>JALIZH010013011.1:0-195326 GCA_030522465.1 Rhipicephalus appendiculatus
GTCTGAACGTCTGCTTAGACCCTTTAGGGCCTTATCCTCGTTCTGAGAAAGATTTTTTTTGGTATGGCGATCAGTTTCTGTATTGAGAGAGAATGTCGCGTTTCACTGCTTTTATGTAGATGTCCAAACATTTATCCCGTTGTGAAGGAGGAGTCCAATGACATAGTGATGGTAGCCTAATGTCAATGTTTGTGTCTTGTGCTCTGCCATAATAGTATTCATTTAATCTCAGCGTGCGCGCGAAGTTTTCTAGATCCTTGTAAAGTGCCACCTCCACCAGACAAAAACTTCCGAGAGTCAGTGGTGCATAAAACGCAAGGTGCGTCGGCATTTTCGCCGAATTCTTATATTGTTTACAACTGTGCACTGATAATACTAATTTTTGTTCTCGCTGAATTTTCAAGTTCAACTAGTGTATCAGGACATAAAATACTCAGTGAAGAGCAGCCGCGGTGGCTCAGTGGTTACGGTGCTCGGCTGCTTACCCAAAACACGCGGGCTTGATCCCGGCCGGGGCTGTCGCATTTTGATGGAAGCGAAATAATGAAAAACCGTGTAATGGGTGATGTTATTGCACTTAGAAACACCGTGTTGTCGGAATTATCCGCTGTAGCTCACTACAGAATCTCTAATTACCTGTGGTACATCGGGATGTTTCAACTTTTAAACCAACATTTTCGCGCTTGTCAACGTCTCCCTACTCGCTTGCAGTTTAGCGTTCACCTGTCTTGCGTCTTTGGTTCGGAGCACCTCTGACACTTCAGCTGCTCGAACGCGGGTTTCACGACAAAGTCCAGCGGAAACCATGGACGAAGCCTGCTATCCAAATCCTGTCAACGGGCCTGGCGCCTTCGCGAACGGGCAACTAAGATCTTTGGCTGTCGGACATTTGCTAGCTGTGACATGACAGCGTCGGTATGTCATTCAGCGTCTAGGCCCCACAAAAAAGGGCTAAAGCAACATTTGCGATGCCGTAAATACTGACGCTATAGCGTTTAAGAGCTCACTTCGCAGCGATTCCTTTGCTGGCGTCGGCGTCGTTGGTTGTGAGCGAGAAATCGTGGCAATAAGGGTGTTATACCGCAGATCCATGCTAGGGGCTTGAAAATTTTACGAAAAGAACTCTATACAGGTGTACGCAAATGCGAGGAATCGAGTTAGCACTTGCAGTGTAGCGTGGCAGAATCATACACTAGAGGAAAGGGGTCATACCATGTGAGTTAAGCAACGTGTGGACGGTTTAAACACCCGCCAACTACAAAGAGCTCAGCTATAAATCGGCAGAACCATCACCAACAGCATCAAGTAAGCGTGTATCTTTGTTGTACGTGATGTCTTGCGAATGGTCACGTAGTGGTTACTTCGCTAATTCGCGAAGGGATGAATTATGTCGAATTGGGCACTTCGCTATTGTAGTTGCAGTGGACATTCTGGAATAGTGTAAAACAGTGAATGTGACGCGCGCAGACGTTTCTTTCCATGCTTCACCGTTCAGGTGTCCACCAATCCTGCCAGCGAACGAGAAGGTGATGCGAACGGGACCCGATCCCACTGTCACGTTATACTCAGGAAGGCAAAACTAAAGCGTCATCGCTCAGTTTCTCGTTCAACTTTCTATTACTTTTTGTTATTTTTCACTGCTTACTATATTATTGTACCACTAGACCATGGGTTCCGCAAGTATACTGAAGAGGAATCAAGCAACGAAGTTATTAAGAGCTGGACCGAAGAAGACGAAAAGCATGTCAAGGAACAAGGAAAATATCTTCACAGGATATTTTTGACTCTTGTTCCACGTAGCCTATCAGAAGTTCGGTTCTTGTGGGCCCCCGGGCATGCTGGAATTTTCCTGAAAGAAGCAGCTGACTCGCTCGCTACGGCGTCTCTAAATGGCCCGGTTCTTAATCTAGTTCCTCATTTTCCTTTCATTACAGGATAAAGATTGAAGCGCTCGTTATTTTTAAAAAACAGTCAAACAGCTCTCATACAATCTGAAGAGTTCCAGCATTTGCAGTTTTCATGGAACACCACTAAATGCCTTTCACGTCAATGCGAAGTGACCCTCATTAGCTTTCGCTGTAGAGTTCCCCGGCTAAATTATTACCTTCACAAATCTGGATTCTCACTAACTAACCTCTGTGTAATTTGCAATGAACCAGAAACAATAGAACACTTTCTTCTCTCATGCCGCCATTTCGCCTCACTCCGCCGAATATTTCTTGAAATCCCGGCTGGTAAACTGGGGTTAACACTGACTACCTCCAACCTGTTATCATTTGGAGCCGGCCAGTTTGGCACAAGCCGCAGTGCTGTTCTTACTATGGTACATAAGTTCTTACAAGCAACCGGAAGGTTACGCTGGTAGTGTTGCCGACCGACGGAAAAAAAATTTTTTTGTTCTTTTTTCCTATCTTTATTTCTGTATATTTTTATAATCCTTTGTCCTCTCTGACTTTTCATTTAACGTGCATTTTATCCTAATCTTTTGTTCACGTTGCACATCCATTATTTTTCCCTTTTTAATAGTAAGTGCGGCCAATCCCCCTTGTGGGTATGAGCCAGCTTCTCGTAGGCGACATACAGACAAACAATAACTGATATTCTCCTTAAATTTTCTTGCGATTAAAATGCACAACACAATCACATTTAATCAGAACGCCTAAGTTGCTATATTGCTAATTAACAGCGTTTATACTGTTGCCAGAGGTAGTCGCCTTATTATCGGCGAATTAAACATGGGACTCGTACGCCACGCTCTTCCTTGTAGAGTTTTATGCGGGGAAGTGTGGGACAAAATACAGCCAAGGTCCTGAGAAATTTCAATCCAAACGACAGAACCAAAATCAATTTGGTTTGGGTCCCCGCTCACTCGGGAAACCCAGGTAACGAGGAGGCACATAAAGTGGCCCGAGGGTTAGCAAACCGGGTCGCACTTTCCTTGGAACCGGGCCCACCGACAGGAGAGGCAGTGACCTCCTACAGTGACCTTACGACCATGTACAGAGCTGACAGGCGATTGTACCCCGTACCTCACAGCAACCTTACAAGAGCGCAGGCCACTATCCTCCGCCGAATTCAAACTAACACCCTAACCACTCCTCATCGCTTGGCACTTTTCACAGGCGGAGAGGTTGATTCAATATGCAAAAATTGCGATAAAAATGCCATAGCAAACCAACGTCACATGCTCTGGGAATGCGAGGGCCTTCCCCCACCCAGAGAGCTTCTGCCAGCTCCCTCAGAAGCGACATGGGAGACCTTAATACGGTCCCCCCGACGTAGAACTACAAAAAGCCGTCGTTGCATGGGCAGAAGAGGTCGCCGCAGACAAGCGGCCAGCTCCAAACCCCTGAACAATTTCTTTTAAATAAAGTTGTATCCTCCTCCTCCTTGTAGAGATCAACACCAGCGCTGACCAGACCGACATTCCCTCTGAGTGCCCACTACGGCGTGCGTTGAAAGGATGTCAGACACCGCAGGTTACGATGAATCGTGCGCCGACCAGTGGAAGAGTCGATTGGACATGGACAAGCCGTGCGGCATGGTGCGCTCCAAGGAGACATGCTGGCTGTGTGACGATCTCACGGCATGGAACCGAGAGATGAGAGCGCTAGGCTTGGAGCTGGAAGAGTCGAGGCCAGGAATGTTTCTTCTGCGGTGCTCGTTCGGCACGGAGGCGGACAGTGAACAAGTCAACACCTTTCGCCAAGCATCGTTCCTCGCTTCGTGGCTCCTTTGCCACCACCCGTGCATCCAGGAGGTGAAGGTGAGTTGCCCCAGAACCGTCAACCCTCCTGTAGAGGAAACACCATTTCAGATCCAACTCCGCCCGCCGTCGTCGACCCTGAATACTCGCAAACTGCGTGGTCTGTACATCAGCGAAACCTGCAGTGCCCGTCTAGACATTAGAGACCTGGAAGTCGTCATCGACCTCGAGACGCTCTACATCAACGTGGATAGAATCAACCAGCATTTCGCTGCTCAAATCGACGTCCTTATGGAGCACAATGGCGCCACGTTGAAAAAGGTTGACATCTGGGACTATGGAAGGACAGGGAATCGACTTACGAAGTTTGAAAGCCTCGTCGCTTGCGAGTGTCTGACGCTCATGTCGCCTGTCAGTGAAGGTAGGATTCCCCACATGGATACGATGGTGCAATTAATCCGTGTTTCGACTACACTGAAAAAAGTCACTGCCCGGCCGATCTACCAGGTTGACCTTTCCCTCATCGCTGAGGCCCTTGCAACAAATCGCACTTTGACAAAGCTCTCACTCGACGTAGGGAAGTGCGCATCAGTCGTGCAATTGTTCAGATCACTCGAAGTCAACAACAGCCTCAAGGATCTTTCTCTCTGTTTTTACAGACATTTCAGCACGAGCGACGCACAAGCCGTGGCGTCTGCGTTAGTGAACAACACTACGCTGAGATCACTAGGTCTAGGAGTATATGACAGCGCTGTAGGAGGAATGCAACAGTTGTCGCAGGCCTTGACGAAAAACTGCACACTGCAATCACTCGGCCTTGAATATTTTGGCATCCCCATGAGCGAGGTCTCGACATTATGCAGAGCCTTGCGAGTGAACAAGGCATTGAAGACACTGCAATTTTTCATAGACGACAGCACCGAAGAAGAAAGGTGTGTGGAAAGCTTTTACTCATTGTTATTTGCGGCAAGGCATTTCTTGTGTCAACGTCCTTTTTGAAAAGTTTATGGCACTTGGGCTCCACGCCGAATAGGAATCTCTGCTCTGTTAGTGCATAAGACTTTTAATTTAGCGGGGATAATAGGTGGCAATTACTACTGAAAAACTGATCGGTCATTACGCTTCCAGATAAAGCAAGGGTTTCTGAAATTTCGCGTACCGCAATCTTTTCTGGGGAGTGTACGTGCTCATTTGTCGCGCGTGCTTGAATCCGCGTGCTCATACCGCTAAACAGGTAAATCATCTCCAATTACTTGGAATGGAGAACATGACTTCTTTTTAGAACGTGACCTTGGAGTTTCCTGTCGCACTTATTAGGGCGAGAGAAAAGTTTTATTAACAAATAACATTAACTTATCATCTTTTACTGAACTCCCCAGTCCAAACTTTCATTGCCTTGTGCAATTATGTGAGCCGGCACAATGAGCTCTTGCTGTTCCTGCCGGCCTGTGCAGAGCTGTGGAGACCATCAAAACGAAGGATTATGGTGAGGAATCGGAGGAACGCCCCGTGCATCTGAGCATAAGCGTGCGCAGGGTTCCCCCTTCAGGGGGGGGCGAAGGTTCGTCGCAGCGCCCCCCCTCCCTATTATGTCAATGTATGGGGCTGACTTTGCGCCCCCCTATCGCCCCCCCCTACAATGTATAGGGCTCACTTTGTGCCCCCCCCCTTCTCGCCCCCCTTGACCCCCCCCCCCCGTGCGCACGCCTATGCATCTGAGCATTCCCAGCATTCCCAGGTTAAGTGATAGACAGCGGATTTGGAAGCACTACGTGCATCTTAATGATTCCAACATATTGCCTATTAATTGAAAGTTTACCAACGTAATGCGCTTTCTTTTACCTATCTTGTTGCAGAACATCTCTGGCACAACAGTTGCTTGCAGACGACTGTTACGACCGCGTGCGGCTCGGACCCTGGACCGAGCCCTATCTGAGGATCCTGTAACCAGTGCTGGCATCTCCCGGGAGTAGCGCAGAACAGATCTTGCTGCCAGACATCGGTGAACTTTCACTGGACAGCGTCACCGCTTTGTGCAATAACTTGGCCCCCCAACAGACGTGTCAACAACCTCATTGTTGAGGTCCGCCAGGAGCCCGACGCCAAGGTCGCCCTTCTGTGCGAGATGTTGAAGAAGAATCGATGCATCAAGTGCCTAAGCATCCGAATCCAGAAGGCGGATTCTGCAAAGGAGATATGGCGCGCGCTCACTGCCAACGTAGCGGTGAACTTCCTCTGCATAAACATGCCTGCGGCCGCTTACGAGGAAGCCACGGAAGCGTTTTCGGACATGTTGTCGCGCAACAACGCCATTACAGGTATGTCGATGTTGTTGGAAGGGGAAAACGCTCAAAAGTTCCTGGATTCAATTGCGAAAGCGATGTCGAGTAACAGACGGATCGTCAGTTTCAGTAGCCAGTTTGATTGCCGTATCTACGTCCCGTTCAGCATACGGGAGTCGGTGCGGCGAAACCAGTGTTCACTAAACCGCGCCGTAGAGTTCGTCCTGAACCGCCGAGACGACAGGCGCGGCGCGAAGTGCTTCGAACTGTTCGTCGGAACCCCCTGTATGATGACCCACCTGACTAAAGTTGCCGGAATTGCAGATGCTGAGGCACGGCTTAAGATCGTCGCTGCCAAGCATCGCATCCAGGAAAATTACTTCGTTCTCACGGGCATTGTTCGGCGACACATGGTTTGCTGGCCGGCAGACGCCAAGCAAATAGATGCGCTCAACGCGGCCTGCTGGCGAGCCATTGCCAGCTTTCTCAGGCTCACTGACGTTGACGTTCAATAAACTCACGGTTCCTCTCGTTTTTGTAGTTTTTGTGTCTCACATCCACGTGGAGATTCGTGGATGTGAGACACAAAAAAAGGTTTAACCATCAACTAATATGAATTATAATTGCGACAGAACAACGTAAAACACCTAGAAGCACAAACCCACACTCTAAGAAAAAAAAAAAAGAGTATGTGTGACTCTTTTCGGAGAGTTCTGACTTGCCACGTATACGACTCTCTTTAAAGAGGAACGGTGACTCTCTTGGTGGGTCAGAGTCGACGAGCTCTAGGAGAGTCCCCGGAGCCTCTCAGGAAGAGTTCAAGGACTCTTTTGCGAAGGATCACAGTACCACTTCTGAGGGAGTCAGACGACTCTTGCTGGTGACGCTCCCACGTGGGTCAAATGACACCCACGGAAGCGTCAAGCGACTCTACAGCTATTTTAAGCTACTCAATTGACCCTTGCTCTACTTTTGCTCGATACAGTTGTAAATAGGGAAGTATTAATTTTAAGCAACTCCAATAATACTTGCCGTTGTGTTCAGCGACTGCAAAAAAAAAAAAGTATGGTTCAATTTTAGCTGTATTTTAATAAAACTCGTCAAAACACACCATTTCCAGCAGAGTAACATAGAAAGCGCGAAGAGGTGGTCTGTGATTTCCGATGAAGCAGTTGAGGTATTCCTAATTTACATGCTTGTATGAGTATAGCCAACCAAAATGGGTGACTGCGATGTGCATAGTGTCATGTCGTGCAAAATAAACAGCAGATATCGGCATCAGGTTTCCATATTTGTTCCTTATAATTATAAATAAATCAAAATGTCGTGCCGGTTGGAGGAAGCAGACTTCTGACTTGCTATGTTGTCGCTCCCGTTCAGCGTGAGCAGCCATGAAAAATGGTACCTGAAAAGAAGAACGTGATACCCTCATGAGAAAACGGAATCGTAGTAAGTTTGCAAAACCTAAACAATAAGTGATTTACACAGACCTAATGAAGGCTCACAACAAAACAACAAATGCAAGCAGGCATGGTAAGGAACCATGTTTTTTTTGCCGTTAACGTGTAAAACACACCTTCCAAACAGCAGCTTTTGTAACTTGTCACTTGGTGACAAACTTTCAGTACAAGATGATGTGCGGCTCTTTTAAACAACAAATACATTTGATTTAGGCTCCACTGCGTGGGTGCCACTCACCTCTTTTCTTACGTCGTCTTGTCCAACAAGGGAAATGTAGGACCGACTGCCTCGCTGACAGGGCGAACGCCGCTGTTTATTTTCTCATTACTGGTGGTGAGGCGCTAGACCATAGCGACAACTTCGCTTCCCCGAGTGTGGCTGTCAACTGGAGTGAAGAGGCTGGAGGAGCGATCCGCGATTCTGGGAAGAACCAACACACAAACACTCAAACAGATTAGTTTTATTTAAACCGCCCTTCGTTCAACACACAGTCACTATACAAACATCGGACACGAGTGTTTCGTTTTAAATAATTTCGCAACGAAAACAAACTTTCACGAAAAGAAGGCGGGACCTCGTTTCGCAGCATGCACTGGTTATGCACCAATGAATGCACTCCTTTTCTGATAAATCGCTTCAAAAGTGCTTTCAGAAAAGCCCGGCTTTGCGCCGGCATATTAGGACAACCAAGCGCATCCTCCGGCAGTCAAGGGCACGCCGTGAGCGGTTACTGACCGCATGTTTTACAAGCGTAACCCATCCTTAAATACTGAGTTAACCACACGCGAGTACGAGCGCCCGAACGACACCGACGCGAGCGGACGCTGTCTAGGTTGACATGAGACATGGAATATGCTAGAATTACCGCACATATCTCCCACAGTCACGTATACTCATTCCATTCTGTTATAACGCCGAACGTCATCGCCGTTGTAGGCAAAGCACGAAAACAGCAAACATAAACGAGAGAAACGAGCGCACAGGGGCGGCCGGAAGAACGCGCGCCGTCGCAAGTCTAGAGCTTTTCCCGTTACCGGCGAGGCGTGTCCTAAACATTGGACTACCGCGTACATGCTCGAAGCGTCGTTCTATATATGCACCTCAAGCTACCGTCTTTAAGCCAACAAAAACCGTTATATACAGTGCGTCTCTGTAGGCAGACATTTTTTTTTTCACGTTTCCACGCGCGGAAGCACGCTGCACACTCGAGTATCGATCGAAATTTAATATGACGTAGACTAAAGCGCATCTCGAAACTATATCAAGCACCTTCAGCAGCGCATAGATATTGTGCGATCAGAAAGTAATCGCCCTTGATAAGTGATAGCATCACTCAATTTATGAGTGATGCAATCACTTACACAACAACGCGCATAGCGGTCTTGACAAGTTAAGTGACAGTTTTAATTGGGCATCTGCAACAGCGCCGCGGACGCAGGCTACTGTTGGAAATGGCTGGCAGCCTACTTCCGCAGAGATGCTGCAGACGCCCAGCTAAAGCTGTCTAATGAGTCCCTACGAAAGCAGATCACTGGCGCGCGTTGTCCGTGTCCGCAGCACCGTGAATATTCCTCACTCCAAGCGTCACTTCGTGCACGGAGCCTGGCGTGACCGCCACCGAAGATGCGCATGTTCGCTCGAACTCAAAACCATCAAAACTACAACACCCGCGACCAGCGCAACCAACCCAACGCATTCCTAAAAAAAAAAAGAGAGAGGAGGCAGCAGGCGGAGGCAGGCATAGCAGGCATAGGCGCCGCGCGGCCGCGCCGGCTCTTCGACGCCGGGGCGAGTGGTATGCCCGTCACAACGGCGCCGTAAAGCAAACGCGTGATATGTATGGCGTAGAGTTCCTGTATATGCTACCTTTAGGTAGCAGAGTTGCGCATCTGTTTTCGAAACACCGCTAGCAACCATGCATTGCGGAGAAGCTGATGCACAGGCCACGCCCGGAAAACATGGCCGCGCCGCCGAAGCGGTTGCCGTCCACCTAGAATCTATCAAGTCACCGTCTTGGACTCTGTAGCGCGTTAGCTACGAACTGGTGCTTTTATTTGCTTTAGATTCATGTCCTTAAGCTTCGACAGCAAAGTATTTACGCCGATTCAGCACCGTTTTCGAAAAACATACTGAAATAATCGACGCTGTAGGCGTAGCGAGTGGCGATATGGGCGCTCCCGGAATCTCGAAGGACATGTATTAAGTGTTTGTCAGTTGTTTTCTATCCTCCATAGCTGGCGCCACCTGACTTGGCGGCGGCGGCGCATGTTATTCAGCACTACGCTACGCCTTTGCGTTATCGCATAGACTAAAAAACGCCTTTGTACTCTCGTGGCACAGTCCCGAGAGCAGGTGTTTCTTCTTTCATCGCCGGTCGTTGGCACGCCAGCCATGTCGACTGGCGATCGCCGACACGCTTCGTCGATCGGCGGCAGGCTTAAGCAAGTCGCCTGCAAAAACAAAGTGCGGCTTCGCCACATAGCTATGGTTGCTAGCCAGGCAAGATGGCGGACCTATGCGCAACTCTGCTCCCGTAGGGAGCATATACAGGAACTCTAGTATGGCGTATACGGCGGCGCCTTCCTCACGGAAGCCATTCGAAACGCGCTTCACGAGAGTGTTACGACTCCTCTATAAATGCGAACTCTCTTTTTCTGCATCTACCTTCCAAAGGGCTCAAGTGACTACCGGCAGGGAATCACGGTCTTGTAACCCTCTTTTGACTCTTTTATTCTTAGAGTGCATTATACTAGTCGGCGATATCAACGTACACACTCGCGTTTAAATGACCAATTTCTGTTCTCGCCGCTCCTGGGTAGATACAAACTGTCAATCACCTGTGGCATATACCCATATATATATATATATATATATATATATATATATATATATATATATATATATATATATATATATATATATATATATATATGTGTGTGTGTATTGTGAGACAACGGCGCAAGCGACCGACTTCACCTCCTGCTGGCGTATTACAGCCAATCCCATGCATAGCTCGGCACACTCACTCATGAGTGCACTCAACTCACACTCACTCACACTCATTTGAACATGGTGAGTTGAGTATGAGTGAGTACTCATGAGTGTGAGTGGACGTGAGTGTGAACGTGAGTGAGTACTCATGAATGTGAGTGAAGGTGAGTGTGAACGTGAGTGAGTACTCATGAGTGTGAGTGGACGTGAGTGTGAACGTGAGTGAGTGCGAAGGCTGAAAAAATTGTGGTGAGTGAGTTTGAGTGAGTACTCCCTTAAAGTGCCGACCTATGCCACTTGAACATTTTTGAAGCAGCGCAACCGAGTGCACAAACCAAATGCAGCACTGCACAAACCATTTTTGAAGCAGCGACCTATGGAGCTCGGCACACTCACTCATGAGTGCACTCAACTCACACTCACTCACACTCATTTGAACGTGGTGAGTTGAGTATGAGTGAGTACTCATGCGTGTGAGTGGGCGTGAGTGTGAACGTGAGTGAGAACTCATGAGTGTGAGTGGTCGTGAGTGTGAACGTGAGTGAGTACTCATGAGTGTGAGTGGACGTGAGTGTGAACGTGAGCGAGTGCGAAGGCAGAAAAAATTGTGGTGAGTGAGTTTGAGTGAGTACTCCCTTAAAGTGCCGACCTATGATCCCATGTCCCGAGGAACCTTTTGCCGTTGTTGGAATATACCTAGTCGGACCTCTTCCCGTAACATCTGCAGGATATCGATGGATCGTGACAGCAGTTGACCACCTCACGCGGTACGCACAGACCGCTCCTCTACGCTAGAGTTCTGCCTCTGGCGTGGCCACCTTCTTTCTCGAAGCCATTGTCTTGCGTCACGGTGCGCCCCGCGTCCTCTTAAGCGATCGCGGCAAGGCTTTCCTATGCACAGTAATTGAAGAAATGCATAAAAATTGCGGCACAGTTCACAAGACCACATCGGCATACCATCCTCAGACCAATGGCATCACAGAGCGATTCCACCGCACACTAATTGAAATGATATCCATGTATATTGGGCCAGCTCACGACAACTGGGACAAAATTTTACCATTTGTGACGTTCGCTCATAACACCGCCGTCCAGCGCACTACTGGGTACTCACCCTTCTACCTTGTCTACGGCCGTTCGGCGACATTCACGATCGACGCTTCCTTCTTGCGCACTCCGACCGACAATTCTACGACTAGACCCAAACTGTCAGCCTCGAGACTTGAAAAATGTCGGGCAACTTGCTCGGCTTAGTACCGAAGCCAGTCAACACGATCGCAAGCAGCGCTACGACATCTCTCATCGTGACGTCTCTTTCCGTCCTGGTGACGAAGTGCTCCTTTTGACGCCTACTCGTGTTTCCGGATTGTGTGAAAAGCTCCAGTCTCGATTCCTTGGACCTTACGTAATTATTGAGCAAACATCTGTTAATTATCGTATCACTCCCGTTGACGTTTCTCCCGACCGTCGCTGCCGTGGTTCGGACATAGTCCACGTGTCGCGTCTAAAGCCCTTCGTTCGACGTCTCAGCCCAGTCCAAGTCGCGACCAGGCTGGCCGCTTCGTCACGCGAGGAAATTAGTGTGAGCACTATTCATATGCTTCATCTTCTCACCTGTAAATACTCATCATCGCCGCTTGAGTCTGAGCAGGGGGGCTCTGGCTCGAGTGCGAATAAAGAAGAGTGTTGAGGCCTGAACGTTTTGTCACAATATATATATATATATATATATATATATATATATATATATATATATATATATATATATATATATATATATATATATATATATATATATATATATTGACTTGCCCCCCGGCACAGAGCGGAATAGAACAGCCAGAATACGATGCCGAGTCGCCCCTCTGATATTTGACCTACACAGGGCTGGTCTGGTGCTGTCACGTTTATGCCTCCATTGCAATGAGAGTGAATCCCAGTATCATTTTTCTGAACATGCAAATTATTTACCAATCAAAAGAAAAGACTTCTAGATGAACCGAACGATGGGCTTAAATTTATCACTTCCAGTGGCTCTTCCCTTTGGAGCTTCCGTGCTGGGTTTTAGCCACAGGAGTTCACACGCCAAACAAACCAAGAAAAAAAGAAATAAACAGCGCGTGGTATGGATCGAAAAGCAAGCCCGCAAAAGAAAAAACATAGCTGATCCCTCCGTCATAGGAATCGGTATAACACGAAAGTGGGAAGTGTCTCAAAAGAAGTAGTGCTTATTCTGTAGGTATAATGAGCGTTCGTACAACGTCTATTGCTCTTTTACAACTATAGCACCGTTTGGCATGGATGCACCCATGCGGTAACCTACGCCTGTGCTCCTGCATACACTACCACACTGCGCTTCTCAACACGGGAGGCAGAGCTTCAGTCGCGAACGCGCGCAGGCGTTCGGCGTCCCGCTGGCCTCTGTCTCGCTCCACCAAGGCACCACATTCGTCCGTCGACATCACTGCATTTCTGCACCGCTTACTGCGGCAGTTTAAATGGTCGGTGCTATCGCACTTGAAGTAGTCGGCTGCGAAACACCGTTGGTGCATGTGGAAGCGCACTACTCCGACAACGAGCAGTCACACGCTAAAACGAAGCGAAAGGCTAGAGTGACACATAACTGCGTCTAGGGCGACTCCCCGATGCTAACGCGGGCAGCGTTTGTTGCTGCTATCGAGACGCTTTCACCATGACCTCCGAGATTGCGCGCCGGCACGCAATCTCGGACTATGATATAACTGCGTCGTCGACGAATCGTTTTATATCGGCGCTAGCGTCGTGCCGTATTACTTCTCTACATCGCTCAGAGAGGGCGGCACCGCCCGCCGCCACCAACAAACAGAGAGCACCGAGCGAGAGAGATTGCGTGGGAGATATAAGGCGCGTTGGTAACATAAGGTGTGTTCCAATACTCACCGCAGACGGCAAAGTAGACGGCTAAATGGACAGCGGCCATCTTAAGTCCCGTTCCAATTCTCGCGTAGACGGCAAAATAGACAGTTTCGCGAAGACAGCATCGGAGACAAATACGATGCAGGCTACTTTGCTGTCCAAACAAGATGGCGGCTCAGCGAAATGGCCGGATAGCTCGGATCTCGCCAATGTGGTCGTCTGCGCTCAAGCAGACGCTTTTCCAGGCGCTAAATGTGAGCTAATTTCAATTTTTCATAGATGTGAACACGAAAGAAGCCAAAAAAGTAACACTCAAGTTTGTTTTTCTTAGTTTTCTCTTGTCGACGCGAGGTGGCGTCACGTCTCGTAGACGCCATCCAGACGCGTTCCATTTCTCGAACAACATAGGCTCCATGCTGTCTTCTAAGCTGTCAGCGTAGACTGTCTACGATGCTGTCTAGAATTGGAACACAGCCATATTCTCCGTGTGCTTCTTTAGCTCAGTCGGTAGAGCGTCGGGCACTTACCATCGCGGGCGATGAAGTCAGAGGTTCGATTCCCGGCGGGGTATCATTTTCATAATAATTTTTCTGTCTCATGTAGTAGCGTTAATTATATCAGCGTCATATCCGTAACGGATATGCTTGGTGGACCCCGGCATAAAACACTTTCGTGTTAAAAAAAAACGGTGCGCGGAGTAGGGGGAGAGGGCGTGAAGCGAGCGACTGTTGTTACTGTCGCCCTGACGACGTAAACAACGTAATCACTAGAAACCGGATGTTAGGGAAAGGCCTATTTTATTCCTTGGTTCCTATCGTGCCACCTTGATATGTGAGCATGAATTAGAGGTCAATAAGGGCTTTTAGAGTGTTTTTTATAGTGCCTATAAATCCCTATTTTTGGTGTTCATGCCTACATGCCTATACGTGCCTATAAATGCCTATTATATGCGAAGCAGCTTAGAGCGGAGTTCAATCTGGTGGTGGTGTGCGTCCTGACCACCCTTACTGCGCATGCGCCTACTCTCTCTCCCACTCTCCTCCTTTACGCAGGTCTTTGGTTGCCTTCTCTCCTCCTGCCCCGCTCTGCAGCTGCGCGCTCACCTCCTTTACGCTGGCGTTCGGTCACCTTCTGTCCTCCCCCCCCCCCGCGCTGCAGCCTGTAAACCCACTCCCTCCTCTCTCTCCCCCATTTCATATAAGCGCATGCGCTAGGTCGGGGAAGTCTCGCTTGAATCGTGCGGTCGCTCCATCGGTTCCCGGTCGCTGCAGTTGTCTCGAAAGCCTCGCTACCCTCGCCGGAGACTCGCGTTGTCTCCCTGTAGCGGAAGCGGCAGCTCGACGCCGACGCTTGGCCTCGACGGCCGAGTGAACGTAAACGGAAACTTGGTGTGCACCCCCCAATGCTGCCTCGCATCCCCTTATGGTTCCCTTTAGTGCGAGATGGTGTGATTTTTTTTTAAATTCGGCGTCTATATGAACGCTATTTAAGCTCCAATATCGCGTTCGAGTGCAGTTTGAGGCCGTTATTCATGTTAGCGGGCCACATTGACCTTCAGGAACCCTATGGAGTTTAACCTGGCCAACTTACGGAAAACAACCGATAGCAGCAGTGAAATGGGACGCGCCAGCCACGATAGGCCGCCGCGATGACATGGCGTCAGAAGTTGGAATAGGAAAGCCTGTGGAGAGGAAATGACGTTATTTCTGCAACCCTAATAAGGAGCACGTCTCAGTATATGCAGGGGAATTGGGAGAGGGAAATAAGGATAGGAAGGAGAGAGAAGAGGAGAGTGGCGTCCACGTCGGAGGACGCGGCGGGTGGCTTCTACAGCCGCGCGTCCAGTCCAGTGTCCCCAACGAATTGAAGAACCGTCCTGAAGACCTGGGAGTGGCCGTGGGCAGAGAACAGGAGGTTCCTCTGTGCACCCGTGGGAAGGTGGAGAAAGAATGCGAAACCGTGGAGTCGCGTCAAGGGAAAGGTGAGTGTGGATCAAAAGGAAGAAAAATGTGATGTGCACGCGGCTTTTGTTGTGTCTGTACTTTAATTCGTAAAGAATACCTCACCAGGTCGTATAAGATATTTCAGGTAGACACTGGGAATTGCTGCGTCCCAATGAAGGGCGTTGCACCACAATAATTTTTCACATTGGTTCATTACGAGACGCGAAGCCACGGTGCGAGGAGGCGATCTTGAAACCCTTGCCACTCACCCTCTCCCAGTCCTCTTCTGTGTCGGAGCCGGAGGACCACATGACGCAGACGCATGAACACGTCATGCGCACGCAGGGTCACGTGCGCATGACGTGCCCGAGCCATCTGCTGCACGCCATCGGTGTTTTGTCGTTTCGGCGTTCTCTGTAGTGTACTGCCTGTTTCTGTGGGATCGATCCCTCAGTGCGCGTACGTTAGGAGAGGCTGGGAGTGATCATGTATCCTTACCGCGATACACCGCATCGCGTCGCTGGAACTGCTGCAAGGGACGATGCACCAAAAACATGCCGAGCGTTGTAAGGGTTGGCGCCGGTAAAATGCGGTAACGGCGCGAAGACGAACGCATGCGAAATGGAGGCCGATTAGTCAAGTATCTCACTGCGATCCGAAGTAAAAAATAATTAAAAAAAAACACGCACATTCTGATTATGTATTTTATTATTTTTCTAAGCTTTCAATTGTCTATTAAAGTATCAGAGTAAACAAATTACACGTGAAGTTTCTACCATGTGTCGCAGTGTCACGTGCTACTGTGAGCGACGTCAGCGCAGCAATGTCGACGTAGAGGAGCGCCGTAAGAGCACAGATAACCATGCAGGACCATTCCTTGTTGTACGTCGCCCGCTCCATTTTGGGGCGCGTAACTATGAGAAGAAGGGCAAGCGGTGTTCAGTTTCACGTCTTACCGTGTCGCGTAGCATTGGAAATCTTGGCAGACGTGATCGTGAGCGCCCAGTGCATGCATTACACTCGTCCATTCGAAATGCTCAGTCCTGGTGAGGGGCCCTTTATGGTGTTCACAGATAGGGGAGAAATTGACCCTACACAATTAAACCCAGCTAATACGAGGCATCTCTCTTTTTTGGTCGTTCAGTGGTATGGCTATCGGCACGTTTGTTACCCTCCTGAGTGACGTCGGAAGGAAAGAGACCCAGGAGTGTGTTGACTCGGTGGTGGACACTTGACCCACACTGCTGGGCAATAAAAGGCTAGATCATGCTTTGCGAACAGTGTGGGAAAAAGTACAATTGCATGGCTATGTTAGATCGCTGGCGCGTTCATGGCATCAAAACCAATAGCATTTTCTGCTTTCCTGTCGTACATACATGTGGGGAATGTCTTTGTGAAATTATTTGAATTTATGTAAATATTTATTGTGCCTATATTTTCAGTTTTGGAGGCCAGAAACGGCGTTTTACCTGCCTATTTATGACGGCAAAAACACGCTTTTTTAGGGCCTGGAAATTGGGCCTCTAGTAATTACTATGTAATCCCTTCGTAATCGCCGCGAGAGCGTGGCGGTCATTTGCAAGGGCTGTAACTCTACGGGGCTCTTGGCGCACTCTGCGCTAGCGTCAGCGAAGCGTTTGAATTTCGCGTCCTTTTGGGAGGTATAGACCCTTTCGCTGTTTACAAACCCAGGTTGTGGACGGCTTCCGGTTCTGTGTGCCGGCGCAGCCTAGTGGGTTTGGGGGGGGGGGGGGGGGGAACAAAAGCCTTAGCGAGTGGCCCGCTCATTTTCAGCACTTTTCTCCCTGCGACTGACCAAATATTTCAAATATATTTTCTTCTAAGCTATACACAACATTCATAGATGAGTGCTTAAATTTAGGTGCCTTCCTTTTACCAGAAAGCGGAAAAAGAGGTGTTCCTCACTCGAGCACAACTTAAAAAAGAAGCTTTCTGCTTCGGTGTTGGAGAGTGATTACTGAAGTGAGCGGAAATTTTCAGTGTTAATCCCAGTTTACCCGCCGAATATTTCTTGAAATCCCGACGGGTAAACTGGGATTAACACTGACTACCCCCAACCTGTTATCATTTGGAGCCGGCCAGTTCGGCACAAGCCGCAGCGCTGTTCTTACTATTGTTATGATCGGACTTTTTGGCTTGGCGCCACTCGGACGAGCAGGATTATTTCGCCAGTCTGCCCTGCTTTATTCCCGGGTCAGCGTTCCCCGAAGAGCACCAGTAGCGGCGACAACATGGCAATCCTGCTCCGAATCCTTCAGGGGCCGTCGGCGCACCTCGTCAAACTCCTTTCGACTCGCCTGACCGACTTTGACGGTATGGCCTAGGAGGGGCTGTTTGCAGGCGAGGCTGCTTGCTTTGTTCATCGTGCTACGCGACGCACCGAACAATCAGCCGAGAACTTGGGAGACACGTTTCCCACACTCCGAGGGTTCCTTCGTGGCAGCCGCATGGGAGGCACTTGCGTCGCAGCCGCTGTCGAGGAGTCATCGCTGCACCGGACTACACGGCTGGTTTACAGGAATGTGCGTCACCTCGGCCAGGTCATTGTGCAGTGCAGTGCGAGGCCGTATTGCGTCCTATGCACTCCTCTCCCTCGCCGACGGGTGAACTGGGCGTGCCTCTTCCCTCTTTCCAGGGTTGGGAAGGAGGCGGTGTTTGATCTTCCCATTTTGGGGCGGAGTTGAAGACATCGTCTCGATTGGACTATCCTGGACTTTATTGTTTTCTCGTGCAGGGAATCTTGGGAAGGCTAAGGCCTTAAAACGCGAGCGCCGAGACGCTCCAGATCATCATCTTCCTGCATCATGTACAAACACGCTACCATGTAAATACTGTAAATAAACGCTCCTGTTGTCAGCTCCGGCTACTCTGCTCGACTTCTCCCTGCGACATGGCTGGCTCCGGTCCCATGGACAGACCCCCGACTACATCAACTGGTTGGCAGCGACGGGATGTCCCATGCTGGACTCGGGCCTCAACGATGGTGAGTGCTTGACTTTTCTTTGAGATATGCCAGGTTTTAGCTTTTGTGTTTTTCTAAAACTGGTCGAAACTTCTGTGCGTATAGGCTTCGTTGTACCGCTACCATACGTCACAGCTATTCACCAGGTTTTAGCTTTCATGTTCTAAACCGGCAGTAATTTTACCGTGCGTGTAGGCTTCGCTTGGTCGCTTCCTAACGTCACGGCGTGTAAGAAAGTCCTCACTCGTGAAAACCATGGAGTTGGTAACGAAGCTAAAGAGACCAGACCTCTTTCTACTTTGTGAAGAGCTGGGAGGAATTGATGTGGGGAGAGATGACAGAGAGTCGCAGCTGATTAAGGCAATACAGGAGTGCGGCGCGGAAGATGACGAAATTGAGGAGTGTTGGGAAGAAGTCGAAAAGAAGAAAAAGATGGGCTGAGGAAGACAGGATAAATGAGAAAAGACGTTTAGCGCTAGGAATATTGCAGGCATCAATTAACCCGATTAACGGGAAAGCACCCTCCGATAAGAAAGTGAAAGATATGCGTGTCGAGACCACAACCGCAGCGAGCCGCTCAAAAGAAAAAGAGAAACCGAAGGCGTTTAAGGCTAGAAAGCCGGTCGTCTGCCACCGTTGCCAAGAGCCTGGTCACATCGCAATCGGATGCCGAAAGCCTAGAAATATTCTCCTTTTGGTGGACAGCCGCGACCGTAATCTGGAGCAATCGAAATCCTGCGCTCGTGAGTTAGTTGTGAAGGAAACTCAGTGTAACTTACTGTTGGACTCAGCCGCAACAATCGGTACAGTACATCCCTACTCCGTGAAAGATAATGTGACCACAGGTGAACGCGCGTGCACACGGCAAGTAGTTGAGGAGAAAAATGTGTGTTTGCCGTTAGCCCGCGTAGAGATTCAGGAACCGTTCGGACTGCTCGCAACAGAGGCTGCAGTGTCCCAAAACCTGCCCAAGCATGATCCCTCTCCGAATGACTCGGATATGCTTTTGGGAAAGAAGGGCCTTTGTTTTGGTGACGATTCAGCGAAAGCTCTGACGCGTCCGACGGCCTGTGAGTCCGCTCATGAGATTCAGGGAGCAGAAAGCGCTAATGATCCGCTCGTTGAAAATCGCGACGATTGCGCGGGTGGCGAGAGACCTAAGTCACAAGAAACTAGAGTTGAGAACAGTGTGCGCTTGCCCGTAGCCCGCGTGGAGAATGAGGGGCCGTTCGGACTGCACGTGACTGAGGCTGCCGTGTCACAAAACCTGCCCAAGCATGATCCCTATCTTCCCTCGAATGACTTGGATATGCTTTTGAAAAAGAAGGGCCTTTGTTTTGCTGACCATTCGGTGAAAGCTCTGATGCGTCCGACGGCTGGTGAACCCGTTCCTGAGATTAAGCGCGGTGTTATTCAGGCAGTGTTAAATGCTGATCCGCGAGTTGAAAGACACTACCAAAGCGCGGTTGGCGAGACGGAAACGGTAGTTGGAGAGGACGGAATGCGCTTTCCGGTAGCCCGCGTGGAGACGGAGGGGCCGTTCGGACTGTCCGTGACTGATGCTGCCGGGTCACAAAACCTGCCCAAGCATGATCCCTATCTTCCTTCGAATGACTTGGATATGCTTTTGAAGGGCCTTTGTTTTGGTGACCATTCGGCAAAAGTTCTGATGCGTCCGACGGCCGGTGAATCCGCTCCTGAGATGAAGCGAGGCGCGATTCAGGCAGATTCACAAGTTGATAGCCGCGACGAATGCGCTCGTTACGAAGTATTCAAGTCACTGGGAACCCCTCTAACGAGGCTCAAGGAAAAACGGGAGTCCGGCCTGTTGTTGTCTAGTTCAGAAGGGCTATGTGCTGTCAGCGTGACAGACTGGAAAGCCTGTTTGCCGGCTGCTTTGTTTTCCTTGCGTTCGGTGCCTCACGAGGACCCAGGGACAGACCTTGTCCTAACATTCGGCTTAAAGCACGTGTCGTTCAGCTTCTTCCGAATTAAGGGCAGCATTTTGGAGGGAAATCAAGGTTACGCACCTCCCTATCTAGTAGACATTGTTGTCTTTTCCTTCAGCTGGAAGGAGTGTTTGAGCTATCTCAGGGATGTTCCGGGGCAATCGCGTGCCGCCGGCTAATTTCTGTGGGGCAAAATTTGCCATGTCGCAAAAGCTGGGGTGTGTTTGGACCACGTTGTTGGGCACGATAGCGGAAACGCTGTTGGTCCCAGCCGTGCTTTTTCCGTTTAACACCAGTGTAGCTTTAGACACCTTTTATTTGCATTCTGTGTACGTAAGACATTTAGCGTTTTGTTTTCATAACGTGTATTCAGCGTTTTGTATTAATCACTTAATTTCATTCTTCTGACGCCCGTAGCACCTGCGTGCCTTAAAAAGTTGTACGTGGCTTTCTCTGGGAATGATACAAAACGTTAGGCTTTTGATTTTCTTCGTACTTACAAGAGTGTATGTGTTTCTTATGACTTTGTTAACTGAACCGTGGTTTTCACGAGCAAAAGTGAGATAGTAATTTTCGAGGGAGTTTTTACCGGAAAATGTAGCCTGGCATTTCTCAAGGTCAGTTGAGTGCTCTCTGTTTGTTGTGCCTCGAGTTTTGCTTGGTTCATTTCCGGTGCTTGCAAGCCGTTGCTCAGGTCCAAAGATGGGGTCAACCTACGTGTCAACGAATTCAAGGAAGTCTGCGGTCTCTACGGAGTGCTTTGTTGCTGCATCCCCTTCGAGACCTCCTGGGGCGGCGGACGGGCTGTTATGATCGGACTTTTTGGCTTGGCGCCACTCGGACGAGCAGGATTATTTCGCCAGTCTGCCCTGCTTTATTCCCGGGTCAGCGTTCCCCGAAGAGCACCAGTAGCGGCGACAACATGGCAATCCTGCTCCGAATCCTTCAGGGCCGTCGGCGCACCTCGTCAAACTCCTTTCGACTCGCCTGACCGACTTTGACGGTATGGCCTAGGAGGGGCTGTTTGCAGGCGAGGCTGCTTGCTTTGTTCATCGTGCTACGCGACGCACCGAACAATCAGCCGAGAACTTGGGAGACACGTTTCCCACACTCCGAGGGTTCCTTCGTGGCAGCCGCATGGGAGGCACTTGCGTCGCAGCCGCTGTCGAGGAGTCATCGCTGCACCGGACTACACGGCTGGTTTACAGGAATGTGCGTCACCTCGGCCAGGTCATTGTGCAGTGCAGTGCGAGGCCGTATTGCGTCCTATGCACTCCTCTCCCTCGCCGACGGGTGAACTGGGCGTGCCTCTTCCCTCTTTCCAGGGTTGGGAAGGAGGCGGTGTTTGATCTTCCCATTTTGGGGCGGAGTTGAAGACATCGTCTCGATTGGACTATCCTGGACTTTATTGTTTTCTCGTGCAGGGAATCTTGGGAAGGCTAAGGCCTTAAAACGCGAGCGCCGCGACGCTCCAGATCATCATCTTCCTGCATCATGTACAAACACGCTACCATGTAAATACTGTAAATAAACGCTCCTGTTGTCAGCTCCGGCTACTCTGCTCGACTTCTCCCTGCGACATGGCTGGCTCCGGTCCCATGGACAGACCCCCGACTACATCACTATGCTACATAAGTTCTTACAAACAACCGGAAGGTTACGCTGCTAGTGTTGCCGACCGACGGAAAAAAATTTTTTTTGTTCTTTTTTCCTATCTTTATTTCTGTATATTTTTATAATCCTTTGTCCTCTCTGACTTTTCATTTAACGTGCATTTTATCCTAATCTTTTGTTCACGTTGCACATCCATTATTTTTCCCTTTTTTAATAGTAAGTGCGGCCAATCCCCCTTGTGGGTATGAGCCAGCTTCTCGTAGGCGACATACAGACAAACAATAACTGATATTCTCCTTAAATTTTCTTGCGATTAAAATGCACAACACAATCACATTTAACCAGAACGCCTAAGTTGCTATATTGCTAATTAATAGCGTTTATACTGTTGCCAGAGGTAGTCGCCTTATTATCGGCGAATTAAACATGGGACTCGTACGCCACGCTCTTCCTTGTAGAGATCAACACCAGCGCTGACCAGACCGACATTCCCTCTGAGTGCCCACTACGGCGTGCGTTGAAAGGATGTCAGACACCGCAGGTTACGATGAATCGTGCGCCGACCAGTGGAAGAGTCGATTGGACATGGACAAGCCGTGCAGCATGGTGCGCTCCAAGGAGACATGCTGGCTGTTTGACGATCTCACGGCATGGAACCGAGAGATGAGAGCGCTAGGCTTGGAGCTGGAAGAGTCGAGGCCAGGAATGTTTCTTCTGCGGTGCTCGTTCGGCACGGAGGCGGACAGTGAACAAGTCAACACCTTTCGCCAAGCATCGTTCCTCGCTTCGTGGCTCCTTTGCCACCACCCGTGCATCCAGGAGGTGAAGGTGAGTTGCCCCAGAACCGTCAACCCTCCTGTAGAGGAAACACCATTTCAGATCCAACTCCGCCCGCCGTCGTCGACCCTGAATACTCGCAAACTGCGTGGTCTGTACATCAGCGAAACCTGCAGTGCTCGTCTAGACATTAGAGACCTGGACGTCGTCATCGACCTCGAGACGCTCTACGTCAACGTAGATAGAATCAACCAGCATTTGGCTGCTCAAATCGACGTCCTTATGGAGCACAATGGCGCCACGTTGAAAAAGGTTGACATCTGGGGCTATGGAAGGACAGGGAATCGACTTACGAAGTTTGAAAGCCTCGTCGCTTGCGAGTGTCTGACGCTCATGTCGCCTGTCAGTGAAGGTAGGATTCCCCACATGGATACGATGGTGCAATTAATCCGTGTTTCGACTACACTGAAAAAAGTCACTGCCAAGCCGATCTACCAGGTTGACCTTTCCCTCATCGCTGAGGCCCTTGCAACAAATCGCACTTTGACAAAGCTCTCACTCGACGTAGGGAAGTGCGCATCAATCGTGGGATTGTTCAGATCAGTCGAAGTCAACAACAGCCTCAAGGATCTTTCTCTCTGTTTTTACAGACATTTCAGCACGAGCGACGCACAAGCCGTGGCGTCTGCGTTAGTGAACAACACTACGCTGAGATCACTAGGTCTAGGAGTATATGACAGCGCTGTAGGAGGAATGCAACTGTTGTCGCAGGCCTTGACGAAAAACTGCACACTGCAATCACTCGGCCTTGAATATTTTGGCATCCCCATGAGCGAGGTGTCGACATTATGCCGAGCCTTGCGAGTGAACAAGGCGCTGAAGACACTGCAATTTTTCATAGACGACAGCACCGAAGAAGAAAGGTGTGTGGAAAGATTTTACTCATCGTTATTCGCGGCAAGTCATTTGTTGCGTCAACGTCCTTTTTGTTTAAATGAATGTACACCCGACAGCAGAAGTTTATCGCACTTCGGCTACACGTCGAATATGAATTTCTGCTCTGTTAGTGCATCAGACTTCTAATCTAGCGGAGATAATAGGTGGCAATAACTACAGAAAAGCTGATCGGTGATTACGGTTCCAGGTAAAGCAAGAGTTTCTGAAATTTTGCGTACCGCAATCTTTTTCTGGAAAGTCTACGTGCTCATCTGTCGCGCGTCCTTCAATCCGCGTGCTCACACCGCTAAACAGGTAAATCATCTCCAATTACTTGGAATGGAGAACATGACTTCTTTTTAGAACGTGACCTTGGAGTTTCCTGTCGCACTTATTAGGGCGAGAGAAAAGTTTTATTAACAAATAACATTAACTTATCATCTTTTAATGAACTCCTCAGTCCAAAGTTTCATTGCCTTGTGCAATTATGTAAGCCGGCACAATGAGCTCTTGCTGTTACTGCCGGCTTGTGCAGAGCTGTGGAGACCATCAAAACAAAGGATTATGGTGAGGAATCGGAGGAACGGCCCCGTGCATCTGAGCATTCCCAGGTTAAGTGATAGACAGTGGATTTGGAAGCACTACGTGCATCTTAGTGATTCCAACATATTGCCTATTAATTGAAAGTTTACCAACGTGCTGCGCTTTCTTTTACCTATCTTGTTGCAGAACATCTCTGGCACAGCAGTTGCTTGCAGACGACTGTTACGACCGCGTGCGGCTGGGACCCTGGACCGAGTCGTATTTGAGGATCCTGTCACCAGTGCTGGCATCTCCCCGGAGTAGCGCAGAACAGATCTTGCTGCCAGACATCGGTGAACTTTCACTGGACAGCGTCACCGCTCTGTGCAACACCTTGGCCCCCCAACAGACGTGTCAACTACCTCATTGTTGAGGTCCGCCAGGAGCCCGACGCCAAGGTCGCCCTTCTGTGCGAGATGTTGAAGAAGAATCGATACATCGAGCGCCTCAAAATCCGAATCGAGAAAGCGGGTTCTGCAAAGGAGATCTTGCGCGCACTCACCGCCAATGCTGCGGTTAACTTCCTCTGCATAAACATGCCTGTGGCCGCTTGTGAGGAAGCCACAGAAGCGTTTTCGGACATGTTGTCGCGCAACAACGCCATTACAGGTATGTCGATGTTGTTGGAAGGGGAGAACGCTCAAAAGTTCCTGGATTCAATTGCGAAAGCGATGTCGCGTAACAAACGGATCGTCAGTTTCAGTAGCCAGTTTGATTGCCGTATCTACGTCCCGTTCAGCATACGGGAGTCGGTGCGGCGAAACCAGTGCTCACTAAACCGCGCCGTAGAGTTCGTCCTGAACCGCCGAGACGACAGGCGCGGCGCGGAGTGCTTCGAACTGTTCGTCGGAACTCCCTGCATGATGACCCAGCTGACTACAGTAGGTGGAATAGCGGATGTTGAGGCACGGCTTAAGATCGTCGCTGCCAAGCATCGTATCCAGGACAATTACTTTGTTCTAACGAGCATTGTTCGGCGACACATGGTTTGCTGGCCGGCAGACTCCAAGCAAATAGATGCGCTCAACGCAGCCTGCTGGCGAGCCATTGCCAGCTTTCTCAGGCTCACTGACGTTTGCTTTCAATAAACTCACACGGTTCTTCTCGTTCTTGTAGCTTTGAGAGGGAAAATCTACGATGAGTTTATCGGTGTGAATATTTCATCAAAATGAATATAACCGGAAACAAAATCACACAATATTAAATGCGAGGCATTCCTTAGCCTACTGCAGGCACTTTCTACCTATTTAGCCGCCTACGTCTGGGTGCTCTCGTGATCGCCTCCTTCACTTGGGGTAGATCAAAATTAGTATGAGAGGGTAAGACGGTTCGACAAATATGTCTGGCTGGATCAGTACATGAATAGCGGGAAATTCCGATCGCGTACGTCGTCAAACCCTTTTCTCTAGACACGTGTGGCACATAACTATATACCACAGGCCACTGTATGCGGGTATGCTTCACAGGTGATTGACAGTTTCTATCTACCCAGGAACGGCGGCACCTGACATTCATAATTTAAGGGCGAGAGCGTTGAAAAAATTTGATATTGGCCGCGTTGACCCTACGAATTCAAAGAATAAATATCAATGTGCCAGCAAGATTCGAACCCAAGCATTCTACATGGCAATCGAGTATTCTACCACAGAGCCACGCTACGTTCGAAACTCCTATGGTAAAAGACCCTTTATTCAGGCGTAATGTTGGTGAAATGTCAATTTTGTTTACAGTGCTAGCTATCTAATTTTATAAATATTACATATGTACTCCTATAATACAGGCGTCACGTCAGGCTAACGTCAATTGTATATTTCGGCACCGTCCACTGAAGTTGGTCTACGTAGAACTATCGAGGGCTACCATCATCGCGAGCACAAACGCTAGATATCAGCTTAGCGCTTCTGGTGTTGGTAATGTCCATGTTGCTGTTGCCATCGTTACGCAACTGTAAACAACCGGTTATATGATACATATGCAACTGTTCAACTGATGTCTGTGCGTACAACATTTGTACATATCTTAGCGTGATTTGGTAACGTTTTGCTCAATAACAAAATTACGCCAAGGTCGCCTTCCCTCCGCGTGCTTCGCATAACATCGATTTCCATAGTAAGTGTGATCTGCCGAATTTTTTTGTAGCCTGCGAGGGGTTGTCTGCCCTCCGCATTATGTGTCCTGCCCAAGTCCATTTGATATTTAGGGGCGAAGCATTTTAGGGCGGAACCTTGTCCGTCCGCGGTGTCCGTCACGTGGAGATTCGTGGATGTGAGACACAAAAAAAAGGTTTAACAATCAACTAATATGAATTATAATTGCGACAGAACAACGTAAAACACCTAGAAGCACAAACCCACACTCTAAGAAAAAAAAAGAGTATGTGTGACTCTTTTCGGAGAGTTCTGACTTGCCACGTATACGACTCTCTTTAAAGAGGAACGGTGACTCTCTTGGTGGGTCAGAGTCGACGAGCTCTAGGAGAGTCCCCGGACCCTCTCAGGAAGAGTTCAAGGACTCTTTTGCGAAGGATCACAGTACCACTTCTGAGGGAGTCAGACGACTCTTGGTGGTGACGCTCCTACGTGGGTCAAATGACACCCACAGAAGCGTCAAGCGACTCTACAGCTATTTTAAGCTACTCAATTGACCCTTGCTCTACTTTTGCTCGATACAGTTGTAAATAGGGAAGTATTAATTTTAAGCAACTCCAATAATACTTGCCGTTGTGCTCAGCGACTGCAAAAAAAAAAAAAAGTATGGTTCAATTTTAGCTGTATTTTAATAAAACTCGTCAAAACACACCATTTCCAGCAGAGTAACATAGAAAGCGCGAAGAGGTGGTCTGTGATTTCCGATGAAGCAGTTGAGGTATTCCTAATTTACATGCTTGTATGAGTATAGCCAACCAAAATGGGTGACTGCGATGTGCATAGTGTCATGTCGTGCAAAATAAACAGCAGATATCGGCATCAGGTTTCCATATTTGTTCCTTATAATTATAAATAAATCAAAATGTCGTGACGGTTGGAGGAAGCAGACTTCTGACTTGCTATGTTGTCGCTCCCGTTCAGCGTGAGCAGCCATGAAAAGTGGTACCTGAAAAGAAGAACGTGATACCCTCATGAGAAAACGGAATCGTAGTAAGTTTGCAAAACCTAAACAATAAGTGATTTACACAGACCTAATGAAGGCTCACAACAAAACAACAAATGCAAGCAGGCATGGTAAGGAACCATGTTTTTTTGCCGTTAACGTGTAAAACACACCTTCCAAACAGTAGCTTTTGTAACATGTCACTTGGTGACAAACTTTCAGTACAAGATGATGTGCGGCTCTTTTAAACAACAAATGCATTTGATTTAGGCTTCCACTGCGTGGGTGCCACTCACCTCTTTTCCTACGTCGTCTTGTCCAACGAGGGAAATGTAGGACCGACTGCCTCGCTGACAGGGCGAACGCCGCTGTCGATTTTCTCATTACTGGTGGTGAGGCGCCAGACCATAGCGACAACTTCGCTTCCCCGAGTGTGGCTGTAAACTGGAGCGAAGAGGCTGGAGAAGCGATCCGGGATTCTGAGAAGAACCAACACACAAACACTCAGAGAGATTAGTTTTATTTAAACCGCCCTTCGTTCAACACACAGTCACTGTACAAACATCGGACACGAGTGTTTCGTTTTAAATAATTTCGCAACGAAAACAAACTTTCACGAAAAGAAGGCGGGACCTCGTTTCGCAGCATGCACTGGTTATGCACCAATGAATGCACTCCTTTTCTGATAAATCGCTTCAAAAGTGCTTTCAGAAAAGCCCGGCTTTGCGCCGGCATATTAGGACAACCAAGCGCATCCTCCGGCAGTCAAGGGCACGCCGTGAGCGGTTACTGACCGCATGTTTTATAAGCGTAACTCATCATTAAATACTGAGTTAACCACATGCGAGTACGAGCGCCCGAACGACACCGACGCGAGCGGACGCTGTCTAGGTTGACATGAGACATGGAATATGCTAGAATTACCGCGCATAGCTCCCACAGTCACGTATACTCATTCCATTCTGTTATAACGCCGAACGTCATCGCCGTTGTAGGCAAAGCACGAAAACAGCAAACAGAAACGAGAGAAACGAGCGCACAGCGGCGGCCGGAACAACGCGCGCCGTCGCAATACCTGACGAAGGAATTCCCTGACTTCGTCAGGGAATCCCTTCGTCAGGTATTCCCTGACGAAGGCTGAACCCCGGCCGAAACGTTGGAACTAATAAAAGTTTTTGTACGTTCGTCCGCTCAAGCCAATTTTTATGAAACACTGGATCCACTGAAAATACTTGCCTGATATATATATATATATATATATTATATATATATATATATATATATATATATATATATATATGTGTGTGTGTGTGTGTGTGTGTGTGTGTGTGTGTGTGTGTGTGTGTGTATGTATGTATATTGTGAGACAACGGCGCAAGCG
The DNA here is from genome assembly GCA_030522465.1 of Rhipicephalus appendiculatus. Taxonomy (NCBI): domain Eukaryota; kingdom Metazoa; phylum Arthropoda; class Arachnida; order Ixodida; family Ixodidae; genus Rhipicephalus; species Rhipicephalus appendiculatus. The sequence continues at coordinate 28,591 of JALIZH010013011.1, forward strand.
ACCGACTTCACCTCCTGCTGGCTTATTACAGCCAATCCCATGTCCCAAGGAACCTTTTGCCGTTGTTGGAATAGACCTAGTCGGACCTCTTCCCGTAACATCTGCAGGATATCGATGGATCGTGACAGCAGTTGACCACCTCACGCGGTACGCACAGACCGCTCCTCTACGCTAGAGTTCTGCCTCTGGCGTGGCCACCGTCTTTCTCGAAGCCATTGTCTTGCGTCACGGTGCGCCCCGCGTCCTCTTAAGCGATCGCGGCAAGGCTTTCCTATCCACAGTAATTGAAGAAATGCATAAAAATTGCGGCACAGTTCACAAGACCACATCGGCATACCATCCTCAGACCAATGGCATCACAGAGCGATTCCATCGCACACTAATCGAAATGATATCCATGTATATTGGGCCAGCTCACGACAACTGGGACAAAATTTTACCATTTGTGACGTTCGCTCATAACACCGCCGTCCAGCGCACTACTGGGTAGTCACCCTTCTACCTTGTTTACGGCCGTTCGGCGACATTGACGATCGACGCTTCCTTCTTGCGCACTCCGACCTATAATTCTACGACTACACCCAAACTGTCAGCCTCGAGACTTGAAAAATGTCGGGCAACTTGCTCGGCGTACCGAAGCCAGTCAACACGATCGCAAGCAGCGGTACGACATCTCTCATCGTGACGTCTCTTTCCGTCCTGGTGACGAAGTGCTCCTTTTGACGCCTACTCGTGTTTCCGGATTGTGTGAAAAGTTCCAGTCTCGATTCCTTGGACCCTACGTAATTAATGAGCAAACATCTGTTAATTATCGTATCACTCCCGTTGACGTTTCTCCCGACCGTCGCTACCGTGGTTCGGACATAGTCCACGTGTCGCGTCTAAAGCCCTTCGTTCGACGTCTCAGCCCAGTCTAAGTCGCGGCTACGCTGGCCGCTTCGTCACGCGGGTAAATTAGTGTGAGCACTATTCATATGCTTCATCTTCTCACCTGTAAATACTCATCATCGCCGCTTGAGTCTGAGCAGGGGGGCTCTGGCTCGAGTGCGAAAAAAGAAGAGTGTTGAGGCCTGAACGTTTTCTCACAATATATATATATATATATATATATATATATATATATATATATATATATATATATATATATATATATATATATATATATATATATATATATATATATATATATATATATATATATATATATATATATATTGACTTGCCTCCGGCACACAGCAGAATAGAACAGCCAGAATACGATGCCGAGTCCCCCCCACTGATATTTGACCTACACAGGGCTGGTCTGGTGCTGTCACGTTTATGCCTCCATTGCAATGAGAGTGAATCCCAGTATCATTTTTCTTAACATGCTAATTATTTACCAATCAAAAGAAAATACTTCAAGATGAACCAAACGATGGGCTGAAATTTATCACTTCCAGTGGTTCTTCCCTTTGGAGCTTCCGTACTGGGTTTTAGCCACAGGAGTTCACACGCGAAACAAACCAAGTAAAAAAGAAAAATAAACAGCGCGTGGTATGGATCGAAAAGCAAGCCCGCAAAAGAAAAAAAAAACGGTGCGCGGAGTAGGGGGGAGAGAGGGCGAGAAGCGAGCGGCTGTTGTGACTGTTGCCCTGACGACGCAAACAACGTAATCACTAGAGACCGGATGTTAGGGAAAGGCCTATTTTATTCCTTGGTTCCTACCGTGCCACCGTGATATATGAGCATGAGTTATAGGTCAAGGAGGGCTTTTATATTGTTTTTTATAGTGCCTATAAATGCCTATTTTTGGTGTTCGTGCCTACATGCCTATACGTGCCTATAAATACCTACTAGTTGCGAAGCAGCTTACAGCGGAGTTCAATCCGGTGGTGGTGTGCGTCCTGACCACCCTTACTGCGCATGCGCCTAGTCTCTCTCCCACTCTCCTCCTTTACGCAGGTGTTCGGTCGCCTTCTCTCCTCCCCCGCGCTGCAGCCTGTAAACGCACTCCCTCCTCTCCCTCCCCCATTTGATATAAGCGCGTACGCTCGGTCGAGGAAGTCTCGCTTGAATCGTGCGGTCGCTCCGTCGGTTCCCGGTCGTTGGAGGTGTCTCGAAAGCCTCGCTACCCTCGCTGCAGACTCGCGTTGTCTCTCTGTAGCGGAAGCGGTAGCTCGACGCCGACGCTTGGCTTCGACGGCCGAGTGAACGTAAACGGAAACTTGGTGTGCACCCCCCAATGCTGCTTCGCATCCCCTTATGGTTCCCTTTAGTGGGAGATGGTGCGATTTTTTTTTTTGAAATTCGGCGTCTATATGAACGCTATTTAAGCTCTAATATCGCTTTCGAGTGCAGTTTGAGACCGTTATTCATGTTACCGGGCCATATTGACCTTTAGGAATTCTATGGAGTTCAACTTGGCGCTCTAGACCAAACAAGTTACGGAAAACAACCGATAGCAGCAGTGAAATGGGACGCGCCAGCCACGATAGGCAAAACAAATTACACATGAAGTTTCTACCATTTGTCGCAGTGCCACGTGCTACTGGGAGCGACGTTAGAGCACCAATGTCGACGTAGAGGAACGCCGTAAGAGCACAGATAACCATGCAGGACCATTCCCTGTTGTACGTCGCCGTAAATTTCCACCTTGTTTCAGTGGATTGCCGTGACAGGTTCCTGAAGACGTACTGTCGAATACGCTTGTACTGGCATGTCAGATTTGTTAACCGCAACTTAGACGAAGTTCGATTTCAGTCCTCAGTTTCTGGCTTACAGCTGGGCAGGCGTTTAAAGCATAGACCATAATTTGCGGGGTTTTATTCGAAACAACCGTGTAAGGATGCGAAAACCTCCCAGTGCGATGTTTTTGTGCGACTCTGAAATTGCCATGTTGCTGTGCGAGATATATGAAGCTATTACTTTAAGGGAGAGGGGGGAATATGATTTGCTTTGCACTGTGCTTGCGCTTGCTACTGTAGCGATAGCTACTTGTATGTGCGGAAATAGAGCTCCCAGGCTGAAGCAACGATAAGTGTTGTAACCTCCTAGTGCACTGTGAGTGCGACATCTGAAATTGCTGTGTTTTGATTGGAATGGTTAATAAGCGAAATGCAGTGTTCTTGTGTTGTCTTTATGATGATGGTATCAATCTAATCTGGGCAAGAAGTTGCTTTTAAATAGGGTTATAGATACGTATTGCACATTGCTGTTGTTGCTTGCGTCATGCATTCTACGTGTAGCTGTGCTTGGCTGACAACTGTAGTAAGTAGCTTTTATTTCTTGTTTGCTATGCATCCCGAAACTACTACCTGATAAGAAAGATTAGGCTTCAAAATATTATCGTTGCATTCCAATTTAATGATAATGCTGTCTTCTACACTTTTGCTGTTTTGTGGAGATTTTACTGGGAACCTCTATCCAGATGAGGCGGCTCGAGGCTTCACTAATTACCGAGCTGCCGATGGCAACACCGTTGAGGACCCGACACCCATCGATCCCGGTTACAAAGCGATCCTGCAGTATTACAGAGAATTCAGGAGACTCTACCCAGCACCGCACAAGAACCTTTCGGCCGTGAATTCTGTGGCGTTACGTAGGCTCCAAACGGACACATATATAAACATCCACAGATTACATACATAATACCCCACAGCATACAAAGACATATGCCCGTGGTGTGGGAGCACACCGACACTCTACCACATCACATGGGAATGCACGGCTCACACCGAAGAACAAGAAATGGATAACACCAGATTGAGGTGGGAGGCATTGCTGTCCAGCCCTGCCCTCGGGGACCAGCTGAGGCTGGTCAGGAGGGCTGAAAGGATGGTGAGAGCCAGCGGTGCCTTGGAATAGGGGCCCGACCACGTGGTGTTGCCCTGTTTTAGCGGCAACGTTGCCTTTTACACTAATAAAGTTTTCTCCTCGTCCTCAGAAGCTCCTCTTTGTTTCTTCGTATTGTACAATTTATTTTCAAGATATGGTAGCTTTATCGCCATGTCATGCATTGTGCAGTGCACTGATCTTTTGCTTGTGCTTACTGAGAATGTGACTTGAGAAAATAAAAAGTTTCGTCTCTATCAACGCTAGTCATGTTTATTCAAAATGTCTGCATGAACACAAAGTGCCAATGTGTGGTTGCCGCTCTGGCGGCTGTACACGAAGCTACTCGACGCATGCAAGCAACGCGTTAAAAAAAAATTAAAGTATGGCCTTAGAGACGACCACACGCACAGAAGTGGTCTCGGAGGCCATGTAACTTTTCTAATCGCTAGAAAATGGCTTTCGAGACCTTTTCTGCGATCCCCATCTCTGAGACTGCGAAGGTTCCCCACGCCCGTTTGGAGCGCTGCGAACTCCAATAAGCCGCAGGGGCCTATGGGAGTGTCCTTTCAACCATGTTTATATTACTCTATGGTTCCGCTTAGAACTAACTGGGCACGCCTCGGATAACCACATCACTTCGACAGAGGCCGCATACGTGCGCCAACGGAGCCGAGAATTGTACCCCTTTACATTGAGTCATCAAAAAAAGCCTGCGAGCTCGAACTAGCTATATTGCAGATTTCTGCTGCCGCTACGAAAATACCATTGCTTAAAACTATGCCATGAAACACGCTGCGAAAAACACACTGTGTTCCCTTACACCCTTTCACCAAACGCCTGCAATATAATGAAACCCCCTAGGATTCTGTGTTTAAATACATGCTACGTATTCCTCAGCTACCCAGGGCCAAGTTCAACCGGAGAAAGTACTGATATTCATAGCGATGAATGAATGAATGAATGAATGAATGAATGAATGAATGAATGAATGACAGTTTCATGTGCTTCATCGAGCTGTACGTTTCATGCGCCCACGTGAGACGCGCAGAGCGCTCAAGAGTAACATATGCTACCTGGCCAAAGTGATCAGACGTCTCGATTTAGGCCGGACATGTCCCGGTTTTGTGGCTGGGGTCCCGCTGTCCCGCCAACCTGCCTGCGGGACGGTGTTTTGTCCCGCTTTTGGCCGGCTCTTAGTCGTGATGAGGTAGCTCGGCCACCAGACTCCGTTGCTATACTATCTATACTCGGCGACAACTTTCTTGGCAGTGCTGTGGAAGCTACAGAACCGAAACACATACTGATAATTTTCTGATATGTCTTGTTGAAATAAATACTGTTTAATAGGAGCGAAGCTCCTTAGGCCCGCACCCCGCCGCATCACTGCTCGCACCCCTCTCCCACCTGTCTTCCTCTTTCTTCGTCTCTGTCCTCTCGCCTCAAACCGGCGAACGCGCGTTCCCGCCACCGAGCGCAGCAGACGCTCTCCGCGAGTACGGCACAAACAAGGCGCGCGGCGCAAAAAAAAAAAAAAAAAACACTCCGCGTTAAAAAGAAGCCAGCGTTTTCCCTGTGCCACACATACAGTCTGCTGCAATGGAGGACTACAGTTTCCTCCGTGCTCCCATCTCTTCCTTCCTCCGACACAGGGCTGGGCAAAGATACTTTGAAATTGTATCGCGATACGATACAAGATACTCGGGCAAGAAGTATTGGAGATACAGATACAAGATACTTCCGGAATGAATGTATCCGATACGATACTTCCCAATTGTATCTTAAGATACTTCGATACATTTGTAAATTTGCTATTATAGATGTATACAATGACGCTGCAAATGCCTATGTACAGAAGTGTTTACTTGAGAATGTCTTAACTGCGGCCAACTTCATTTATTTTAATGAAATAACTGTTTGAATCCGGAATGTTATGCCTTTCTTGCTTAATGCATATTAGTTTCATTCTGAAACAAGTTATTGGCATTTGTTTACTTGACAGCGCTTCATAACCTGCGGTATCAGTAGTTTTTACTTGACACTTTTGTAATTTTTGGGTGTCGCTGCTCTACTTGTCAACCAGCCAGCGGGTTGCCGTCTAAATTGCTAGAATTTCAATAAGAAGCCTCCGCAAGACGGCACAAATAGCGGTGCGGAGTGTTACCTTGTCCGTAAGCGTATTACCGCTCTCGTTGGACTGCATCAGCCGACAGCCGTAGAGCAGCCATAACGCTGGTAGCGATATTTTTTTGTGAATCAGCATGTGAAGACGATAACTACCGAGTCAGCGATCACAGTTCACTGAGGACATAAAACTGCAGTGATTTTTCATATCCTATCAACTTGCCTAAAGTGTTCGTTAGCAACATATTCACTAACGCGTAGTCTTTTACCATTTCGTCTCCGAGAGAACGTGCGCCGCCCAGAAGCTTCCCAGATCTACTGTACGCGGGAAAGTGTCGCAGGATGTCACTGCTATTCACACTATTGCAACTCCTAGCTTGCTTACCTGCTTTTTTGTAACACACACACAATAAAGAAAGGACTTTACAGGGACCTAAAAAAATGAAAGCGAATATGCCTAAGTCAAATAGCAAGGCAGTTCCGCAATAAAAAAATTACATTGGATAGGTATACAGGGTGTTTCACATGAGTACAACCAATTATTTAAAAAAGGTAAGCGCTTAACCGCGACTGAATGAAACCAATGGCATATGGTTTACTGTCATGTGGCGCTTGTTATGGTATTTTTACATTGCGTTTTGTTGGTTGATTAACTGCGGTCAATTATGCGACATTTTTAATAATTACTTTTGCGCAGAGTGCACTTCGTCCCATCGCAGAACGCATTTAAAAACGACCAAAGCAATTATTTTTTGCGGCGTACATGCTGCGTTGTGAATATTTTCTGGCTTTTAAAGCAAGCACGTGAAATATCAAATAAAACCACGTCACTGCGTTCATGCGCTATCACACTGCAGAGCTCTTAAACATGCTTCGAGCGAAACAATCGACGCGCGGAGCGTCAGCCTGTCGCTTCTCAGGGACGAGGGTGTTTATTTGCCGTGTGTGTCTGAAATGTTGAAGCGCTGTGGAGCCAATGCCTAAGCCACGGCCGCTCGTTTCGCCGCAGTCCACTTGCCGGTTGTGTCGCTCGAAACACGTCTGAGAGCGCTGCACTACAATAGTGTACCAGCGCAGTAACGGGGTCATATTTCTCCGGCTTTCTTTAAACGCCTGAAAAATCCCTACGTAGCCTGTACCTTTCCAGAAAAAAAAAATCAGATCTGTCGTTTTAGAATGTCCTCTAAACCGTAACAAAACGCACATGGCCCTAAAGTGGATAGCAGAATTGTTAAATCATTCATATTAGTTGAGAAATTAAGTGCAATATAAAAATACCCTAATGAGAGCAACATGGCCGTAAACCCCATCGTTGGTTTTATTAAGTTGAGTTTAGGCACTTCTTTGCAAATACTTGCTTCCAGTTACGTGACACCCTTTATAAACACGATACAGGCGGCACCCCTAAAAGTTACGAATATATAGAATGATGTATCGTCAACATAGGTGTTAATGTCAGACAGTAGAAAAGTCCGTGCCCACGGAAAATACCACTAAAGGGCTCCTGGGGACGCTCATGAGATAACCGGAGTACTTGGTATTATGTTTCTCAAATCCCCTACCTAACGTCTTTAAGATTTGTTATTATAATTACCATTATTATAACGTAAACTCGATTTTGCTGTTTTATTAAATAGCAGAATTTTTGGTAATGTAAGCACTAGGCACGCTGAGATTATTTTACCTTTGCCCTCAACATCACATGAACAGTAAACTCACACGGAATGTAGATATGTATATAGTAGCAATGACGCCGACAATTAAAAATAAAAATAAATAAGAGAAGGACTAGAAAAAAAAGGAACATAGGAGGATGCAACAAATTACATATTACAGTTAATAAACGGGAAAAACACTATACAAAGACCTACATAATGTGTGGGATGCAAACGGAAAACAGCAAAGTGAGAAATTGCGCTACAGTCAAGCTATCATTAAAAAAACTTCTTGCATAATATAGCACGAAGAACAAAGATACATTACGCCAAATATCATCTGTTACGTTAATGTTTGTTCTATTGTATATAGCATCGACACCGGTGGTGCGACGGTTGTGAGAATCTAATTTGCATATAAGTCGATCTCATAGTGTGCAAGTCAAGCTTACATCAACGAGGTCGGTCAAATCTCTGTGTGAAAGCAGCGAGACGCAGAGCAAACCCATTCCTGCATTCTTGAGACTTTTCAACAAAGCACCACGCAAGAGAAACTTCGATAACAACACTATAGCCACATCTGAATTTGAGCGAAAGACGCCACACATATGGGACTAGGAGCACAGTACCGTGGCTACAAACAAGGTTCATGGCACGGACACAGCTAAAAAGAAAGAAAACATCGAGAAACAAAAGGTGGGCTGCGCGTAGACGTTCACGCGCCTGTTTTTGTCCAGATGGCTCAAGCGTCATCACGTGACTGTCCCACCAATAGAGACGCATATAGACCTTATTTCCTATGCTAACTGAAGCCATCTGGTGGAAAGACAAAGGAACGTCACTGTCGTCACCTTTATTGAGGTGGCTCAGTGGCAGCAGTGGCAGCGTGAGAAGCAGAGTTCAGCCAACGTTTGTTGTTTCACAGGGTGGCGTTTCTAAAGCAGTATCTTGTATCTTAAGATACACGATACATTATTGAATGTATCGAAAAAATACAGATACAGATACTCGTTTCGCGAGACGTATCGCGATACAGATACAAGATACCCAACGAGTATCTAAGATAGTATCTAAGATACATGTATCTTCGATACTGCCCAGCCCTGCTCCGACAGTACAGCCACTCGGGTTCGACCGTTTCTGCGAGTACTGCAAATACGACCTACCCGATGTGGACACCTTCAGCGAACGCTACTTTCGCAAGATTATTGGCATCGACCGAGACGCCGAAATGGCAATCTGCCTCGCATCCTTCGAGTGGTTAAACTGTTTCAAAACGTTCACAATCGTTTGCGTCCCATTTCTAAGGAGCTTCGCTCATCGTTTGTATTCGTACACGGAACAACTGCTAGTTTTTGTTATGAGGCCCAAGCTTTAGCAGAAAGTCAGTGGTAAAATACAATTATTGTTCAGTTTCCAAGAACATCTTCCTTTTCTTTGCACTTCTTAGACAGCACCACCTTTTGAGCACGCCTGTTTTCCAAAGTAAACGTGGCGTACGTCCGTGATGTGAGTGGGTCAGTGCACGGCCAAAAACGCGCTGTTTAGTTGTCCATAAAGAATATACTGTTGGGCGAGTTGATATTCTATCATCAAACAAACTGCGCGAACAACGACGACGAAGAGAGTAACGAACAGCACAAGCACATCTAACAAATCAGATTTTTATTGAAAACACGAAGAATATCAAGGAAGAAAAACCACAAAACCACGTGTGCGTGCTTAAACACCAGATAATTGTACATTTGGCCATACTGCAAAATTTTTATGTACTCCAATATTTTTATGACAACAGATACATTAAAGCCTGTACTCTCAGATCAACATGAGCTGGAACACCGACTCTATTCAACGTCTGTTTGTGATGCATTGATACGAATATGACCTTAGAAAACATGAAACAGCGTGAACCACAGGCCAGCAGGACAGATAAGTCTTGATCCTTTTGGCGCTGTTTGACATTTTCCTTGGAGGTTTATGCAGCGGCACAACGAAAGCCTTGTAAAAATAGGGACGTATTGGATTGCCAGGCAGACCTTTCATCTTGAGAATTTAATGTGATGAGCACGCTTGCGATTGCGACGTGTCTCTAGCTGCTATGACCTTTAAAATGCAATTTCTTTGTTCCATGTCACATAGCTCGGGAATATGAATTGATACACTAATTAGATCTTCATTTCATTCGTTAATCACCCTAAATTCTTTTATTCTTTCATTCCATGACGAATCCATGAGCGCATGCAATTGATACGTTCCTCAGAGTACATACGTGTTACTGCGACAGGTGCAATGCAGAATCATTAGAAATGTTTGATATGGTCTCACTGGCATGTCTGCCCATATCTACCATGTTGTTTTCTGGGCAAGATCATATATAGGTTTCGTCCACATTAGATATATGCCTGTAGCCATCACAATGCGCATACAGATGATCTGAGCTTGCGTTTGAATGTACGTGTACCTTGGCAATGACTTTGCACAAGGTGTATATCGAGGCAATACAATGTATTGCCTTCAAAATATAATTGCCACAGCAATTATGTGGACGCTCTCGGTTGACTTTTGCCTTCACCGTCCGTCCTGTATGTGTGTGTGTACATATATATATATATATATATATATATATATATATATATATATATATATATATATATATATATATATAGTGTCGCCAGATATGACGCAGCATGATTTTAAAAAAGGGGGAACGTCGGTACACAAAGCACACCTAGTGTATGTTGTTCCCAGTGCACTCTATCAGCCATCACTATTTTGTCGTTAATAAGGTTTAGTTAATAATGCCTAATTAAGTTTATTATTCTACAAATACTCACCTAATCATTAAAATGTCAATGATGCATATGTACGTATGCTCAAATGACATCTAAGTGCTCTATTTTGAACAACGTACCAATTTCGTGATCGCTTTTCTTGGCTAATAAAGAGCGCCCGCGAAATCTGAAAAATGACACGTGACTAGACTGCAGTGCGCATGAGGAAGCAGCGTCCTCTAACAAGATGACTGTAAGGTAGCAAGTCAAGACTATGCTCCCACCTTTTGCGGGTGGGAGTGCAGTCACGTGTTATTTTTCATATTTCGTGCGCTTTCTTTCTCAGCCGGAAAAAAAAAATGAGCGAACAATGCGCAGATTGCAAAAAATAGGGTAGTTAGATGTCCTTTGAACATGCCTACATATGTCTCATTGACATTTTAATCATTAGGTGAGAATCTGTCGAGTCGGAAACTTAATTACGACTAATTAGGTAAACCTCATTAACGAAGAAAATTAATAGTGGCTACTGTAGTATACTGGGAACAATATGCACCAAATCTGCTTCGCGTAACGGCGTTCTATGTTTAAACCGGGCTGCGTGATATTTGGGACGCCCCATATATATATATATATATATATATATATATATATATATATATATATATATATATATATATATATATATATATATATATATATATATATATATATATATATAGAAGTATAAAAATAGATGCGCCTTCACATAACAACTGTTTATTCTGCCGATGTTTCGACGGGAACGCCTTGAGAAAGACGGGGTTCCCGTCGAAACGTCGGCAGAATAAACAGTTATGTGAAGGCGCATCTACTTTTATACGTGTAACCTTGCGGCAACCGAAGTTATTCTTCAACATATAGGCCTTATATATATATATATATATATATATATATATATATATATATATATATATATATATATATATATATACGGGCACACGCACGAGAGAGCAATTCTTTTATGCCTTACGTTTCTTTGAAAACTCAAAGTGTGAGCATGTAGCCTGCGCAGGGCAAATGTGAAAAGCAATAAAACACAGTTTAAACCATCAAAGGGCGCAAGAAACCATCGCGCAAGATTAAGGAAAAAATGAGTGTCGAAGCGAATATCATGGGCACATGTACGCACACAGTAAGATAATAGAGGCACAGTAAACAAAAATCCACTAGTATCTGAGGTCCCTATACAGACAAGGGAACAGACGTTTCAATGTGATATGTGAAACGAAACCACTGCAAGCACACATATTGAAAAAAAGATAAAGCGTATCATTGTGATCAGCATTGTTAAACAGAAAGAAAGGTGACGCGTCCGACGCTTTCGTTGGTGCCGGAATGAATACTGTTGAACTTGTTAATAAGGTAAGGTATATCATCAGGGGGGCGGGTTGTACGTTTTGTGCCTTCACAGCAAAGTTTGGGTTGAAGCTACAGACACGCTCGCTGCAGCGGCGGCGTTTGTGAAAGGAATGAGCTGCGAACAAGAAGTGTTAAAGTAGGGGCAGTTGGTTGCGCGTAGTGGATACTGGCAGCGAGCTGCTCAAACCCGTTGAAGCAACAACGGTAACAGTTGTTCGCGATCGTCCTGTGTATGCCTGTGGGTTCATTTCGTGTGTCCTCTTTGTGTTTCCGGAGCACGCCAAGTGTCAAGCTATGGCAGTTTTTAGTTGGCCCTCGTCCTGCGTGTGCTCTTTTCGTGTGTCCTTTATGTTTGAGGAGCGCGCTGCAAGGTTTGCGCTGCTTCTCGCTCTGCGCTTGACATTCCAATTTGTTTCTATTGCATTCATTGCTTCGGCCTCGCGGCGAAACTACTTTTTTTCAATAAGCAAAGGTGTGGTAGCGAGGATTTTGTCTTCTGCGCTGAAAAACTCAACGTCGAGGCAGAAATAGATTGCGGCAATTAAAATATCTCGAAGGGAGTAATAAAAAATGTTAACAATTTTATTACAATTTGGTGGCGTACTTTATTGAGAGAAGCTGTACGCCGTTACAATATATGGCGCGTTCATTAGTGCCTAAATCCAAACATCGCACATTTCTTAGACATTAATTGTCAATTCGAGCCCCCGTTATCGAAACCTGGCGCACCGGGTGTTCAAGAAGTGCCCCTGAGTTACACTAGACCAGAACTTTCAGTGACGAAGTAATTGAGAACTTTGAAATCAAGGTGCTTCATGCTACTATCTTGTCGTGAAAAGCGACCAGTACTATGGTAAGAGGCGTCGACAAACGACGGAGCTTCGCAAACGCATCGTCGCACTCGTATGATCACGAATTGAGCCGGAGTGTAAACACCGATATCGTCGAAATAGCACAAGCGCTTGTGTCATTACAAGTTGCGCCAAACAGTATTCATCATGTCCTGCAAGATCGCGTGTTCATCACAAAGCCCACACGGCATGACATTCAATTCGTAGAAGCCGTCGGGCGTGGCGCATGCTATCTTCGTTCGAGCGTCATCAGCCATGGGTTCTTGCTATTACCCTGAGAGCAAATCGAGAGATGAAAAATATTTTGCTCCTTTTAGGCTGTCAATCGTGTCGTCTCTCCGCGGTTGTAGGTAAACGTCTTTACGAGTGATCTTGTGCAGTCTTCAATAGTCCACACAGAACCCCCCTTCTCAGCCACGAGAATGACAGGAGACGCCCAGTTGCTGTTTAAAAGTCGAATAACACCATATCGAAGAATGTCATGGACTTGCTCGTTAATTACACGATGTCCTGCGGTAGATACACGACACTGACGTTGCCTTAGGGGCGGCTGGAAACCAGTGTCAATACGATGCGTAACAGGGACGGGCGGCCCAGGGAGGTTTGCAGAACACCGAAAGAAGAATGAAATTCTTCTAGCAGGCACATCAACTGGGAACGCTGTACCAGCGCAAGGTTGTCAGCAATGAACGAACCTATGTGTCAGCGGGTGGATCCTTGACTTGTGCGTCTCGTCTTCTAGCGGTGCCAATCTGCTGAGACATTCCCCCCGGAGTAACGTAACATTGTATTACAAAACAACTTGTTGCTAGGCTGGTTGGCCAATCATTACAAGCTAAAGAACCTTCCGGTGAATGATCCTTTCCGTGCGAAGGGACCAAGTGGTGTGTGTGATTTTTCGCGGTCTAGTGATGGTATTAGCAAAGCTTTCTCGGTGGATGTTGAAGAACTATATCATTCTGTACCGCATGACAAGCTTCTAGCCTCTGTAAAATCCAGCATCGAAGTGAATGGTGACGTTCCTTGGCATATCCGTGGCATATCCCGATTGGCCTTTCTTAACTCGGCGGTAGTTACATATGGAACTTCCATATCTCTCTCGTGGCTACTTCCACTCTAGGGTGGATGACTTTTTTTCGAACTATATCTATATAGTTCAGCGTAAAATTCCTCGGCCACCCGAACTATGTCATTGAAGTTATTGATAATATTTCTCTGCTTGTTTTTGAGAGGGTGCATTTTATTTCTCCCTATACAGATCTCGTTTTCACTGTTTTGATGCTGGGACTCTTTTTACTGCTGCTTCTATCGCTTTGATGTTCTTATTTCTGATGTCGTGTACTTTCCTCCTGTTGCTAACCTTCGTCAGCTCAGCAAAGTCCATTTTGGATGTTGAGCTAGTCGCCCTCATGTGTTGCCATTTCTTCATTAATTCCTTAGTCGATTGAGAAAGCTTGCCTGGTTCTCGTCTAGACGCCTTACCTCCAACTTCGAAAGCTTTTAAAAGCGAAGCATTTCTTTACGTGCTGCAGGCACTTTTAGCGTGTCTGTCTGTCTATCTATCTATCTATCTATCTATCTATCTATCTATCTATCTATCTATCTATCTATCTATCTATCTATCTATCTATCTATCTATCTATCTATCTATCTATCTATCTATCTATCTATCTATCTATCTATCTATCTATCTATCTATCTATCTATCTATCTATCTATCTATCTATCTATCTATCTATCTATCTATCTATCTAGCCCCCTACGTCTGGGTGCTCTCGTGATCACCCCCCTCAACTTGGGGTAAACCGAAATTAGTGTGGGAGGGTAAGATGCTTTGACGAATATGACTCGCCGGTCATGACATGAATAATGTGACAATAGCGTCGCGTACGTCGTGAAAACTTTTCCGCGAGACACGTGTGGCACATACCCGTATGCCACGGGAGGGTATGTGCCACAGGTATGCGGGTGTCACAGATGATTGACAGTTTATATCTAACCAGAAACGGCGAGAACAGACATTGGTAATTTGAAACGTTAAGAAAAAACTGACATCGGCAGCGTTGACCCGACGAATGCGAATAATAAATATCAGGGTCTCAGCAGGAGTCGAACCCAAGCAATCTGCGTGACAATCAGGTATTCTACCACAGAGCCGCGCCAGGTCTCCGGAACTGCTTTGGAAAAAGACACTGTGCAAGCGTAATGTTCGTGAAACGTCAGTTGTGGTTGCAGTGCTGGCTATCCAATTTTATAAACATTACATAATGTCCTTCTATTATACAACTGTCACGTCGGGTTAACGTCAGTTTTAGTTGAGCGCCATCCACTGAAGTTGATTTATGTAGCAGTGTACAGAGTACCATCCTCCCGAGCACAAGCGCTATACATCAGCTTGCCGCTTTTGGTGTTGGTAATAGCCATGCCGCTGTTGGCATCGTTACGCAACTGTGAACAACTGGTTATATAAACATATGCCACTGCTCAACATATGTTTGTGTGTAAAGCATTTTGAACATATCTTTAGCGCCATTTCGTAACGTTTCGCTTAATAGAAAAATGACAACACAGTCACCTTCCCTCCACATGCTTCGCATAACATCGATTCCCAAGGTACGTGGAATCCGCCGAATTTTTCAGAGATAAGTCTAGTTACTAGGGGCTTGTATAATGTTCTTAAAGGAGGCGCAGTTTTAAAGGCTTTTAAGAACTTTGATGAATATTAATTCTTTTAAACAGACATTTGACCTTAAATACCATCAATCTATTTTAAACGTCTTTGAAAGACTAAGAGCTTGCTTTGACGACAGAATTACCGCAAGAAGCTCGTCTGCAAATCTTATATTTCATGCTCACGTGGTACGATGACCACTCTTGCAGATTTTTTTCATCCCCGTGTTAAGAAGCAGTTGTTGCCATGTGATTCCGCGCATTCAAAGTATGTAAAGAGGGTAGTGGCCGCTCTCTCTTTGGAGTCGGCACTGAGGAGGTCATGCCCACAGAGCATGCAATTTAGTTTTCACAATCAGATGAGCCGATTAAAGGCTGCTGGCTTTCCTCCATCGGTCATTACCGCTGTTTTCGAGACACTCCGGCAGATGTTCAAAAGTGGAACACGTGTAACGACGACTGCTACCCAGCCCTCAAGGATTCGGCCACAATTTGTGTCATATATCCATAGGCTCTCGCATTATCTGAAGAATGTCGCAGGCAGGCATGGCGTACCACTGGTGTTCTCAGCGCCAGAGAAAATCGGGAAGATGTGCGAACGCATTTGCAATAGCAAAAAATGCGGTTCCAAGAAGCATGACAGGCCATTTGTAAAATGTTCCAGCGGGGTCTTATACTCGATACCTTTGTCCTGCAGCAAGGTATACCTCGGTCAAACCGACAGGTGCTTTAACGACTGGTTAATGGAGGATGCACAGAAATTAAGTAACAGAGACAAGTATGCTCACCTGGTTGCGAATTCTATATTGTGCGGATCTGAGGCACCTTTTCCTCAGACGAAAATTTCTCCCAGGCATAGGTCGGCAAAACATGTGGAGCTCACTCAGACTCACTCATGAAATATGTTTTGCCCTTGGGACTCACTCGGACTCATATTCACCAAACATTTCCTCAACCAGACTCACTCGGACTCAGATTCACTAAAATTTTTCCCAGCCGGACTCACTCGGACTCAGACTCACGGCTCCATCTGAGTCTGAGTGAGTCTGAGTGAGCCGACTCATGAGTCCATTAGCGTACAATTGGCTTCTTCGAACTTGGTCTAAATGCTCTTTAACACGGAACACTACAGCGCAAAAAATACACGACGGACGAAAGGAACACAAACGACGACGACACGCGCTGAAGAATGTCGCAGGCAGGCATCCTTTCGTCCGTCGTGTATTTTTGCGCTGTAGTGTTCCGTAAATATGTACCAGCAAGCCCAACTCGCCACTTTACTCAAGCTCTTGAACACCAATATCTCGCATAATAGGTGCTGCATTTGGCGCCTTTTCATCTCGTACCTTATGAGTGGTTGCAATCCAGTAAGGCCTTTTTTTTTTTTTTTTTTGAAAGAGATAACTCACATGAAATATTCTTAACGAAAATTCCCGGGAAAGAGTTTTCGGGGGCGGGGGAGTGACGGCACCCCCCCCCCTCCTCCGTAACTCACGCCTCTGATCAATAAATATTGAGCTGGCGTATGAACGCTGGTGCTTTGAAGTATGCGTGAGTCGGCGTGAGTATAAACGTGAACCTACGTAAGGCTGATAGTAAAGCTAAGTTGCGTAAGTAGAAGCGTAGATCGCCAAAAAAGTGTAGAGCTCACACAGGCTCACTCAAGAAATATATTTTGAGCTTAAGGCACACTCGGACTCAGACTCACCAAAATTTTCCTCAACCGGACTCACTCGGACTCATACTCACTAAACTTTTTCTCAACCGGACTCACTCGGACTCAAACTCACCAAAATATTACTCATCCGGACTCACTCAGACTCAGACTCACGGCTCGATCTGAGTCTGAGTGAGTCTGAGGGAGTCGACTCATGAGTGAGTTTGCCGACCTGTGCTCCCAGGACCACAAGAAAGACAGCATGTGAAGTCTTAGAGGCTTTCTTCATTGTAAAGGATCAGCACCATTCTAGAGGCACACCGTCAATGTTCAAGTTGTAGGGTTCTGGAGGTATATTCAATAAATAAATGAATGAATACTGTACTGGAAGAGGCTGACGTTGCGTGAACGGGGTAGAAAGTCTTCTTCAGAAGGTGATTCATCCATTCCACCTATCATTACCGAGCTAGCGTATCATCAATGAAAGCAGAATCCGGGTTATCTAATCTCTGTCTTCGCCGTCGAATTGCCACGCTATCTTTATTCCACAAATTCTTTTACAGTTATCTCGGCAATCCACCTTACATCGTTCACCTTACCCGCATACCTCATCGCGGCGGACATGAACTTCAAGTGTCACGCCCACGTGCTCGCACCGTCACATTTTCCTCTTCATTTTTTCCCCGAGCAGCATCAGATTGGAATGGCCTTTCCCACGACATTACAGCCATTACTATTCCATCAACCTTCCTGAACAATGTAATCAATTTTCTTTCCGGATGAATTTCACCTGGCTATACTGTTAACCCACCCCTTATGTAATACCCCCTTGAGGGGTCTTTAAGGAAATAAAGTGATGTGATGTGATGTGATAATGTGTTCGCAATGGCTGGGCAGTATCGCGATTCTATTTCGGAGCTACTTTTGGGTATCTGTATTTCCGTGTGGAGATACATTTGAAAAATGCATTCGTATATCAGCAGTGAAATGCTTTTACGATTTATCGATTGTATCGCGATACTGTGCAGGACACGGGTCTGGTTCCTTCTGTAGTTGTTATTTTTTGTCGGAAATGATTTGAAGCGTGCGTCCAACCGGAAAGGGGTAATGAAAGATTTATTTTTCTGCGAAGACAAACAAAAGCGCGCTGCAGGTCGGTGAGATAGGAAGGCCAGCGATGGTGGTCCCTCAAGCACCAAATGGCCCATCTGGTAAAGCGCACGACGTCGCTGGCGGCAGGATTTCGGAGGCAGTATTATCAGGCCTCTGCCGACGAAAGCCTCTGTCTCTCAAGCCCAGTGCACCACGCCTAATTTTCTTCGGGCGGCAAGCTTTTCCTTTTTCGACCTCCCGCACGGATACTATGCATACCGTCTTGAAACAGAGGCGTTGCAACGTTTTGCGTACGTTCAGTTCTTAAAGCGGCTGCACTTCCAACAGAGGCTCCTTAGTGGCGGTCGTAGTGACTAGAACATGGCTATCATTGTCGCGTTTTCAGCCATTCCTCATTCGTGTCAGGGTGCATTCCTAATTAATTTGTAAGCGTGAAAGGGTCTGTTGTGGTAATGTGCTATCCCTCCACCAAAGCCGACTTCACCTGTTTGCGGAAAAAGAGTGACCCTTTCGGCTTAGCCAACGAGTGCTTGCTGTAATCTCTGATCGGGTGCTCTGGGCAGTTGTCCCTGTTCCCACATCTGTTTTGAGAGTGCTAGCCAGATTGATATGGGAGGGTTTAAACCTTTTCACACCAAACGAACGTAATTTGAGGACGCCAATGTTTCAATTGTGCAGTTTTTACAAATGGGCTCTCTTGCACGCAGGTCATTATAGCCAGCCTATATGGACAGGGTAACCCTCAGCCTTCTGGCCCGGCGCCGACCGGGCCACACGGTTGAGGATTCCGAAGATGGGGAACGACTTCGGCTTCTGAATGGTCAGAACATACCCACGTGAGGACCAAAGTGTTTCGGTACATAGGTGGCCTGAGGAGAGATATTGCCATGCTGCAGGATTATACGGCTATAACGGCGGTATATATTCACCATAACACGGATTTGGGCTCGCCTGCTGCGATGAAGAGACTCTTTTCACGATTTTTGTGTTGAGGCCGAACTGACGCTGTCTAAAAAGGCAGCCCATTTGAGAAGCTCCTGTAGCTAGAGTGCAATTTATGCAGCAACCTTCTCAGCGAAACAGATTTTATGTGCAAGATATACCGGGTGTTCAAAGTTAAGCTTTATGGTTTTCTTAAAATTCAGCACTGGGAAGAACATGAAAACCACCTTTGCAGATAACTTATATATCCAGGGGGACACAAAGTGAGACAACAATTATCGCTGTCAGGCGCCCAATTAACTCAGATCCAATATTTAACTTTTTTAGTGACTGCAGCAAGCAAGCATGTTTGTATTGAAAAGTTGGAGGCAGTCGCGTTTATACACAGTTCCACTTGGAAGAATTCTTCTATCATGTCTGTGATCCGAGATATCCCGCTGCAAAGTTTCACACACACACACACACACACACACACACACACACACACACACACACACACACACACACACACACACACACACACACACACACACACACACACACACACACACACACACACACACACACACACACACACACACACACACGCACGCACGCACGCACGCACACACACACACACACACACACACACACACACACACACACACACACACACACACACACACACACACGCACGCACGCACACACACACACACACGTGTCCCTTAACACTGAACTTAAGGAACTATACCACCGACGGATTTCGAACTGCTGCTTCATGAGAACCTAATTGGTCTTTTGGTCGAAGTCACATGTCACACTCATTAGGCTTTTCCCTTAATTATTTTTTTAAAACAAATTGGCTTTTTTTGTTGAAAAATGACTTTGGGATATTACCCCTAATCATTTATGGTGATTGGATTGAGCCCGTTACACCTCCTGGAGGTGCGGGCGACCCCCATTTTCTTTTAAGTTACTTTCGTGTATAGGGGAACAAAATGGCTGCAGATCCACGAAGTGAATGCTGATGAAGGGGCGAAGAAGTGTGCATCGGGTCGTGAATCGTGGCTTTCTGTTCTGGTTAACAGCCTTTTATTTTGTTTTTGTTAACCTTTGTTCTGTCATATGCTTTCAATGATGGGTGGTCGAATGTCGGTGTTTGTACGGTGTTCTGGCCTTTTATTTTGCTTTTTTTAAAACCATATGCGCGCTAAGTACGCTCTGTAGACTGTATTACGCACAGATGTTTCGCAATCCTCCTCCCCGCTCCGCTTTGTGATGTCTTAATGGCACTCAACGTATTGCTGCGAATTCCTAAATAAACTGCGTATTTCAATGAGCTGAAACTTCATTTACAACATTATGCTGCACTTAATTAATTTCTTCGCGGAGCATCGGCATCCCCGGAATGAGAAAGAAAGTATTCCAGCAACCGTGTTGCTCTATCTGTATCGCAGGGTAGCTTTTTCGTCGTTTTGACAAAGTATCTCCAAAATATCCTGTTATGTAAATGGCAAATGTATCTCATCATTTGTATTTCAGGTGTCCAACCCATGTATTTCGATATGTGTATTCCAGAATACTTTTCCTAGTATCGCTGGTGTTCGCGTACAGTAAGCGAGATCTCATCAATCAGCATATATGCATAGATGAACACCATTTTCATTTATTGTAGTGTTGCATGTTCACCGGGTTTATTATAATCCAACTGTACATCGGAAATGGCGCAACATATCTTCGGTAGACATAATGAGAGCTGTTTCTTTCAACTCGAGCGACATTTCAGTTGCTGCCATTTTTTCCAGTTACATCTATCACGCATAATTTAATCAGAACAAATGCAATAACCTATTCCCGGAGTTGTGCTTGAAGGTCATGTACATCACATATAAATCCAGTCACCGTACTTTAAGGCAGCTGACTTGGGGCGTTGAGTAATCATCCCCTAAAATTTGCAGGCTGGTAACAAAAAGTGCTGAAGAAATGACATGTACATTGTTTCTATAACACTGATTTTGTAGAAACACGTTTACTGCTAGATTTGGTAAGTATTAGTATTTCACTTTCATGCTTTGTAGTTCGTGTCAGCTGTCCCAATGGATCCTCGATACTAAGGAACAGTGATTGGGTGCGTCTATTGTCTTCGGATTCGGTCATAAACTATATGTGTTATAAAAGCTTCGATCACAATTAGAACAAGAAGTTTATTTTACAGAATTTAGAAGAACAACTGTCTTGAGACGTGATTATTGGTTCGTGGCTCGAAAGTATCTGTTCCTGATCTCCGAATCTCCCCCCGCGCCAGCCACTCTATCACCCTTGTGGTATTTCTATTTTGTTTCCATTTGTACTTGTTGAACGTCACTTGGCGCAGTCCAGATGCCTTTCCAGGAAATCCCCACAACACCGTCGCGCCGTTTGTTCTATGCCTGTGAAGGTGGTGTGGTGTACGGTTACGTCGACAGGAGGGGCGGACTGCGTGCTTGCGTGGTGGTTGGGAAAGTGGCCTAGAAGACCCTGCAGAAAGCGCACGTGCGTCCTAACGCCGAGATGTTTCGTGTTTTTGGTTGGGGACCCCGCGTGAGGGACGGGAGATCCTCAACAATATGAGAGTGAGTACACGCATGAATATGAAACATTTATCTTGGTGTAAGAGCGCTTTTAAAAACTTTACAGTACCGTTTTTGCGGTAGTAGAAAATTCAGGGCTCTAATTTCCGGAAACAATGGTATAATACAGAACCTCCTGATCAGCCATACTGCACAGCAATAAAGTCATACTGCATGCGTAGCGGTAAGACATGTCATATACTATCGTGATGGATGTTGCATAGCGGCGCATCCTCCGCGGACAAATTTATAATTAAAAAAAATTACACCCTCTCCCGCTAAAGGGAACCATGTGTAGATGTGAAGCAGCGGGCGCTAACGCTTACACTGGCGGCGGCGTTGACGCTGGCGCTCATCGCAGCGTTGCGCAGGAGAAAAACTGGGGCGGCGCAAAGCAGGCAGTGATGGAGCAGTGTTTCCTACTGGAACATGCCAATCGCTGCTAATGGGCAATGAGAGACAGAAGACTCCGACTGGACACAGAGACCCGCACTCCGCTTTTAGTTAACGCGCCCGCTGCGAATTTTTATTGTTCAACAACGCACAGGAGAAATCTCCCACCGGCACCACGTTGGAGGTCAAGATCCATTGCCATATATACGGGGTGGCCAGTGAACGGTTGTGCAGCGCGAGCAGTCGGTTTTTTCAACCAAGAAACTCGCTGGCAGACGCTGCCTGCGTTGGCGTCGTGAGGCGAGAGAGGGGGGAGCGTAGAAGAGGAGAGAGAGGGGGTGACACGCATGCGCAGTGGGAGTGTGAACGCCGTGGGCAGGGATGCGTAGAGGGAGAGAGGGGGGAGCGTAGGAGAGGAGGAGAGGGGGGGACGCGCATGCGCAGTGGGAGTGTAGACGCCGCGGGCAGGGATGCCTAGAGGAGAGAGGGGGGAGTGTAAGAGGGGAGAGAGGAGGGGAGGCGCATGCGCAGTGAGGGGTGTGGTTGCCGCGGGGAGGGATGCCTAGAAGAGAGAGAGGGGGAGAGGAGGTTTTTTATTTTTATTTTTTTTAAAGGGTTTGCGCATGCGCAGTAAGGGTGGGCACGCGGCACACCACCACCACCACCACCACCACCGGATTAAGCTTCGCCATAAGATGCTTCACATCTAAAAATGACTGAGAGCTGATCTGTGCTGCAGGCTTGTCGGCTCTAGAGAATTTTCGCTGTTTGCAAATCAAACGAGAGTACTCTTTGACGAATATATACAATTATTTAGTAATTCAATAGACTACCGTAGCAAATCACAAATCTGTCTTCAATGTGCGAAGTGTGTGTTGCGTCCGGCATTAGCCTCTGATGGACGTCACGTGGACATACACCTTTCTAATAAATACCTACGACGTCAAGATCATGCTGTTTGGATTTACGAATACGGAGTGATAGACTTGGTGCTAGGCTAATACATGTTGCAATACCTCGACATACGAAACTTTTTTGGCAAAACTATGAATCCCATTTTTTCGAACTTTTACTTTTGTCCTCTGAAAAACCGTTCTTTTGTTAAAAACAACTCGAAAGTACTATGCAGCTTGTTTGTATCCGTGCATGAAATTCGGCCATTTTTCCTGTTAATTTACATACGCAGCGTAAAACTGAACTGTAGAACTCATAATTATTTAGGGATCTTGGAGAATAAGCACAATCCTTTAATGCGCTAATGTGTTCACGCGTATAAATCTGATGTCTGTGATCTTGCCGCGTGAAAGCACTCAATTATGCGTCTTGCACGAGGTGTAACTCATCGTGATATAGCGGGGAATCACGTATAGATCTGCGATTGTAGGAGCCTACAACCTCATCAATGCAAAATTGACACCTGATGCAAACTAAGCACTACCTTTGAAATCTCGTGGTATTAAAGGAGTACTGACACGATCTAGGAAGATCGCAAAAGGGACATATTTCGTTTCCTTGGTATGCAGTGTCAACGCTCTCCACGCAGCGGAGCCAGGTAACGCGTATAAAATATTTTATTTTTGATTTTAAAGTTTTCGTCGCTGAGCGCCAGCCCCACTGCAATGGACATTATCGCGACGAGTCCAGACAGTTCCTGAATTTGCGAGCTCTGCGTCTTGCGTGCAGCCTGAATCGCAGAAATCGCTCTCAGGGTCACTAGACGACAATTCAATCATCATTGTTTACGTGCACCACGAGCAGATGACAGATTTGCCGTTAGTACGTCGCCGTTGCTGTCTTCATGTGACGTCACACTGCTCTGAAACGTCACTGAGAAGCCGCCCCCCTCGATACCGAAACCGATATTGCTGTTTTGTGGTAGCGGTATTAAAAATATATCGAATGCATTCCCAAGCACTAAGACACTCTTTATAGGTTTCTCGACACCAGTAGTTTTATTTAAACCAACAATCCGAAAATTTTTAAAATTCATGTCAGTACTCCTTTAAGTATTCGTAATGTCTTCTATCAAACACAAAACTTATCATCGTTTGTTGGTTGTGGGAACTTCAGTATGGAATAATATAAAGAAGACAATATGGAGACAATGTCCTACATTCAAGGACATCCTTTATATGGGCGTCCATGTAGCATATGCCGGCCGCGGCGGCCGCATTTTCGATGGAAGCGAAAGTGCTTGAGGCCCGTTTACATAGATTCATGTGCACGTTAAAGAACCCCAGGCAGTGGCGTAGCCAGGGGGTGGCATACCGGGCCCGTGCCCCCCCCCCCCCCCGAAATTTTTTTCGCCAGACCCTTCTGCACTTTAGAGCACATGCTCTGGCGGTGTCCCTCGTTACGGGACAACGATTGTCTCACCACAGAAGCAGGGTGGGAGGAGGCGCTCAAGTGCTCCGACCTCGCCGCTCAGCTACGGGCCGTCCAGAGGTAAGATGGAAAACTCGGCGAGTTGGTGCAGATTCATCGTCGCTAACAGCGCGAAAAGACGAGAAGTGGACACGATACAGCGCTGTGTCGTGTCCACTTCTCGTCTTAGTCTGTGTTTTTCGCGCTGTTAGCGACGATGGACCGTCCAGAGGGCCCGCGACGCGGCGGTCAGGCACAGCCTGCCCGTCCCGACGTGGGAGGTGTCCGCGGCGGCTCCTGCCCCTTAAGGGGGCTTCCGAGTCGCCCCTCAGGACCACAATAAAGTTCATTGTCTGTCTGTCTATAGCATACAGAGCGAAAAATGACCATTTAAAGGAGGTGCGCCTTCCGAATTCAAGGAGGTGCCCCCCTCCGAAAAAAAATTTCTGGCTACGCCCCTGATTTCCGGAGCCCTCCACTACGGCGTCTCTCATGATGATATAGTGGTTGTGGGACGTTAAACCACAGCAAATATTATTATGCAGCATATAAAAAGGCATGTACGCTTCCACACGATGCGTTTCTGTGACACGCGTAAGAAATATTTGGAAGCTGAACCAATTGGCGATGAGATTTACGAACCTCTACTGCACCTGGGAATGAGTGCAGTTAAAATTTTTGAATTAAACCTTACTAGGCTAATTATGACTATTATGTGTGTCGTCATAAAGGTACCGAAATTGGGACCGTTTTCATAAACGAAAAGAAAAAATTCGGCAGATTCCACGCACCGTGGGAATCGATGTAATGCGAAGCAGCCAGCAAGGAGCAAATCATGCTGTACATAATATGCATGTCATGATTTACATGTTAGGACCTATCATTTATGTTCCTCATACAGTCACGTCACGCAATACCAATTTTGGCGTATATCAAGCTAACGAAACGGCCGATAGCGCGCCATGAGCGTGGCGTGGAAGTCATGTCGCACATGACATATCATGATTTCCATATTACGACTTGTCATTTATGTTCGTTAGTCATATAGCCACGTCACGCAATACCAAATTTGGTGTATATCAACCTAGCGAAACGGCCACGAGGGCGCCATGAGCGTGGCATGCATCTCATGCCGCGCATGACATATCATGATTTCCATATTAGGACTTGTCATTTATGTTCTTCATACAGTCACGTCACGCAATACCAAATTTGGTGTACAAGGTAGCGAAACGGCCGTCAGCGCGCTATGAGCCTGGCATGTAAATCATGTTGTAAATGACGTGCAGGTCATGATTTTCATATGGCCACCTGTCATTTATGTCGGCCATGCAGAAATGCTGCATCGTACAAATTTTTTGATATATCAAATTAAGAAAACGGCCTCAGGTGCACTACGGCCATGGTGTGCAAATCATAATTTCTATGACAAGTAGTGATTTTCATGATATGACCATTTATTCATGTTCGTCATACAGTAATGTTATGTCATGCCAATTTTGGTATAAATCCCATTAACGATATGGCCAGGAGAGCACAAAGTCGTAGGCGGCTAAATAGATAGATAGATAGATAGATAGATAGATAGATAGATAGATAGATAGATAGATACGCTCAAATACGCCGAAATTCGCTAAGAAATGCTCCGCATTTAAAAGCGCTACGGTCGTCCGCGCTTGCAAAAGTTGGACACTTTGTACATTCCAAAGTGTGTTCGGCGAAAGCGTGTGGCCATTCCACTGACTATGCCATGTCTTTTATCTTTTACTCTCTCAGTGGGATAACACACAAACCGAATGTGTGGGTGTTTTCTTTTTTAATTTTTTACCGCGAATCACAGCGAGACGCGAGACTAATGTTCCTCCGTTCGCATGCGTTAGTATTTTCTCGCGCTTTGCGCATCGTGCAAGGGCCATCCGCGTTCCAGCGCTTAAATTGACGGACCCTTTGTAAATTCGAAAGTGCATTCCGTGAACGCCTGTGTCTATTGAGACGGCGTCGGTCAGAATGATTGCAAACGCGGGGCACAGCGACGCTACGCAAGCAAAGCGCGAGCGTTCTAGAGTCCGACGCGACCGGCGTCCAATTGCGCATCCCGGCGGCCACCTGGCTCCGTGCCAGAGCTCGGACAGACGGACGCACGGAAGGACAGACGGACGGACGGACAGACGGACGGACGGACGGACGGACGGACGGACGGACAGACGGGCGGACGGGCGGACGGACGGACAGACGGACGGACAGACGGACGGACGGACAGACGGACAGGGGGACAGACGCACGGACAGACGGACGGACGGACAGACGGACGGACGGACGGAGGACGGACGGACGGACGTACAGACGGACGGACGGACGGACGGACGGACGGATGGACGAACGGAGGGACGGACACTGGACGGACGGACGGACAGACGGACGGACGGACGGACGGGCGGACGGACGGGCGTACGGACACCGGACGGACAGACGGACGGACACCGGACAGACGGACACCGGACGGACGGACACCGTACGGATGTGAGCATGAGACATTAAAGGTTTTCGCCTTATAAATCGACCAAGCTCCACACCTTGATAACTATGGAAACTGCGGACCAGAGCTGAGGATTTGCTTGCCTTGTTGACGTTTGGCTTGTGTTTGTGTTGAGACGAAGCTGAGAGTTCGCCTGTCTTGCGAAGCTGATGGTTACCTCAGTTTTCGAATTCCAATGCCTCCTTTACTAGATGCCTGCGATGTCACTCCCTTTTCCATTAGGGAGAGGTCCCTCGTAGTTCTGTGTAGTCTGCGCAAAGCGCGCTGGCAGCCGACACAGCTTCCGGTAGCGTCGGAAGTGACGCATCACAACCATTGACGTAGCGTCTACGGTTGACGTTGCTTCCGGGACTGCTATACACGCTACCTCAATCTCGGAGTCATAGAGGTTGGAGCGGCCACCGCAACGAGCGCTCGCAGCCGACACCGCTTTTGCGGAGCAGAGGAGGAGGCAACAGGAGAGAGCTGGGAAACATCCTTCCGGCTAACGTTGCAGGCATCTTTCTAGAGGAGGCGTTGCCTAGGCGGAAGCTGAGGGTTACCTCGCAATGCCTGGCGCTTTTGTTCCACTTCATTCCTCCAAAGATCTGTGCGTTACTCTCGGTGGTGGCGTTTCACTGCCGCTTCGCTGGCTCGGACAGACGAATTCGGCCGCGCTGGCGTTCAAAGAGAGGCGTGCAATGGCGTTCCAAATGTGCAGTCTGCTCGGCGTCCATGGCGGGAAAGGAAACGCAGTGATGTACTACGCCAAGGAATTCCTAGTTCAATGCATGAACATTCTCTATTTCGAGCATTTTGCCCTGAATTCTTCGAAAAATATCCCAGCATATTTACCTACACAATGGTAGTAATGCGTGCAAACACACACACACACACACACACACACACACACACACACACACACACACACACACACACACACACACACACACACACACACACACACACACACACAACGCTGACTTTCAACTCGAAACGCGGTTGCAACGCGGTGGTTTCACTGGCTCCTTCTCTGACGTCATGTCAGATGACGCGGCGAGTGGTGCGGCCACCGGCCACAGCGAAACGGCGAGAATACGGCCAACGTAGCTCTCGCTACAAAAATTGAAGGACACTTTGTACATTCCAAAGTGTGTTCGGCGAAAGCGCGTGGCCATTCCACTGACGGAAAGACGGACGGAAAGACCGATGGATGGACAGACGGACATCCAGACGGACAGACGGACGGACGGACATCCGGAAGGACGGACGGACAGACGAACATCCGGACGGACGAACAGACGGACATCCGGACGGACGGACGGACAGACGGACATCCGGACGGACGGACGGAAGGACAGACGGACATCCGGACGGACGGACATCCGGACGGACGGACGGACATCCGGACGGACGGACAGACAGACGGACGGACGGACAGACGGACATCCGGACGGACGGACAGAGGGACATCCGGACGGACGGACGGACATCCGGACGGACGGACGGACGGACAGACAGACGGACGGACGGACGGACGGACGCCGGACGGACGGACGTCGGACGGACGTGAGCATGAGACATTAAAGCCTTTCGCCTTAAAAAATGCTCGGCTGCGGCGGCAGAGCGCGTTTACCGAGGCGGCCGTTGCCGTGGGGCAGCAGGGGCGGGCGCCTCGGCAGAAAGGACACATTGGCTCGTTTTTTAGGGGCGAAGCTCCTCAGGGTGTGGGTCGTTCCCTCCTCTGTAGTAGTAGTAGTAGTAGTAGTAGTAGTAGTAGTAGTAGTAGTTGTAGTAGTAGTAGTAGTAGTATGT
The DNA here is from genome assembly GCA_030522465.1 of Rhipicephalus appendiculatus. Lineage (NCBI taxonomy): Eukaryota > Metazoa > Arthropoda > Arachnida > Ixodida > Ixodidae > Rhipicephalus > Rhipicephalus appendiculatus. The sequence goes on from JALIZH010013011.1 coordinate 57,263, forward strand.
ATGTATGTAGCCACCTCTAGTTTATGAATTGCTCAATAGATGGCATTGCGTGTATATGTCCTTGGAAATAATATCACTAGATGGCGCTGCGTGTATATGTCCTTGGAAATAATATCACTAGATGGCGTTAGTGGTTTTTCGTATACGTTGATGATTAAAGATGATAGATGGCGCTGTTATAGCGGAGGGCTCGGAAAGCTGCTGCAGCGCGCGCTCGCCTACAGGACCCGCTCCTACGGTCCCCCCCCTCTCGCGTCGCGACGCCGACGCAGGCAGCGTCTGCTAGCGCGTTTCTTGATTGAAGAAAACCGACTGCTCGCGCTGCACAACCGTTCACTGGCCACCCCGCATATATATGCACCGGATTTTGACCTCCAAGGTAGTGCCGGTGTGACATTTCTCCTGTGCGTGATTAAACAATAACAATTCACCGCGTACATGTAAAATTAAAGTCAGCTGCAAGTCGCCATGAATATACAGTGTTTGTCCCGTCTTTACATGATGATCGACTGGGCAAGATTTGCGGAGGATTCACGGTTTACCGATGTACCTCCGGAGCTTCGCCCACTCATCATCATTCACTCCGTGGATATGCTGTGATTTTTTAGATGTGAAGCATCTTATGGCGCAACTTAATAACAGAAAATTCTTTCTGGACCGTTGTTATAGAAACCTATGTGGTCGGTGGCCAAGCCGGCTTCCGCCGCGTGTCGCGTTGATGTTTTTCGCTCGCAAAAAAAAAAAAGAAAAAGCGGGATGCATTTCCAACTTTAACTGCTGGCTTGTCATGTCCATTTTCGCCGACCAGAAAATTCAGATTTCCCGCGAATCGCCAGTTACTACGTGAACGCTTTTGTCTTAAGCAGTCCGACAGACGCTTGTCGTTGCTACTTTATCTGGTCTATCGCTTTTTGGGAGTGTTCTCCCCTAAAGCGTATACGTCTTACACCGGGGTACTTCGTCAGTGTGTGACGCGAAAATGCGTGGAACACACGCATGTGATATCAAAGGAGCAGGTGAGCGCGAGCGTTTGTTGATGGTTTAGGGACCTGGCGTTTTTTTTTTTTTTTTTTGTCCGCGATGACGAAACGTTCCGGGGTAGTGGTATGCAGCTTCTTGTAAAAAGGTCACAGTTTCACCGCAAGGGCGAAGCAATGAATGCGATATCAAGAAACTGGAATGTCACACGAAGAACGACGGGAAGCTAGATACTTGCAGCTTGCAACGTCAAAGGAAAAGTTTTATCGCGGGGCTGCCGACTAGGCCACGGGTCTTGCTTGACTGCGCATCAAGCGGGCGCCATATTTAACGTCCAGCAGACGTGAAGATGACATAGTGTCACTGCCTTTGTACAGCCAATGATCGAGTAAGAAAACGCTTGCAGCCGGCCCATCCGCACGAACACAAAAAGTTGCTGCCGCCTCCGGCCCTATCGATAGACGGAACGGAACCCAAAGAACGGTGCGAGAGCGGACGGGTGGTCTGAGCAAGGTTTAGCTTAATGCAAGAGGGAAGACATTGCCTCTGCCATCATAAAACGCCCTCGGACGCGACGGTAAGTTGGGCAACACCAGCCCATTATGAGCGCACACGTGACGTCCTTCTCAACGGCAAGGAGTGGTGACGTAGCGTTGCCACGCTGAGCTTGTGGAGAGAGCAAGCGTTTTGCTTGAAGGAACACTGAGGTGAAACTACAAATCAGTCTACATTGATAGATTGTGCTCTGAGAACTTTAATGTGATGAATTTCACTTCTCCATCACAGGTTTATTAACAGAGGAGAAAGTCCAGGTCAAAGTCTCATTTTTAAACTACGCGCCGAAATCTCCGCACGTAACGTCATGGATTTCAGAGCGTATTTTTCGTATTTTGAGGACATTCGCTCAACGAAACTTCATGAAACTTGGCATGTTAAGTAAATAACGTACACAGAGGACAATGTACTCAATTTTTAGATATTACGATCAATGTAGAACGTAGTAGACGCCGCAAAATTCTGTGACGTCATGGCGTTTGGTGCGGGAATTTCAACGAGGCTTCGCTGCCCACATTTTCTTTTTTGCGCGTGTTCTCGCTTACCAAGTGTCTTCGCGCGGCAAGGGTGGCGGTTTTGGTATTATGAAAGAGTAATTTACCAATATGAAAGAAATTGTGTTCCTCTCTAGTGTCCCTTTAATGTAAAAGTATAGTGAGCTGGGTGAGTTTGAATGAATACATTTTTGGGAAGAATTCAGCGCGCACACAGTAGACAAGGACGAACAGAAAAGAAGACAAACGTATGCATATATGTGTACTTCGTTTTCACCATTAAATTGAGTTGTCAGATCGCGCTGGTTTGTCTTTCCTTCAGTCCTTGTCTATTGTGTGCGTGCTAAACTCTTCCGAAAAATGTGCCCCGTTAACATTGGGAAAAAGACACCAACCAACTTATTCAATTAAAGTGTAGCGAACTGACTGTTTCTGCAAGGCAGCGACAGTCAAGGCGGGGATCGACCAGCACGAGTTGCTCTTTTTCATCGAAAAGGGCGACCCACTAGAAGGCGCTGGAGAGGACGACCCACTAGTTCCAAAGCTTCGCTACAAAAGTAATAACCATAGTTTTACTTTAAAATGAAAAATCCCGACGTTTCGGGTCCAACTCGGATCCTTCTTCAGAGGTGACTGAGTGGCACCAGGGAGCAACAGTTTTTAACGCCTTCTTCTCAAGTCGGGGGGGGTCACGCTTGTTTTCACCGACGTGCCGTAGCCCGTTGTAATACACGCTCGGGAGCGCAAGAGCCAACCGGTTCACGTTTCCAGGTGTTGCCTAAACATACTACGACTCCACGAAAAGCCGCTCGTGGAAACTGGCCTCACAGTCGAAGACGCGGGAGTTGTCAAAGACGATGGGGTGATCGCTGACCTCGCTGTGCTCTGCCAGCGCTCTCCTTTGTCGGTCAAACTTGCGCACGTCGTTCCGGTGTTGTCGCAGCCTCTCTGGAAAGCTTTTCGTCTCGCCCACGTACGATGCGCCACAATCCGCACAAGGGATAGAGTATACCACTCCTTGCGCTTTCTCTTTAGGCGGTCCTTGTTTAGGGCTCGGGAAGTGTAAAAGTTGGCTTATGCGCCAGTTTTATTCCCTGCTTCGAGAGAACACGTGCGAGTGCTTCGCTGGTGCCCTGGACGTAGGGAATGCAGACGCGGACATGCTTTGGAGGCGACGGGTCAGTGCCCTCTTGAAGGGTTCGAGGGGAACGGGTCTGGCGGCGTGCAACCCTCTCAATGAAAGCTTTTGAGTAGACGTTGTTTAGAAGGTCGCATCTGATCTTTTGGTCCTCATCTGCCCGTTTATCCTCCGAAGAACAGACCCTCCGTGCACGGGTGAGTAGAGATGATACCACCGCTGCCTTATGGTGGAAAGGGTGGTTGGAACTAGCGTCGAGGTAGCGACCGGTGTGGGTTGGCTTCCGGTACGCCGAGAATTGCAGCAAATCTCCCATCTTTGTAACGAGCACATCAAGAAACGGCAAACAGTTGTTTCTTTCCCGTTCCACTGTGAACTGAATCGCCGGCTCGATAGATTTCAGGTGGGCTGTGAAGGCATCTACGACCGAAGTTTTTAGGATGCAGAAACAGTCGTCGACATACCGTAACAATATCTTCGGAGTGATGCCGGCCGACTGCAGGGCTCTTCCTTCCACCGCTTCCATCACGAGGTTCGCTGTTGTTACAGACACAAAAGCCACCATCGCTGTACCAGTTAGCTGTTTGTAGTATTCCCTGTTGACGGAGAAGTACGTACTGCTGAGACAAAAGTTGAGCAGGTGGAACAGCTCGTCAACGCTCAGGCTTGTTCTGGTTTTGAGGTTCTCGTCACACTCAAGCGCCTCACGCGCTGTGGCCACTGCTGGTTGGACGGGTACGCTTGGGAAGAGGGAGACCACATCAAAGGATTCGAGGCATTCGTCTTTGCCAACAGGTACGTCGGGATTTTTCATTTTCAAGTAAAAGTATGATATTACTTTAATTGAATAAGTTGGTTGGTGTCCCTTTCCCAATGTTACTTGCTTCCCAACCAGACAGAAGTCTTTCAAATGTTCACCTTTAAATCATTGTCCCGTTAATGTTTGAAAAGTGCGTCATGGTTAGGCCACGCAAAGTTAGTACTGCCGTAGAGCAGTGTGCGTACGACAAGCTGAGATGGGACCATAGCGTACATAGCATTGTAAGTACATACCATTCTAAGAAGCGTGGAGTGAACTTGTAGGTTCAGCACATATTGAAGTGTAAAGTGCGACGACAAGAGCGGACAAAGGAAGAGATGCACTCGCACGGAATGCAACATATACAAACGTACACACTAAATTAATTCAGTCACACACACACAAGGCGATCCGTGCGTGTGTGTGTGTGTGTGTGTGTGTGTGTGTGTGTGTGTGTGTGGTGTGTGCGCGCACGTGTTGTGTGCGTGCGTGCGTGCGTGCGTGCGTGTGTGTGTGTGTGTGTGTGTGCCCTTTTCCTCTCTCGTCGTCGTTGTGCATTAAACTTCAAAATATACATAGCGTTCACCGCATGCGTTCGCCATGCGGCAAAGGCTACATGGGAAACCTATGCTTATAAAACCTCGTCAGCAATTCATTTCGTTTGTGCAATAATAGTGCAATGGGAAGGCTGCGCGTGCCTAAGACACCACTGAGCAGCGGGTAACGATGGAAGAGGGAATTTCCTTGCGTTCCTCTAAAACTTTTCGTGTAATGAATTGCTCAATAGTTCAAAGATACGCCAATTTCTCCATCGGATCAGGTGATACCACAGCTTCGCTGGCCAAGCGTCTTTGCTGCGGAGATTGGAACCAATTTTTCCTGTTCTCAGAAGAAGGAGCCGGCCAAGGTGGACCTTTATTATGACACTTTTGCTGGTAATTATGCTGCTGGCAAGCCAGCTGTCGCTTATCGCCGCATGTAAGTTGCATTCCGTATTACACAATATGTTTCATAGCTTCAGATTTTTGCGGTAAATTAGTGCTATAGGTTGTTCACATGCAGCGGCAAATGCACTACTTACATTGATGCATTCAATGGTTAGAGTGTAGGTTTGTCATAAATATGCCGAGTGTGGAAGAAATGCCAGCGATTTGTTTATTCTAACCCATGTGCTTAGTGCAATGCCCCAGGTGATATTGATGAAATCTTTTTAACAGCGGAGTTCTTTTAGCGAGGCGTAAGTCCTCAATCATTAGACAAAACATCAACGGGTACGCGCTCTCCTCGTCCCAGGGGCGTAGCCAGAAATTTTTTTCGGGGGGGGGGGGGCACCTTCTTGACTTCGGGTGGGGCACCTCCTTGACAGACAGACAGACAAAGAACTTTATTGAAGTCCTGAGGGACTAGCCGGGAAGGACCCGCTGGGGTCCTCGGCTAATTGTCATTTTTCGCTCTGTATGCCATGGCGAAAAAAATTTCGGGGGCACGTGCCCGGTGTGCCACCCCCCTGGCTACGCCACTGCCTCGTCCAGATACTCCATCTTTTCTTTCGCCCACAGAACACGTGCGCCGATTTGTCCGTTAAGGTGAGAGAACGAGCACAAAGAGAGAGAGAGAGAGAAAAAAAGGAAAGAGTGATAGGAAGGAAGGTTAAGAGGAAAATTATTTGTGAAAATATTACTCAGGTGACATATGAACCCGCGTACCCACGATACGAAGACGAGCATCGTAACCGCTCCGGCGCTATCCAGGCACGCTAGTAGAGCATAATATAGCATTGTAGGCTTAAGACCAGTCAAAATATGCTGAGGACCAGTCACGTCTCTGTAGCTTGCCCGAACAAAGCGTTATTAATCACGATAGGCGAGGAAATATTGCGAGCCCCGTTTAGAAATGTCGCCAAACAGTCAAATATTTATACAAAAAATTTGGGAAGACTGTCAATGCCGGCGACGGGCCGCGTGTTTGAGACCCCTGATTTACAGGAACGAACCCACCCACCCAGTCGTGACAGTAGTCAGCAAGCACACGAATTTTCGAGGATAAGTGCTAAGGAAGCTCTTTACAGCATGTTAGTCCTTTCCCTCTCTCGTTGACGAGTATAGTCGTCATCAGTCTTTCTTCCAAATAACCGATGAAGGCTATTGTCGTCAGGAACAAAACTTGGTGCCACAAGGAACCAATGCCTACCATACTCGTTACAGCTGTGTTTCATGACGCTAGATGGCTACACTTGTCCATGTGCGGCCATGAGTGTCTCGTCTTTAATTTTATTGCCATCTTACATTGGATAGCCATACGGTGAAGCCATGTTAGAGGTACCTGTTTATACGCGAATTAGTGAAATAAAGAAACCCATTAAATTAAAATAACCAACCCGTTCTATTCAGAAAAAAAAGACTGTACAAATTGAGCGAACTTGAATGTCGAGCGAAGCTGTGTCAGACACTGCATATATTAATGAGGGATGGTGATAATCGTAGTGGGATGGTGCAATGGTAAGGATAAGCACTTTGTGGTCGCTTGGATAGACCATCATCGGCTCCGCGACCATTTTAGCGAGAGGAATTTGATTCCTTTGGTCGAGCGCTGTACTCACGCAGTTTTTCTGTTGTCTTTAATTTCCGTTGTCTACCCATGGCAGTCTTACACTGAAGTGAACGAGTTTCTAAACGGGTCTATTTTTTATACCTGGAAGCGGGAAACACACGTGGGGAGAAGGAAGGGCTGTTTGACGTCATTCGAAACCCGCGTCTGAAGTACAAAGACGCTGCAACCTAATCTTTACCGGGAAGGCGTGGAAGGGTGTTCACAGGCGGGTTCACAGGCACCTTATCATCCAGAATGTGGTTTTGATGCTTGTTTTGTCGTTTTCTTTATTCAAACGAATACTGCGTGCTTGATTGCGAAGAAAGATATGGCCGTTTGACCGGCAATTTTTAAGGGCCCCTCACCAGCCTCTGAAAATACAAAAAAACTAGCCCATTACTTTTCTCCCGGCATCTCTCGTCTTCCTCACGCGCTTCGTGACGCAAGAAGAGTGATTCCCGTGACGTCTAATAGTATAATACTCTCGATTAGTCGATATACGCGAAATATGAGATATCAATGGTCTCCCGCACTGTTTTGTTGGAACAAACCGTCGGATCGCGGTTACGACGGTTTGATCCACTGCTTTGCCGTTGCGTCGTCTGTTCTTCCGGTCGCGAAGTTTCGTCATCCAGGCTCCGTTCGGCTTGCGGCGTGTTCTTAAGACTTCGTTGAGGCGTCGTCGTCGGAGGATATTCGGCAATTCGTCGTTCAGCATCCGCACCTCCATCGGTTGCTGCCCTTAGTTTTCCGGGTAAGGGCTCGGAGATAGGCCCCGAACAGGGCCGGCATACTGACTGCGATGCGGTGAGATGTAGCGGTCTGGCGAAGGCGAGCGGGAAGGTCGTCGGGGTGTCCACTGTGCTCCTGCAAGGTTGTCGGCGATGTCGCGTGGCCGTTCACCCCGCTGTGGACGCGGTGCGTCGATTGCGAAACCTCGAAGTCCCATCTGGCGGTACTGGAAGCAGCGGTAGGTGTGGCCAGCTTCTCCGCAGTGGTAGCAGAGTGGGCGGTGGTCAGGGGCGCGCCAAATGTCGGTCTTCCTCGGCGTGTATCGCTGGCCGGCAGGTGGGCGGTATGGCGTCTGCGGTGGCGGCGGTGGTTGGTGTCTGGCAACGGAACTGTGGCGGTGTGGTGTCTTGACGAGGGCGGGGAGGAGAAACAGGACGGTGGACAGCAGCAGCGTAGCTTATAGCCTGGGGCTGCGGCTACGCTGACTCGGGAATGCCCATCGATTGTTGGATTTCTGCTCGGACGATGGCTGCGATCGAGTCTTATTGAGGCTGCGATTCCGGAAACATCTTTCGCAGCTCTTCCCGCACGACTGTTCGGATGCTCTCGCGCAGGTCGTCCGTGCTGTGGGCTTTAACTTCGGCGTAGTCCATTGTCGGTGAGTGGCGGTTGTACTGCCTTGTCCTCATCTCAAGCGCCTTTTCTATAGTTGTAGCTTCGGTGAGGAATTCGGCGACCGTCGTGGGCGGGTTGCGTACAAGTCCTGCGAACAGTTCTTGTTCAACGCCCCGCATGAGCAGGCGAAGTTTTTTTGTCTTCGGCCATCGCAGCGTCGTCAAGGTGGAATAGCCGAGTCATCTCTTCCGTGAAGATGGTGACGCTTTCATTTGGTAGCTGAACCCGGGTCTCCAGCAAAGAAGCAGCCCTTTCCTTGCGAACGACGCTCGTAAACGTCGGCAGGAATGCGCTGCGGAAATGATCCCAGGTTTGAAGGGAGGACTCTCGGTTTTCATACCAGGTTCTTGCCGAGTCTTGCAGGTAGAAGTAAACGTGTCGCAGCTTGTCCTCGGTGCTCCACTTGTTAAAGGCGGCGACACGGTCGTATGTCTCAAGCCAGGTTTCTGGGTCTTCGAGCAATGAACTGCGGAAAGTTGGTGGCTCCTTGGGTTGCAGGAGCAGAATCGGTGCAGGTGCACAGGGGTTGTCATTGTCCCCGTGGTCGAGGTCGGAGTCTTGGGGGTCTTGTCAGGTAGTGGCCCGTACTCTGGCGGTAGACGTTGTTGCCGGCGGCTTGCTCGCTGCTCGGGGTTGGCGTCGATGTGTTCTTTCCGACTTGTACTGGATTCACGGCTTGACGGGGGCGTCCGGTACATGAACGAAGCAGCACCTCCACCAAATATCACGTGGTGGTGACGTGGACGGAGACATCAGTAGGCTTCTTGAGTGTGAAACTCTTTATTTGGCCGAACTTGCGGCCGCGAAACGGAAACCGAAATTAGAGCAAGCAATGCACGCTGTACACTGATATCTGCGCACAGGGCGTCGGTCGTCGATAATTTGATCATCGTTGGAACGCGCCGGCTTTTATACATCACGCGTCGAACATTCTAGCCTCATCACTGGTCGTCGCGCAAGCTCTGAATAAGCTCGAGTGTTCGCATCTAGCGCGCAATCTTAACCAAATGATCTACAATAATCGAGAAGCTTCTCCAACAATGAGGCGTGGTTTACGCTGAGCATTGCTGACAGTCTTTGTGGGCGAAAACCGAATACAGCACAAGTGAAAATAAGAAACGCGCGTGGCAATAGTGTTATAATCGTGTGTTTGATGTTATCTGTAATTATTTGTCGTAGTGTGTTTTCTTTTGTGTGTGTCAAGAAATACGAAATATTGAGTTTGGGCGTCATGTGAATTCATTTTGCCTATTTGAACTTGTGGTGCAGTATTTGTGTACATATGAACTTATACCTATTTGAACCTTCCATGTGGCGTAGAATTGTGTGCCTTATTAATATTTTTTTACAACATATCTTCCCTGCTAAGGAAAAAGAGTAGGCGGTGCCATTATAAAGGCATCAACTTCTCCTATTTGTTGCTTCAAAAAAATTATAAATAAAAAACTCGGGAAGCATGTTCCACAGAAATCTTTCCAAGCGCTCGTACTGAGTTAAAACCAAATTAAATTTATTCGCGAACAGAAGCTCCTTCGGTCAATGTACAAAAACTATCATCATCGTGGGCGTAGTCTTTTGGCCGGCATATTTTGCTTTGTTTCCAAAAGACGTCGGATTCTTGCTTTGGGGGATGCAAAAGCTCGGTTGGCCGAGAGAACGAGCACAGAGGGAGAGACAGAGAGAGAAAAAAAAGAGACTGGTGCGGTGACAGTGGCAGTGTCTGATGGGATAGAGGCCCGACACCGCTGATGGCAACATCTTGGAGGCAGTATTGTGGGCTTCTGCCGAAGAATGCCGCCATCTCCCAAGAAACGTGCTTAAAGCACCATTTTACAGCGAAAGCTATTATGAAATCACAACAAGGGTCGTTCCTGCGCCGTAGCTGTCCGCCGCCGCCGCCGGTGTCCGTAACCAATATAGCACAAAATAATAAAAAAAACTAAATGAATAAAAAACACCTATGAGAGATAGGGAATCGAACCCGGGTCTTCTGCGTGGGAGCCCAGCACTCTACCACTGAGCTACGCCGCTGCTTGAAACTGCGGTGCAAACTGACCCTATGCAAGCTTCATGTCGGGTAAAGAATCGCGTAAACGTGTGTTGTAAAGCGTTTTAGAACAGTAAAGTAAGAACCAGGCGTCACACAATGCGAATTGCGTAACGAGTGGGTCGTTCAATGCTCCAACCCATTACAAAAGTCTGAGGCATAATTCTTCATCGTCGTCAGCCACAGCATCAACAAAGTGCACATAATTCGTTACACGAGTGTAACTTGCACCGCGCTTTTCCGAAGAATGACGAATAATAGCATAGTAGACGCTTCCCCAACTACACAAAAATTATGATGATTTATAGCGGAGTGGGTACCATGCAAGTGGGCTTGTAGTAGTTGCCCCAAGAGTGTTTAAAAAAGGCTAAAGGCCGCTCTCCCAGCTTTCGCTGTGGCTGTGCTGCGCTTTCTGCGCAGGCCTGGCGTTTTTTTCATTACCTAGATCACCTGACAAGAGATATCAAAATGCTGCAGGAATTTCGGTTCATAAAGTGGCGACAGGTTTCTTTTGGCCATACTGTTACTGCTATAATCACTGTCGCTGTCTACACTTATGATCATACTAGTGTCGACGGAAGTGGGATGGTGTCGTTGATAATACAAACGTGTTTTCTACATTTTGATACGTTTTGGTTTCGGGGCATGGTCATCAGCAATGTTATGAGAATTCTCGAAGGTCTGTAACAGCTCTGTGCTCGCGGACAAAATCGATGACAAAAATTTCCCGCAAACACTCGCTCAGCACGAAGAAACAAAAAAATCAACGTTGACTCACGGATCTGTAGCCTAGCAGTGCATCTTCCGATCACTTTCAAGAGACCTCCTCTTGTCTAGAGGTTTAGTTCAGGCCCCAAAAGTGATAACTTTCCTCAGTTGAGCGATTAGTTCAGAGCTGATAACGGAGTAATCAGCGCCACTGTCTACCAGAGCAGTACCCGATAGTTATTCTCAAATTCTGCAATGTCAGTGGAAAAGCGTTTGTAGTCGATCGCAGATGTCGGCGAAATCGTTAGAGGTCGGCTGACGAGTCGGACGATGGTGTTTCAACGATCACTAAGCAGCGGCACCACCCTCGGAACACGCTATTCCTAGTTTTCCTGGCGTGACTATCAGATGCCAAGCAGCTTAGAGCGGAGTTCAATCCGGTGGTGGTGTGCGTCCTGAACACCCTTACTGCGCATGCGCCTACTCTCTCTCCCACTCTCCTTCCTTACGCAGGTGTTCGGTCGCCTTCTCTCCTCCTCCCCCGCGCTGCTGCAGCCGCGCACTCTCCTCTTTTACGCGGGCGTTTACGCCGGCGTTCGGTCGCCTTCTCTCCTCCCCCCCCCCCCCTGCTGCAGCCTGTAAACCCACTCCCTCCTCTCCCTCCCCCATTTCATATAAGCGCGTGCGCTCGGTCGAGGAAGTCTGGCTTGAATCATGCGGTCGCTCCGCCGGTTCCCCGGTCGCTGCAGTTGTATCGAAAGCGTCGCTACTCTCGCCGCAGACTCGCGTTGTCTCTCTGTAGCGGAAGCGGCAGCTCGACGCCGACGCTTGGCTTCGACGGCCGAGTGAACGTAAACGGAAACTTGGTGTGAACCCCCAATGCTGCTTCGCATCCCCTCATGGTTCCCTTTAGTGGGAGATGGTGTAATTTTTAATGACCTAGGCGAATGTCCCTTCTGTGTTCCCGTCCTCTTTTTTTGCGCAGTTACACCACGAATGTCCATTAAAGGAGCACTGACATTAAATTTCCAAATCGAGATGTGTCCTTCATTCGATTGCTCGGTATGCATAGGTCTTCTTGGCCAAATTTGAATGGCGTCCGTCGCGTGGAAGTTATTTTTATTTCGAGGGCAAACAGCGTATGAAAGCTCAACGGAAAACTGAGTGCCCTGCGACATCGACACTAGTGCTACGTGTGAGGTGTGATACATTCCACACTTGTGACGTTCGCTAGCGATACGCTAGTAACAATGACGTCGACGGTCTGAGTGTGTTTATTGTTGCGCCGACGCCCGGCGATGGTCTCCCTAGTGGCTCTCCTTGCTGTGTTGATCCTTGCGTGCGGTTCATCGTGTCGCATCGACTGATTTGTCGTGTGCTCCACAGCGCCAGTGCGATCATTCGGAGCGACACAATACGTGCCAAGATGTCGGGGAGCCGCATCGTAGTGCGAACCTGCACGTCGAGGCGCGGAAAAATCGGAAAGTGCGTGGCGTTTCATGAATTTCCAAGCCTCGAACCTCAACGCAGCCAGTGAGTTGACTTCGTACGGCGCGCCGTTGGACCGAGGGACTGGACGCCTGTGATCGACAGCCGCATTTGCTCGCTTCACTTTGAAGCGGTAACTGACGAGGTATGCAGTACACGCTAACACGACTACGAGCTATCAAACGTTGTTTACATGTGCAGTACACGATAACACGACTACGAGCTATCAAACGTTTACATGTGCAGTACACGATAACACGACTACGAGCTATCAAAAGCAGAAATATCATCGCCAACAAGTAACACGCAGATAGCGCTAATAAAGCTGATTGTGCCATATCTCACCATTGAGCGTGGCCCAAGCGTGCGTCCGCAGGCAATTCCTCGTGGCTGCTTTCCAAGGGGTCAAAGCGAAAATGATTCGCGACGTCGCGAATCGCGGCACTTCCCAATTCCAAGTCGTTGTCATCCTCGCTTGTCGATGTTGACCGCGACGACGGCGGGGGACGACGATGTTGACGAGAAAGACATTGACTGCACGTCTGCTCCTAGCAGACGTGCAGCAGACAAAGTTGACGAGAAAGACATGGCTGCACGTCTGCTCCTAGCAGACGAGATGTCAACGATGTCAGCTGGACGTGACGTCACCTTTTTTTGGGGCAGTGGGATCAGCTGGGGAGCGGCCCCGACGTGGCTGCGAGGTAGCGCTACGAGCACTATAATTTAGGCGGGCTTTCCTCCCGTTTTGAATCGCGTTCGATACCGGATAAATTAATCAACATTACTGGCACTTATTCGTCCCCCTCCGCTGCATTTTGAGTCGAGAATCGTTACTTGGGGGTCGACAGCTACTCGCGGATGCAAAAAAATCCAAATGCGTAAATTTGATGTCAGTGCTCCTTTAACGACACCGGTGGAAGTTGAGTGTTGACCGAGTGATGAGAACTTCAGCGAGCAGGAGTGACGTTCCTGAAGGTTCCAGAAATGAGGGCTTGTCATGTGCTCCGCAATAGCGTGACGAATCACGGAGTCGATGAGCATCTGGCCCGAAGCCAGGCAGACCCTTATGTTGGTACGAACACTCGCGGCGGCATGGTGACCTGTCTCACCACAATAGTAGCAAAGTGGGTAATTGTCGGGAGCACGCCACACACCGGATTTTCACATATTATGTCGTGGGATTTCGTAATGCAGCGAGTCAGAAAGGACTGCGTCATCTGAGAGCTTGACAGTCGGGAGGGTCAGCTGACTGCCAGCGCGAGAGTGCGTAAAGCTTCCGCGAACATTAGAAGAGGAGCTCCGGCTGCAGGAGCGACCGACGGCTGTACCAACTGCCGCCCGCGTTAGCGGATGACGTCTGCTGCAGCGGCAACTTGGGGCTGGGGAGACACTGCGGGATTTTTTTTTGAGCTCCTCACGTAGAATACTGCGCACGAGCTCCTAGAGGTTCATAACGGTCGCGACGTCGGATGCTGCCAAGAGCTATCATAGACATGCAACGCTTTTCGGCCGCTGATACTGCGAAGGCCTTACGTTCGCTGCATGGTTGGGGCTTCATGGAGGAATTTCCCTATAGTACCTGGCGGGTTGCGCAGAAGTCCTGCAAACAGCTGCTCTTCTACGCCCCTCAAAATCGTGCTTACCTTCTTCCGGCATTGTGGGGTCATCCTACCGGAATAGCCTAAACATATCATCAACAAACATGGCTACGCTCTCGTTGGGTGTTCAGGAGACGTTTTGCTTGCTGCATCCGCTCAGGATATCTACGCGTATTGCGCGTCTGAGCACAAAACACCGGCCAGGTTGTCAAGGCGGCTTCGTGATTATAAAGCCAAATGCGCCCAGAATCCTCGAGGCAGAAGTGGACATACTGGAGCTTCAGATGATCATGCTAATCGTTGGCGAAGGCGACTCGATCGGTCATAATAGTCTAGCCAGTTTCCGGTGTCCCCGACAGCATCCCGATGGAATGACAGTCAGACGGTAGGCCTTGTTGCCTCCGACGGCGCCGATGGTCAGCTGGTCTAGAGTGAATACCGCGTTGAGCGATGTTGCTCAAAGAACGGCGACTTAGAGTAACGCAGGACGCAGAGTAACGCAGGAGTAACGCATTATTTAGAAAAAAAAACGTGCCCAATTACATATTGGAAACGCACGTCATCGGTAAAAATTAGAATTAACGATGTGTTTACAAAAGAAACAAACAAGGGACAGAATCCACGCATGCAGTCACACAGAGGGAACAAAAACACCTTGTCCTAGTAATCTTAATTTATTTCTTTCTTTGTAATGCTTCACTTTATGTCAGCTTGTTTTTTCAAGGAATTACAGTTGGTGTCTGGATCTTCCTGTTGGTCGCAGTGCATACGATGCTAACCACGACACCCGACAGTAATACCACGTTATATTGTAACAGCCCACAGAAAACTGTAACTAGTGGTACTCCAGAGGCTGATCCGATCACTGGTAATACGATCTGATCACCTTCATCGCGTGCATATGTTCATCTTCGCTCCAACAGCGGCACATACAAGCCTGGCAGGAACGAGACTGCTTGATACTAGTTAATATTACGCTCGTGTCAAGATACAACGGTAACTTCTGACAGTCTCACTAAAATACTCCACATTCGCATTGACCATCGCAATAGTACGGAAACTAGCAACGATACGCTGTGAGCAACGCTTTCGTTAGGTTTTGGCCGCGCTGAGTGTGCAACAGTTTTCGTTCAACAGCCGAAAACATCTACTTGCCGAGCTAACACAGAGTTTTGTATGGCCATGTCAGCTATGCTTTGAGGTCTAATAGACTTTCAGACACGATTTCGATTTACATGTTGAAATTGCACCAAATTTACTCTATATTATAGCAGCAAATATTCATTTTGTGTGCCTAATATTTTATCAACAATGACGAACTGTAAAAGCAAGCTTGTTGAATATTCCTAAATATACATTATTTGCTGTCTTGCAGCATGTCCGGAAAAATCAAGAACCAAGTTTTTGCTACAGCAACGCCATTATTCCGCAGCTTTATTGTCCCGGTGTCAATCTACAAGAAAGGTGGCAGTGCAAAAAGAGAAGTACTGGGAGCTGTGTGTGCGGTCCTGCTCTTTTTCGAAGAGCAGATGGGGCGTGTGTTCCGCAGCATGAATGTGGCAAGTAATCTATAAATCTAAATTAGACATAATTTCAAATGTAAAGTTACAGTCCGAAAGGTTCGTTTAGTATCTACAAATGTCAGCGATCACCACACGCAAGTCTGATATTTTGATATTTGTAGCTGAGGCGTCTAATATGCGCCCATTGACGGGATATTTTTGGAGTGAACTTTGCGGGACGTTAGTTTCATGGGTAGATGCTTTCACAACTAATACAAAAATATTTCAAAGAAAAAAAGAAATACGTTCTAAGATGGCACTGTCATTAGTGCATCACACTTTGTAAAGACATATTGGGGAGGAAATATTGTCAGCCATATTGAACTAATAATGACGCAGTTGCGCATCTAGTTTCGTTATTAACACGGCGTTTGTTAACGTTTTGAGCTCCCTCGAACGACTACTTTAGCTCAGATCCTCTATTTTCCATTTCCTCCTGTCGTCAATTATCCTGCTTGCAAAGCATGAATTCTAGGGGAAACGACAGTGTGGGAGCATACTGTCAAACAAGTGTCCGAAATACACTCATTGTATTGTGCACCATTAAAAGAAAAGGATGGCATTTGGAAATCGCCCATCAAGTCGAGCTGTTAGTACGGGCTAGAAACACAAGCTGTAAGGATTAGGCAGAAGTCTCATGCCTCATAACCGCATCGACTGTTCCATGTTCCTCCTTTCAGGGCTAATTGCATGGTCGTGGTATGAAGAGCACAACGTGCATTCCCAGAAGGGCTGGGCAGAGATACTCAAGAAAGGTTCGATCCCGGCCGCGGCGGTCGCAATTGGATGGAGGCGAAATGGCAGAGGCCCGTGCACTGTGCGATGTCAGTGCACTTTAAAGAACACCAGATGGTCAAAATTTCTGGAGCCCTCCACTACGGTGTCCCTCATAATCATATCGTGGCTTTGGGACGTAAAACCCCCGATATTATTATTATTATTATTATTATTATTATTATTATTATTATTATTATTATTATTATCATTATTATTATTATTATTATTATTATTATTATTATTATTAGATACTCGGAAAAGTATTCCGGAATACATATATCGAAATACATGCCTTGGAAGCCTAAAATACAGATACTGAGATATATTTGCCTTTGAAGTAGCGGGATATTTTGGAGATACTTTAACAAAAATACTAAAAAAAATATTCCGGAACACATACAGCAATATACTGGAATACTGTTTTTATTTCACGCGTACTAATACTCCAGACAGACATTTATTAAGTGCAACACAATGTAAATAAAGATGCAGCACATTTAAACTTACAGTATACTCATTTATCACAGTACCCTGAACCATTAAGACATTACAGAGGGGACGTTCCAAGGCCTATTTACAGGAATAAATTGCAATAAAACAGTACACTATATGACAGCAAATGTAATAAATATTGGACACCGAAAGGGACATGCTTTGAGACAACAAAATGAGCTATGCTAGAAAAACCACAGTTCAAACAAATCACTCAAAGCACTAATGAACACCAGTGAATTGAAAAAAAAAGCATACATTTATTTCGGACATACTATATCTTGTGCTCAGAAGGCTGCTGTGTTAATTGTGCTTAAGTGACAGGAGCTTCTCAGATAAGCGCTCTTCTAGGCAGCGTCGTTTGGGCTTCAACACAAGACTCGCGAAAGAAAAAGAAGGTATCTCCACCGCTGCAGACGAGCACAAGTTCGTGTTAGAGTGAATAAATAGCGCCTCCATAGCTTGACAGTCCTGCAGCGTGGCAATATCTCCTCTCGGGCTACCTACGTACCGAAACGCTTCCGCCCTCACACGGGTCTTTTCGGACCGTTCAGAAACCGAAGTTGGTCCCCGTCTTCGGAATCCGTCTTCCGAAAGGGTCACTCTTCAATGAAGCTGTGACCACCCCGACGCTACCAGCACCCATTCCAGCAAGCCGCACCAGGCGAAGTCGGCTCCGGTGGTGAAGGAGCCTGGTACCATAAAATACCGTTTCACACTTGTAAAGCAATTAGGAACTCACCCGGACACGCTGGAGAGGCGGTTAAAAGTGCGACAACGACGGCCGTCTTCTAGTCACTTTCGCCGCCACGACGAAACTACTTCTGGACGTGCCACCGCCTTGAAAACTGAACGCGCGCGAAGCGTTGCAATGCCCCTGTTTCAAGGCGGTATCCTCACGGGGGTCACGAAGTAAAGGCTTGCCGCCCGAAAAAAATTAGGCGTGTGGCATTAGCCTTGAGAGACAATGACTTTCGTCGGCAGAGGCCGACAACACTTCCTCCGCGACTCTGCCGTCAGCGGCGTCGCGCGCTTTACCACAGGGTCCATTGTGTGCTTCAAGGGAAACAATCGCCGCCATTCCTATGTCGCCCACCGGTGGCGCTCCTTTGCTTGTCTTGGCAAAAAGAAAAAGGAAACCTTTATTGCTCCCATGCCAACACGCTTCAGCTCATTTTCGGCAAAAAGAGGAGCGAGATATCCACGTCCTGCATGGTATCGCGATACAATCGATACATCGTAAAAGTATTTCGTTGATGAGATACAAATACAATTTTCAAATGTGTCTCGATACAGCGATACAGATACTGATAGGTACCTCTGAAATATTATCACGATACTCTCTTCTCGCAATACTGTCTAGCCCTGATTCAAGCCAGCACCCAGAAAATGACCTGCGCCACCCTCCGGAAACAATGCGCTGCGTTCTTGACGACTAGGCAGTGCCCATGGTTACGGTGCTTCAGTGCCACTGCATTCTCACGTCTTGAGGGTGGTGACCATCGCACGAGATGTCGCCATATTGCGTAGGGCAAGGGTCTCAAACATCTATTTGCTTGCGGCCCGCGGCCCTCACATAACACTCTTCAGCCCACATTTTTTTCATTAAAAGGTATGTTTGTGAGCTACACAGACATGATTGGTCTAAAGCACTGTTTTCGCGAGGCACGCCATGTGGTCACTGTGTCTTGAAACGTAACCGTGAAATAAAAGCTATGCTTCAGAGTTGGCGCCCAGATTTTTTGTCATCTTGGAGATTGGCATCGACATCTTGTTGGAATCCTGGAAGCAAACCTCCTTCAGAAATGACCATGTATACGAGATATTCGAAATGTTTCCAATTTCTTCTTTCAAACCATCCTCATTGTCCCGGCCCTTGCGGAACTGAATTGCTTGACTGCGTCCCGCTGGCTGAAATGAGTTTGAGACTCCTGGCGTAGAGCTATATGTGTGCCGGACCGTTTGACCACACGTATGCGAGCATTGCGCGGTGACATTTTGTGGTGTTACCCATTTAGCGCATCTCTACGTGCTGTACAGGACATGGCTACATTGCTGGACGTGGGAACACTCCGTACAAAGGAATCGCCTTGAGGCACGTTAGCCAGACCCAGGGCAAAACGAGATCATCTCCCGGACATGACGGAGTCACTTGGCAAGAGCTTCGAAACCTCAGCAATGAAGCCCGAGACAAACTCCAAGCAATTATCAATGAGTCCTGGGAATCTGGCGTGGTGCCAGAATCGCTTAAACTATCGCTCATCTACCCAATACCTAAACCTGGCAAAGACCACACAGTGCCAGTAAATCTGCGGCCTATAGCTCTAACCTCAACTGTCTGTAAACTGATTGAACGAATGCTGCCCACAAGAATGCAACACTACATTGAATACGAACGACCTGGCCTACATCCGGCGCAAGCAGGTTTTCGTCCAAACATGGGTACACATGACTGCCTATGGTTGCTCCGCAGAGTAATAAACCGCAGGTCTCGCAAACAGATGCCCGACTACATTCTAGCAGTTGATATGCGTAAGGCTTTCGACAATGTGAAACAAGAGGTCATATTGGAGGAATTGGCAGCAAGGTACCCTAGTCAAAAGGCATACAATTGGATCCGCAGCTTCCTCCAAAGCAGGCCTATCAAGCTCCATGGCAAGGCACCGGGATGGAGCCTCAGAACCTATTACTTGGATAGGGGTGTACCCCAGGGATCCCTCCTCGGACCTATGCTCTTTAATCTAGCCATGACACGAGTAGCAGAAGTGCTTGAGAGGGACACTACAGCGCGTTTTACTATTTACGCTGACGACATTACAATATGGACGGAAGCAGCGGATTATCCCGACAAGCGGAGTATGCAAACAGAACTTCAAGCAGTGATTCTCAGCCTCTCCGATACCATAGACAACCTCGGACTACAATTGTCACCAGAGAAAACGGAATTGCTCAGCGTAGATGGGAAAAGATCAACAAATCCAAGCAAGCAGATTACATTACACATCGTTGAAACAGATTTCACGTCTTAAAATGGACAAATTAGAATTCTCGGGGCCCAAATTGCTAGCTGCAATAGCCCCCCAACAGTGGATCTGCACTTTAAAACGCAAATAGACTCCAATGTTGCACATGATCCGACGCATATCAAATAAGTATGGTGGCGCACGGCAGAACGCATGCCAAACACTTGGAAAAGCAGTGGCAGTCGGGAGGATTCTATGCGGGGCACCTGTGTATGATTTCTCCAATCGAGATCTCACCGACATTGAAAAGTTGCACAGGGCAACTCTTCAAACGATCACTGGACTGCCAAAGCACACGAGGAACGAGGACCTGCTCAAGCTAGTACCAATACCACCAATACGGGACATCATAAGCGAAGCACAATTTCGAATGCGATGTCGATTGGAAAATTCACCACAAGGAAAACAGGTCATGGCATGGGATAACCGAGACCACGCGATGCTAGTGGCTGAGAAATGGCTCACAATGCCACCATGGGAAGTGCCGCTAGGTACTCGGAGGAAACAACGTCTTATCGCCAGACGAGATGTGAAAGCCAGAATACTACTTGAGAAGGCACTGGTTCAGAGCAGACCTCCGAACACCGTTGACATTTACACTGATGTCACAATCAGCGATGAAAGTCCCAGCATGGCCTGGGTATGCACGTCTGCACCACAACACAATGACTTTCACAGTTGTCAGCTTCCCGGGGGTGCAACTCTGCACGCAGAGTTATTGACAATATGGGGGGCTGTCAATACTATTCCCCTCAAATTGGGAGGCATCCCTAGTAAAAGAATTAACTATAGCATTCTTACAGATTCGCACGAAGCAGTAACTGAACTAACGGCACCAACGACTGAAGATGCTGTAGCCACCGACACTAGGAAAAAGCTAAAAAAGAATTCAAGACATCGGAACAAATGTTGAAATTCTCTGGACACCAGGGCACACTGGCACGGACGGGGGGAAACGAAGCCGCTCATGCGGTCGCCGCTCAAGCGGGTGGGTTTGAAGACATATAAATTACCCACACCCCAGTTCCACGCCACACAAAGAATACCCAAATCCTTATCTTAAAATGTGGGCAGTAGGCTCTTCCAGCAGAGCACTGATGCATTAGATTCGCACTAAAATGAAATCAGGTAGCAAAAACAGACTGTTGGAAGCTACACCAGCATGTATACTAAATTACAAGGGTGGGTTTACTCGTCCACAAGAAATTTTTTTGAACAAAGTTATGGCCAACTCGGCATGCACGCCACACATAATTGACAAATGGCAGCAAGCTAACCGACCTTCGAGTGAAAATACTCCTACGCGATGCACACACTGTCAGATGCTGTGCCGAGCAGGTTTAGAACACCTGATTTCGACTTGCGCAGCTTTCTCAAAAGGCAGACGGCGCATTCAACATCTGCTGCATGGTGACATGACCGCTCTACGGAATTTAAAGCTCTGGCAATATACGGTATACAAAGTGGCCTGTTTAGAGTGGTGTAGGAGAGGTCGCCTGACCCGTGCGAAGGCGTGACATGAATCAGCTGATCACCCTTTATTCCCCTTACCCGTTTCCCACCTCATCCCTAACAGCGGCCAAGAGTCGTCCTTTCCTTTAATAAAGGTCATATTCGTTCATAAGCCAGGGCATGCCAGTCTGGTACTCCCGCGTGCCTCTCCAGTGTGGCCGCAGAAATCTCTAGTCTGTGTTGGGTAAAAAAGCTACCAACTTGTGGCGGTGAAAATTGGGAACAATCGACTAAGCGCAGGCTCTTCGCAGTCACTTGATACCGCTATTCATCGTGGCTTCTCTTCTCACGTCATTGAAGTCGTTCGTTTTTTTCGTTGTGTGAGCCTGTGCCCGACCATATGAACATTGCACTTTAAAGCGACGCTACTCTCCTGGCTCTTGTTTCTTCTATGTTTGCATGACTTGTGATGGCGCGGTCTTTCGTGGTTGCTGCATAACTCGTCCTTATAAACCTGCAAGCAGCTTTGTAGATTGATAAGACAGTCTTTGTGCTAACCTGAAAATCGACACAATCCACTCTGATCACGTACACTAAGCACACAAGTGGTTGGAGCGCTACGAACAATGCTAAATATCACCAGTAAAAAAAGACAATGATACACGTATAAGCAGTCGGGGTGGAGCCACCAACTTGACTGGGGGGGCCTCCGGCTCACCTTAATCATTTTCCTCAGGACGTGTCAATAAAGTACTTGTCACTGTCACTGCATGATTAGTGAAACTTCATCTCGAATCGAATAGTGCCGAATAGTCACCAAAGATATCGAATATCGAATCGCATATTGAATACAGAAAATTTTATTGAATATTGTAAGAAATAACAATAGAAGTGAAATGAAACGTCGCCCCGCTATGGCGTAGCGAAATGTTGATTAAGCGCTTCTTCGGGATGATTTCTTTTTTCAGCTTTTATGCGCGCGCTGGTATGTTGATGGAAGAGCCACCATTCCAGTTAGCCACGGCACTCGTCACTTCCTAAGGGGTATACGGTAGCTAGTTTAATTTTTTTCCTGTGGTCGCGCAATAGGGCTTATCTGAGAACGATAATATCGTGCTTAATTGTGATGAGTACTCGGGGCCCAAAAAATATTCGGGTGCCCGTTCACAGCAGCGCTTTAACTGCACGCTGGCACGGCCTGAGTTTGTCAACGAGTGGTCTGGTGCGGCAGTGGCGATAGCACAGTATGAACAAATTTTCACATTTCCACATGTGATGCCAATCAACCATGGTGTCGCCGGTCAAAGTCGCCGGGACGTTTTACGGACCTAGCAAAAAACTTGACCGAACTGCACAAGAAGTCCGTGCTTTTGTTGCTGAAGCGAAGTTGTGAAGGGCTTCACGGTTTTTATATTAGTTTTTTACGTGTGAAAATGTCATAATCTCTTTTAAAATGAACATGTTCTTGCTTTTGAACCATAATATCGGGGAAAGTTTTATCAAACAGCCTACTGTAAAGACCTTAGGTTAATTTTAACAGCGAACCCTAACCAAGTGGCACCATTGGCGTTTGTCGCGTTTTAGGTATTCGTGCTGTCGAATTATTCGAAATTTCGAATGCTAGCGATTGGAAAATTGAATCGCATTATTTGATTATTATTATGTGATTCGTATTCCAAACTCGAATATTCGCACACCCCTAATATGCAGGCTTGATCAATAATTTGAAGTAACGTTAGAGTTATGACTTCAGAAAATTCGGCTTCATATTGTTTATTACGTTGATGATAAGTGAATGTCTTGTAAATGTCGGAAGTTTCGTTATTGATGTATGCCTAATAAGTTGGTTATTGGCCTCCCTAGTTTCTTATTTATCTTCCTTGTTCAATACATTTCTGCAGATGTGAACAAACCCGCTGGAAAACCAGCGGAAGCTACTACACAGAAGCCGAAATATATTCCAGAAATACCTGAAGGATTCGAAACAACAAAGGAAGATTTCGACAAGGTTCTAAAGGTGAAATAGTTCACTGTTAAACACATGCATAGTACTTTACAAACAAGCAAACTCGCGGGAATCGAGAGGCGATACACGCCGTATATTTTTCGATGTCGTAAAAGCGTGAGGGTAAAAAGACCATGGACCATTCATTAGTCGTGTAGAAGAAAAATTTAATCCGAGACCGCAATTTTGGGCGAGGCAGCATATCGTACGATAAGTTTCATACCGAAAAACATTTGATCAAAAGAAAATATTTTGTTCAGTTGTGTGTATTCCTCTGGTTCATGAATTTTGGATCAACTGGACCCTTGACGGGATATAAGCGTCGACGCTGATTTGTTTAAGGAAAATGACTAATTACGTTTGGGGCATTATGTAAGAGTGGGCAATAAAAACAATTGGACAGGCCACGCATTTTGATGGTTCATGAGGATGGCTTGGTGGGCTAGTTGGTAATGCATCATGAAAGGCTACAGTGCACATAGACGGGGATGAAAGAAGAGCACACAGGACATAGCGCTGAAACGCAACTGAGACTTTATTTCTTATATGGACCTAACAAGTCAATGACAGCACTCTTAGGCCAAGCACCAACAACAGATAAAAATAGAAAACAACACTCATCGTTTTCGCACACAGCCTAAGCCTTGTCAACGTTGAAAAATTCTGTCTCGTTTTTTTTTTTTTTGAGAAGGTCACAGAAGGAGAGCTCACGCAATTTTCTTTGTCACGATCAAATTCATACGATTATATTACTTCATGTGTCAGCTTATTCTTTTCTTTTCTGATCACCGAGCACTAACCGAAAAGCGGTTCACGACTTAGCCTTGTTCTTGGGGACAACGAACGAGGCAACGCCGGTTGCGAAGCGACCCTTCCGAACTCAACGTTCTGTTCCCTGCTGAAGAAGCTCTCGGACGGTGGTTTGGCTGAGTTTTGGGTGAATTTGACCGGTTTTAATTATTTGACTTTGAATATTCCTTATCCAGGCGATCAGATAGGTGACAATGTCTAATTCGTCTCCTGGCCAAGGGCACAGCCCTTGGTCAGCATCCTTGTCGAATGATGACTTGCCGTTGGAATCTTTTTTCCGCAGTGGTATTGGCAGCATCCCTGTCGCGCTGGTGCCCTCGAGCGGTGGATTTATCAGGCTCAACAACCCAAAGGCTATCCAGGCGGAGCTTCAGGCCATGACACCGCACTTCCAATTGATAAGTGATGTTCGTCAATTTGGAAGAGGTGGTTTAGTATGCAGGTCGTCAGATCGCACATGCGTTTCAGACATCCTAAAGTGCAAGACATTTGCATCGGTACCGGTGAGTGCCTTTATCCCGCCTCATTTAGCATGCACTAAGGGAATTGTTCGTGGAGTCGACTCTCGATTAACACCAACTGAGACTCTGGAGAAGCTGTCTGATGCTGGAGTAATAGCTGTATATCGGTGCAACCGCCTAATTAACGGTGAGAAAGTTCCCACGGAGTCAGTTATTGCTACCTTTGCCGGTACTTCTTGCCCATCAGAGTTGAAAGTATGGCCACTCATATTCAGAGTAGAACGGCTCGCTTCTCGTCCTCTCCAGTGTCGAAACTGTTGGCGTTTTGGCCACAGTGTAGGAGGATGTAAGTCAAATTCACGCTGCAGAGTATGTGGCGATGATCATCCATCTAATGAATGCACTTCCGAAACGGAAAAGTGCTGCCTTTGTGCAGGAAACCATGCGGCTGATTATTCAAACTGTTCTGCAAGAGCTAATGAAATCCAGCTGCTCGAAATAATGGATAGGCAACGGTGCTCGCGGCGAGAGGCTATCACAGTTGTGAAGGACAGGGCCTTTGGATACGCTGGTGTCACTTCGAGGCACGATCCACTAACTGAGACAAAGCTTATGAGTTTTATTGAGTCAGCAGTAGAGAAGGCAATGTCGAAGGCGATGGAACAGATCGTTACGAGTGTAAGTGAGTGCATCTCGCAAGTGTTTTGCTCACAAATGACACAACTAGTTTCGACAGCCGTAGTACCGATGGCCAAACTGACACCTTGTGCAGGGGCAGAGATGGCTAATTCAGTCCCACAGCGGAAACCCCGAGGAGAAGAAATGCCAATTCTATCTGAACCCTCCACCTCAACTCACGCAGAGGTTCAGGATGAAATGGAAGTTAGCCAAGATATCAGGCGTCAGAAGCGAACTGGGTCTCCAGTAAAATCTTCCTACCCAAGTTCAAAAACCAAAAAAGGAAATTCTAATTCCAGTTCACTTATTAAAGAAAGTATTTTGGAAACGGCAGTTGCTGAAGTGATTCGATCATCAACATAGATACTTTGAAAGTACTACAGTGGAATTGTCGCTCTTTGATTTCGGCTTCAACAGATTTACTTTGCTTAGTTAATCAATTAAATCCCGATATAATAATACTGCAAGAAACCTGGCTTAATCCAGCTAAGAATTATCATGTTAGCAATTTTCGAGTATTTCGGCTAGATCGTCCATCACTAGGGGGTGGTATAATGATACTATTGTCGAATAAATTTTGCCACACAGCGAGCATAGCCTTCCAGCTGATGACCGCAGACTGTGAAATTTTGGCAATAGACCTTAGTATGCCAGGACATCGACCTTTTTCTGTTATAAACGCATATTTTCCTACGGGAGTACACAGTACACAACAATTAGATGCTGTCCTAGCCAGTTGTAAGAATGATTTCCTCCTGACCGGTGACTTCAATTCCCATCATGTTTCATGGGGATTTAGGACAGACGCTTCTGGTGCTCTTCTCTGGGATTGGATAATTCACAAAAATCTTACCTGTCTAAACGTGAGGCAGCCTACATTTATTCGCGGTCGGACACGATCAGTGTTAGATCTTACGTTTTGCAGCTCAAGTGTTTCAGTGAAGTCCTGGAAAACAATTGATTTCGCTTCAAATAGTGACCATCTTCCTGTATACTTCGAAATCGCATGTCCCATAAAATCTGTTGAAAGAAAAGAGACTACATTGGTCAATTACAAAACGTTTAAAACCTGCTTGCGTTCTAATATTAAGGCAGTGTCCAGTGGTCGAAACGAAGACCTCGGTAGGAATGTCTGTTCAGCTTTAGAAATCTCCAAAAATAAATCAGAATTTGTAATTGCTTCGGCGTCAACAAAAAGTGCCCCGCCAAGCAGATGGTGGAATACTGAGTGCACACGGGACTATAGAAGAAGAAAAGCTGCATGGAAAAGGCTTATATGTAATCAGAGTCCACAAAATTGGAAGGACTATCAATTCATTTCGGCAACATTCAAACGTACTGTCTCGCGAGCGAAAGAGGAATATGATGAAAAACATTTTGAGTACCTCTCTAAATCCGATAACAAACGTGCTTTATTCAATTTCCTTCGAGGTAGAAAGAAGCTTCCTATTCCAGGAAATGTAGACTCAGTAGTTCACACCTCACAAGAACTACAGCAATCATTAGATCAATTGGCTCAAGGACTAGAAAACAGGTTCGCAACGCGGCTCCCAAATTCTATTTCTACACCAGCGTTCTCTGACTACACAGAAATCACGACTTCCGAATTAAACCAGGCCATGGAAAGATTGCCAAATGCAGCACCAGGCCCGGATGGTATAACAAATACGATGCTAAAGATACTATACCAGGAATATCCGAATGATCTTTTAGGTCTTATAAATTATTCTCTTAGAAAAGCATGGATTCCTTATGAATGGAAGATTGCCAAAATTATACCATTGCTTAAGAAGCAAGGGGCAGGCTATAATATAGACAATATACGACCGATTGCCTTAACATCTAATGTAGTAAAACTTATCGAAAGGGTACTTCATGGCCATATAACAAAATTTATTAGTGAGAAACAACTGTTGAGTCCTTCCCAATTAGGTTTTAGATCTGGATATTCTATATGGCATGCGCATGTAGATCTCGAAAGTCGAATCCACATTGCCCGGCACAAAAAGCAGCATGCGGCTTTAGTTACGTTAGACATATGTAAAGCATATGATAGTGTAGAGCATTCTGTCTTAATTAATCAGTTATGGAGCCATGGGTTCCCACCTTATATGGTAGCATGGGTGACAGAATTTTTTAAGTGAAAGGGAATTTTATTGTTTTCAAGACGGATTATCTTCTTGCAAACACAAACAAACCCGTGGTGTACCTCAGGGGTCAGTACTTTCCCCCATATTGTTTAACATCTTGCTAAGTAATATCCCCGTTCAGCCAGATGTGAAAACTTATGTTTATGCCGACGACATTGCTTTCTTTGCTATGGCCAATGACATTCATTGCCTTTACGATATCTTGCAAGCATACTTAAACAAACTCGAAAATTGGCTAGATGGTCTGCAGTTGAACCTGAATACTCATAAGAGTGCTATTCTTGTTTTTCCAGTTCAAGACCCGGTGCACATATCTATCAATTATAAGCTCCAAGATATCCCGCAAGTAGAATCTTTAAAATACCTTGGAGTTATTTATAATGAACATCTCAATTGGCGCCCTCACATTGAACACGTCGCGACAAAAGGAGCACGCGCAATGGGTGTTTTGCGCAGATTGAGCAGCCGTAGATCTGGGATGAGAAGGAAGACCCTTTTGATGATTTATAAAATGTATGTTCGACCTGTGGTAGAGTTCGGCTGCGTTCTTTTTTCTGGTGCGCCAGCATACAAGCTTCGGCCGCTAGTTCTGTTGGAGAGGGAGGCTTTACGGCTATGCTTAGGACTTCCAAAGTATGCTGCAAATGCTGTGTTATACCTAGAAGCGCGAATTCCACCCCTATTACGCCGCTTTAACATTCTTACGGTGCAGACTTTTTTAAGATTATACGAAGCACCCGCTAACCGCGATAAAATAATTTTTATTTCTAATCCTGATTTGTTTTTCTCTGTGCATTGGCCCAGATTTCACAAACCGCAAATAATATTTGTTCAATCATTACTTGATCCACTAAATGTAAAAATTCGTGATTTGATTCCTATAACTACGCAACATGATACCGCAGAAATTGTTTACCATGACATCTTTCCAAATCACGCCAAACTATTACCTTCCGGAATTTTAAATGGGCTATTGCAGGAGCATCTGAGTACTCTACCAACGAAGGTCGTTATTGCAACAGACGCATCGCAATCGGATGAAAAATCTGGCATCGGAATATTTTGCCCTGAACTTGACTGGTCATTTTCTCTACGATTACCCGATTTTCTTCCTATCTTTCTTGCGGAATTTATGGCAATAGTTTTAGCTTTGCGTAAGTTAAGTACTTCGATTCCAGTAGCAGCAATTATAACTGACTCCTTATCTGTGTGCTCTTCTCTTTCCACATCGGGTGGGACGCCTTTACTGAGACTCTTTAAATCTTTAGTTCCCTGTCATCTCCGATGCATTCATTTAATATGGGCACCGGGACACAAAGGCTTGTGGGTAAACGAAATGGCGGATTCTCTTGCGAAAGCGTCGCTTTCCGCGCCGATCATTCCTGTTCTACCACTTACAGCACACATCACGGAGGCACGATTTCGGTCACTTACGATTAGGCAAAGTTCATCAGACCCTGCACTGACTTCTTCTCCTGAGTATAAACACTTGTTATTTCCCTGGCGCAGCGACCAGTCTAAATCAAGGATGATGGAAGTTGCCATCACAAAATTTCGTTGCCGAGTTATCTCCCTCAATTTTTACCTCCATAGAGCAAGTCTAGCCAATTCCCCTATGTGCCTTTTCTGTAATGAGGAGGAAACGATTGGTCATTTTTTATTATCTTGTCGCCGATTTAATACATTCAGAAAAAGTATACTAATACCACCTCTTCGAAAACTGGGCCTGCAGTTATCGGAACCTGTTCTTCTTTCTTTTGGAGCCACTACTCTGGGGTACAGTCACAGGGAGGTTTTAATTGCCGTTCAGGGAGTACATCACTGCGACTAAACGATTCTCTTGCTAAATTCTGTGTGCATTATATATTTCATTACCGGCAATTGGTACTTTAATCAATAATTGACTAACTAGCGCACCTAGGAATAAAACAATACAGGAAGGATCGAGCAAATTCACCTTCTACTTGGCCAATCCCCTCCATGGGTATGAGCCATATTTGGAGGAAAACAACAACAACAACTTCTGACAAGTGGTCTGAGACGACTGTCTTCCCAACTAGATTCTTGTGCTCCCTGAGTCCATCGTTCAGACACCTACCGGTCTGTCCAATATAACTTTTCCCGCAGGTCAAGGGAGGCGAGTAGACGAGACTTTCTTCACAGTTAAGAAACCGCTCCCTGTGTTTTAGATGTGAAGCATCTTATGGCGAAGCTTAATCCGGTGGTGGTGGTGGTGTGCCGGCGTGACCACCCTTACTGCGCATGCGCAAACCTTTCAAAAAAATAAAAATAAAAACCTCCTCTCCCCCTCTCTCTACTCTAGGCATCCCTCCCCGCGGCAACCACACCCTCACTGCGCATGCGCCTCCCCTCCTCTCTCCCCTCCCACGTTCCGCCCTCTCTCCTCTAGGCATCCCCTGCCCGCGGCGTCCATACTCCCACTGCGCATGCGCGTCCCCCCCTCTCTCCTCTCCTACGCTCCCCCCTCTCTCCTCGGCATCCCTGCCCGCGGCGTCCATACTCCCACTGCGCATGCGCGTCCCCCCCCCCTCTCTCTCCTTTCCTACGCTACCCCCCCTCTCTCGCCTCGCGACGCCGACGCAGGCAGCACCTGCTAGCGAGTTTCTTGGTTGAAACTTTAAAAACCGACTGCTCGCACTGCACAACCGTTCACTGGCCACCCCGTATATATGGCAATGGATCTTGACCTCCAAGGTGGTGCCGGTGGGAGATTTCTCCTGTGCGTTGTTGAACAATAAAAATTCGCAGCGTGCGCGTTAACTAAAAGCGGACTGCGGGTCTCTGTGTCCAGTCGGAGTCTTCTGTCTCTCATTGCCCATTAGCAGCGATTGGCATGTTCCAGTAGGAAACACCGCTCCATCACTGCGTGCTTTGCGCCTCCCCAGTTTTCTGTCCTGCGCAACGCTGCGATGAGCACCAGCGTCAACGCCACCGCCAATGTAAGCGTTAGCGCCCGCTGTTTCACATCTACACATGGTGCCCTTTAGCGGGAGATGGTGTCATTTTTTATGGCGCATCCTGCTTTCCTTTTGGCATGACAATTAACAAGCGAACAAAATTTAGACAGTTTGTTAGGAGTGGGAATGATTACATCTACACCAGCGCACACACCTATTGTCTTCAGATTGTGTCCGAGCTTAAGGATTTTTGGCACTACAACGAACTTTTCCTTCTTTTACTTTATCGGCTGGCCCTGCTGGTCACCACGCTCCATCTCTTTTAGCAGGACACTAGCCGCCGAAAAAAGCTAATGACGCGGGCACTCAGGCGAAACCAGGCGGGAAGTCTGAGCAAGGAAACTTCTGTCTGTTAAATGCAAACAAGACTTCAGTCGAGAATTTCTCAAAC
Source organism: Rhipicephalus appendiculatus (assembly GCA_030522465.1). Classification (NCBI taxonomy): domain Eukaryota; kingdom Metazoa; phylum Arthropoda; class Arachnida; order Ixodida; family Ixodidae; genus Rhipicephalus; species Rhipicephalus appendiculatus. The sequence goes on from JALIZH010013011.1 coordinate 87,843, forward strand.
AAGACGCTAAGGCCCCTTTGAAAAAGCTTGGTGGGATTACAGGAGTGCCGGAGCAACGGTTTGATGGCCCTTGTTTCTGACAGCCAGGAAATATCTCCCACAGTGAAATTAAACTTCAGGTCAAGAAACTCAAGAGATTTACACGCCGGTAGTTCGTGCGTCAACTGCACTGGCTTAAGGCAGTCGCTAAATAGGGCCAAAACACGCGAAACCGACGTTTGAAAGTTCTCGGCATCAGTTTTAAAACAAGGTAGTTATTGACATACCTGCATTTTGGTGGAGGGGGAGAGACACTGGCTCTCTGACCAGTGGAGGTGCCGCACTCCAACTCCGACCCTTCCCAGGATCTGCAGTTCTTCTCCGTCGTTCTATCTATCTATCTGTCTGTCTATGCAGTTATGCTCGATAAAGCGAATTTTTATATATAACAAAATATTTCACTTCTCGCAACATTATGTCTACACCACCACACGCATCTGAACCTCACTATAACATTTTTAGAGACGATAGTCTTTCTTGGGATACTTAAACGGACAAATTTTGGTCTGTTAGTCTGTTTGTCGGCACGTCACACGATTCAGCCGCCCGACCAAAGTTTAACCACTTTCTCAGCGCCCAGCCATCTTGCACAAGTATTTTTGTTCATACTTGTGAACATTGTCGATCAAAAAGCAAATGTTACGCATGTCTGAGGAGCAACGTCAAGACATAAGTAGTCTCTGGTATGTTTCTTTATAAGAAAATACATAGATACGTAATTATGAAGACACCAGCGTTTCTTAGGCTGCGCTCAAAAAGCGACGCTATGCACGAAAAAGCCCTCGGCCGACGATATGTTGCTGCTGGGTTCCGCACAAGGTGATGTTTCTCGACAGCACTGCCAGATGGCGTCCATGTCTCACGCAGCGCCTCGGCGCCTCCTCTATTTTATCAAGGCCAGCCAGGTGCGGCCGATTCAACATAGAGAAAGCGCTGTCTGAGGCAAGGCAAAACAGTGTAGTACGGCCGGCAGAAGACTATCGTCTTTCGACGACATTTGCAGCGAAGCACGCAGATACGCGGCCAATTTTTTTTTTCAGTCTGCAGTGGCGGGTGGTCATAAGGTGGAGTCCCACCAGGCTCTAAATTTTATGTTTGAAGTTTCTTAAAGTGGGTGAAAAGGCGCCGCTTGCCTTCATGAGTACCAATGTAGAGCCCACCTATTTTCGCTCCAGAAACAAACTCAAACAATCGTCCGCTGGCACCTTTCTGGCGTGCAATCTGCATTTCTGCTTCGTCGCGTCCACATGAAGTATTGCATGCCATATCTGCGTTGCTGGAGATAATGTTTTGCTTATGAGCTAACATTTGTTTATCCTTAATGTAGAGCCTACATGGTTAGTATTTTGTCAGAGTGAGCTGCAATGTGTTCTTTTGCAGAATGCATTATGCGGAGTTTTTATAGCCTTACGTTACCTGCGTCAATACACGTTTGCGAATTGTGCAACATAAAATGCCCTTCGCGTTTGCTTGCAATGAATATTTAACGCAACTGACATATTTTATGTTATTGAAATTACCCGAAGCCTCTTTGCTCTTAGTCTGTAACCTGCAAAGGCGCGGTCACCAAGGGTGTTGCAGGCTGCAACAGGTGCTAGAGAAAGGCCTTATCAAAGTGGCCATCTTATTACCAAAGTGTGCTTGAGTAATCAAAATAACATATACAATCAAACACTGGTATCATCTCCAGGGATAGCCATCCGGAAAGTTGGAGGACACGTGGTAATATCGAATCCTGAAAACGTAGTATCTACTGATGAACAGGGTCAAGGTAGAGATTCCGGGCCGTAGCGTACTAGACGAAGGACGACATGCTTCTTGGAAAATGGTAAAGCGGGTTAACTGCATTCGTGTTCATTCAAGAGCTAATTAGGCGTAGAAACTAAATGTAACATTTTCCGCAATTTTTATGTTAATGTTATTCTGCAATATGTGAATGACCTTATTTGTTTAGCATCAGCTAATGCTGCCCACACAGCCAAGAATGATTGGCTGTTTCTACCCGCATTATGTCCTTCTTTTTTCTCTCTCGAAACTGCCATGCGATTTCGGCTTTGCAAGGTATAGTTCAACCTTACGTTACAGAAAGAATACACTGGTGGGTTTCTTAAAATATATTAACAAAAAAATAAAAGAGCGAGTGTACCGGAAACCCTTTAACAACTGTGTAAATCCGCAACATAAGGCCTATTAACTAACAGTGAATCAGTGTGATTCTGTCCAGTTATTCATCATATCTATTTGTCCTGCATCGCGTGATTGACAGTAACGGCAACGCTAGTAAGATTTCCTGGATTTGTCGCGCTTTAGCTATCTATCTCGTAATTACCACAACCATACGATCCGAAGGCCATGTTCGGATCTTGAGCTCAGTTGGGATGTTCTGTTGATGCGTTTTTGGCAGATACTTCAGTCCCAAAGAACTCTTTACCTTGCCATGGCTATAGTTGACGAAATGCCATATAGTATGAAGAACTATGGTTATTGCTTGAAGTCTGTATTTATTAGTGATACGGCATCCGGATCTCTGCGTACGTTCAGCGCTTACAAGAATGTTGAACTATTGTAAGTAAAACGTTTTCTTTTTGTATGCAGATATATATATATACGCAGCTTTAAACATGCTATATCAGTGCAGTTTTTCTACTAAATTGGTAGAGGGTACGGATTGCGTAAATTGTTTTCGTAACGCTTGAAAAGACCCAGAAAATTTATTTTACCCCAGTGAACCAAAGTAGTTTTGTGTACTAGCGGGCAGCATTGCCGCCAGAAACTAATCTCATAAAAATGACTGCGTAAAAGTGCACCTACTATTCAAATTCGATGCAAGGGTTCAATGACGTGTTAAAAAAAACGGGTACAAATTATGGTACCTGGGAACACCGTTCTGCAGGGCTCCTACAGGCTAGGGAATTAATCAGTTTTCAAAATGTAAGGAGAGCTGGCGGGGGATGGGGAAAGAATCGTGATTTACGTATTTCATCGGATTTTGATATATTACTGCAGGGGTACAGTTTGGTTGTTTGTTTCCTAAGTTCGGCTCACTAGTCGAAGGTAACAGAGAAATCCATTATGTAGCATCACCGACTACCCATGACCTACTGCGTTTCTAAATTGTTTAAACAGGCACGCATTAACTCCTCACAGTAGCCCATTTGACGTGACCGCCGAGTAGCACACTCATAACCGTTACGTAGTGCATTCATGCATTTTACACTTACGAAACTGCGTCCACGTCTAATAATTATCCTGAAGAATTGGAAAATGAAGTAACTAAGCCTTTCGAAGGCAACTTTCAATAATGAAGGCATCGATAAGCAGGATTTAGGGACATGTGCAGGTAGCGCCATCTCTCGTCGGCGACAGCGGTGGCCTGCCGTAACTGAATGGGAAATAGGCGGAAAAAAATCATATCTGACAACAGAAGCTAGTAACCAAAAAGGACTGCCATTTATATGCAGCATAGACCCACGAGAACATTATGGCGAAATTACACGGTCGCACTACAAACCGCGTGGCTTCCCAGAAGGTTCAATATTTAACAATTCGGCCCCATGTGTTTCTAATGGACGGTGTTCCATTGTCCTTGGAAGCCACACGCTTTGTAGTGCGATACTACAATTTTCCTAGACTGTTGCGGAAGGTCTCTACAGCATGGAACCAGGAGTCGTTTTTGTACCCAGCTTTTTTCGTCACATACGATATTTTTTCGCCTGTTTTCTATTCAGTTATGGCAGGACGCAGTTGCTGGTGCCGAGAGATGACGCCATGTACAGAATCCCAAAATCCAGGGAATGTATGCAGCTTTTCAGGAAAGCCTTACACAAAGCGTCTTATGATTATAAACCTTACCTAAAAGTGCCGTTATAAACAAGATAATTGGCCTTATTTAATTTTATATTTCTTGAAAATTCCAATGCTTGTAAGTGGAAATCCTTAAAGCAGACAAGGTTTACGAACAAAAATAAATGACATGGTGTGAAGATGTTAAATAGAGAGGTATTAGCACTTTTTTTTGGAAAATGCTCCTGGTTGGTAAAAAAGAAGCGACAACTGCTAATAAAGCGTATGGCACTGGGTTAAGTTCTGTTATGAAAATGTCATTTTTACCTTCAAATTCTTGTTGGGCAGTTATTAGTTGATTAGTTTATTTTAATTCAACGAATATATCACAATAACGAATGGCCAGTTATTATTATTATTATTTTTAAACCGTTGCTACCTAGCGGCTGCCAGCAGAAATCTTCGGTCATACACACTTTCACCGTGGATTTCTACTCCGGAAACATTAGCCATCCCACTGTATAGCATAGCCTGGTTTGGTCTAGCGGTGAAGTAGCAATGGAGCGAAATGCGTGCGCCGTGTTTCGTTCTGCGCCCTGGCAAAATTCAAAGATGATGCTTTTACTGTTGCGCAACTACATGGGCTTCCATCTTGAGTGGCCTTCGGGTATCTTAACTTCGACACTGTTCGATAATTCAGTTCGCTTCGTCAAACTACAGTCGATTTAAGAAAATCGAGTGTAATCGACGGACCCTGCAACTCTTTTCGCACACGGCCGCACAACGCTGCCGATCAGTAGGCGAGGGTCCCGTGAGCATGCCGCCCAGATAATACAGCGCTCTACTCGGAGAGAATTTAAAGTTACATTTCGAAGGCATGCAGAAATCGCTCAATATGTTAATGCAGGTAAGGATACGGTTATTGTTTGAGTCCATGATCGCTAGGTCATGCTCAAGGTCATGAAGCGCGCTACCGCTATGCGTGTGTCATGACTAGAGGCCGGATTTTTAGGCACTAAAAAATCGCGTTTTAGGCGCCAAAAACAGGCAGACAAAACGCAGTTTTAGGCCCCCAAAATCGTAAATATAGGCACAATAAATATTTACAAAAACTCAAATTTTCGAAGAAAGGTTTGCTTTCCTGTGTCTACAACTGGAAAGCAAACAAATTTTATAGTTTATGATGGCACAAAGGCGTCAATGGTTTAATGGGAGATGCGAGTCGAAAAACGGAAGTTTTTTTTCAAAAATTACATATTTTCGTTTTTATTTGCTTTCACAAGCGTAGTTTCTCTACTTTTACGACAAAAAAAACTGTAGATTGTAATTAAACACGAAGTAAGTCAAAATCGCTTTTAAAGAGCACAAGGTGGCCACTAAAAATATAAGAAGTCCTGATTGTCTAGAGTCCCCTGGAAATTGTCACGTGGCTGCTTGCCATTCCATTTCGCATGAGGGGTTCACTAAAGTCACATGCTCAAAATAACCATGATTGCCAAGCTCTCATGATGGAATAAATCATCTTAAATGACAAATCTTTTCCGCACAGATGAGCTTTCACTTATACCTTTAAAATGCGTTTTTCTCAAGACACAATTTTGGGCAACTTCATGAGTTTTTACATCATGTTTTTGGTACTTCTGATAGCGAAATCGGGATGAAATTTTGCCCACATATTTGTTAACATGTGCAGAGTGCAAGTATCTACTTAAAACTTGATGTCACCTAATATAATTATTACAAATCTAAAATAAGCAATTAGTATGGTCTGAGCATTCCAAGGCTTCTCACATTACAATTTTTCTTGTCCATTAAAATGTCTTATACGCGCTTTCTTGATAGTTATTTGCATTCTACAGATGATTTGGAGCAATATGAGCAAATAATGGCTCAGAACGATAAACATTTACTCGCAAAAAAGAGTCTACAAAAATAACTATATTTTACACATTGTCGTGGCAGAAAACGAAAACTGTACAACTTACTATAAAACTAATTACATATCTGAAATCAGCATAAAATCCTATATATACACCGCAAAAATTTCACTGCCTTAGGCTAGAGATTAACGCAACATTTTCTCCGAATCGCATCTCCCCTTAACATAGCCATGCTATTGTCTGTTTTCCCGCACGATTTTCATAACACGGTCTCTTCTTTTATTGTCCAGCATTGGTGAGTTAAGTGTCCGCCGTCGTATGAACACGCTTCTCGGTCTCTTTCTTTTCGGCATGGCTGAGAAGGGCAGCCCAGGAGCCAATAGCCAGACCGCTAAACGGCAAGAAGGGTCTTTAGCCTCGTATTGGCCCGGGGTAATCGCGCAGGGTCAATTTATCCTCTGTCTGTGAACACCTTAAAGGCCCCCCTTACCAGGTTTGAACATTTCGAGCTGGTAAGCGTAATGCATGCATTGGGCGCTAACGATCACGTCTGCTAAGATTTGCAACGCTACGCACCCGGGAAAGAGGTGAAATGTCAGACTAAACGCCGCTTGCCCTTGATCTCACGGGCACGCGCACCAATATGGAGGAGGTGACGTACAATAAGGAATGGTCCTGCGTACGTCAGAGTAGTACGTGACACTGCGAGAATGATTCTAGGCGACATGTGTAATTTGTGCAATCTGTTGCTTGAATAGAACAATGAAAGTTGTAGAAATATTAAAACATACAAATGGAATCTGTGTGCGTTTTTATTCATTATTTTACTTCGAATCGAGCGCGATGCGAGACTAAGATATACCTCTATTTCATTTGCGTCCGTGTTCTCGCCGTTGCCGCTCCGTGCCGGCGCCAGCCCTGACAACGCTTGGCGTGTTTTTGATACATTGTCTATTACAGCAGTTCCAGCGGTGCGACGCGCTGTGTCGTGGTAAGGATACATCATCCATGCCAGCCTCTCCAAGCGCAAAAAGGGATCCACCCCACACAAACGGGCACTACACTAGAACGCCGAAACGATACAACCCCGCTTGTGTGCACGACCTGGCTTGGACATGTCAAGCGCACCCAGTGTAACCTTGCGTGCGCATGACGTGTTGATGCGTCTGCGTCGTGTGATCTTCCGGCTCCGAGTTCCTCCGATACCGAAGAGGGCAGGGAAGAAATTTGACTTGCCAGTGGCAAAGGTTTCAAGCTCACCTACCAGCATCATGCTTTCGCGGCTCGTAATGAACCAATCAAAAAGTTATTGTGGTACAAAGCTCTTCATTGGGCACGCAACAAGTTCCAGTGTTTAACTAAAGTTTCTTATGTGACCTGGTGAAGCGCCCTTTAAGAAGTAAATTACGAACGAAACAAAAGTCAAATGCACATCTGATTTCTTTTTTACCTGCACTCTACATTCCCCTGACGGCACTCCATGCATGGTTTCGCATTCTTTCTCCATCTTCCTACTGCTGCAAGAGGTACCTACTGTTTTCTGCCCCCCCCACCACACCCACGTCTTCAAGGAGGGGCTTCAGTTCCTTGGGAAAACTGGACTGGAAAACCGGCTGTAAAAGCCGCCCTCCACGTCCTCGGCCACGAACGCCACTCTCCTCTCCTCTTGCCACCTTTATTTTCCTCTCCCCCATTGCACTGTATACGCTGGGACGTGCTCCCATTTAGGGTTGCAGAAATAGCGCATTTTCCTCTCCTCCTACTCACCCTGCTCCAACCGCTCGCGGCATGTCAGTGCGGTGGGGTAAAGTGGCCGGCGCGTCCCATTTCACTGCTCGGTTGCTTACCGGACGTTTGTTGAACTAGGGAACTAAGTTGTGGCACCCCATAGAGTTCCGAAGCGTCAATTTTGCCCGGTAATATGAATTACGGTCTCAAACTGTACTCGAAAGCAAAATTTGAGTTTAAATAGTGCTGATATGGGCGCCGTTTTTGAAAATAGGCATTTATAGGCACTTATAGACATTTAGGCGCAAACCTCAAAAATAGGCATTTATAGGCACAATAAAAACACTATAAAAGCCCTCCCCAACCCCTAATTCGTGCTCATATATCAAAGTGGCACGATAGGAACGCAAGGAAAAAAATAGGCATTTGCCTATAATCCGGTCTCTAGTCATGACCTTGAGAGCACCGCCGTAGTTTCTTGCCCTGTAGTTACCACCGCCAGTGTAGCTTCCAGCGCGTTTGTCGCAATGAGAGAGAAAGCTGTTAAAGCATGCGACGAATCACTGTTGCTCCAATCATGCTTGAGTGATTCAAACTACCTAAGCGGCAATAAATTCGAAGCAATAAACTGATAGTAAGATTATTCGAGAGTTACCTTAAAAAGTGTTGCAGCCTCATTTTATTACATGCCTGTCTTATACTTTCACATGACCAGGGCGCCTGACATATATATTTAAGTACACGCAGTCATTTCCTGGCACCTAACGGTCACCCCGACCTCGGTGTGTGCATGTAATGGTACTTCGTCTCAACGTACCCGGCCCCAATTTTACAATATATAAGATTTGTGGTCACTATATGAAGACAAGACGTGGTCGATTGGTTGCTTGCATCATGTGAAGGTGAAACTGTTGACCTATTGTCTAAATCCCGATTGTGTGTACATAAGTTTGCAGTAAATTAATGAAATGCTTCACTACAATCTTTCTTGTTTCCAGGCACGCTCACATTTCATTGTTGTTGAAGTAAGTGCACCACAATAATTTTTTTGTTTAACTAAGCCTTATATTCTACTCGACAAGCAGCCTGTCGAGGATGATTTCAACGCCATGCCTGTCATCTCAAATATATGAGTAATATTTTTGCTGATTACCAAAGTACATAATCAGTCAAATGAATTCCTGAAAACATAGTATTTTCGCATTATTTGTACAAAAATTATGTTGACACTATTTCTGTATGATCTACAGCTTTTATTTTAAACGCCTCGCATACTTCTTTGTTTTGTGTGATCGGGCGTCACTCACGAAATCTGCTACCACGACTCGTGCCCGGCCGCGCCAGTTTTCAAAAACCGACAGGCCTGCGTGGAACGAGCAGCATCGTCACAACGAAAGTGGAAGAGCGGCCTTTCTAGAGGCTGTTTTTAACACCCTTGGGGCAACTACTACAAGCACAAGTGCATGGTACCCACTACGCCATAAATCATTATAATTTTTGTGTAGTAGGGAAGCGTCCACTATGCCATTATCCGTCATTCTTCGGAGAAGCGTGGTACCGGCTACACACTTGTAATGCATTATGTGCACTTTACTGATGCTGTGACTGACGGCGATGAAGAATTTTGCTGCGGGTTTTGTAATGTGTTGGAGCATTGAACGACCCACTCGTTAAGCATTTCGCATTGTGTGACGCCTGGTTTTTACTATACTGTTCTAAAACGCTTTATTATGCATCTTAAATGCGATTCCTTACCCCTCGTCAAGCTTGCATAGGGTCTGTCAGCCAGGGAGTTTCAACTATCGGCGTAGTTCAGTGGTAAAATACTGGGCTGCGGCGCAGGAGACCAGGTTTCCAATCCCATTCTATCCTCGGTATTTTTGATTTAGCGTGATAGTGGTTGCGGACACCGGCGGCGGAGAACTAGGGCGCCAAAAGCGTCCCTTCTTGTGATCTCATAACAGCTGTCGCAGCAAAACTTCACGATTATTCTAGCCTGTTCTGGTAAGTTAGCTCGCAGAGCCATGGCAATCGGTATCATTCAGGAGCTAACGCGAGCACCAACAATAGCACTGGAGAGTTCGGTAATGCATGAATGAGAGACGACGCGCTTCACATACGAGCTGATTATACAGAACCGACGTTCACGCTCATCGTTATCATTTCACAGGGAGTGTCGCTTGTACTAAATTAAGTCTTTATTGGTTTGCGTTCTGCGTCCTTCGCAGAACGCAAAGCAATATTGTTCAGGAACACTTATCCTGAACGTTTTCATATCCGAAAGCTTAATGATAAACAACTATCACTGTCCGTGTAAAAATAATATAAACACACACACACACACACACACACACACACACACACACACACACACGCACGCACGCACGCACGCACGCACGCACGCACGCACGCACGCACGCACGCACGCACACACACACACACACACACACACGCACACACACACACACACACGCACGCACGCACGCACGCACGCACGCACGCACGCACACACGCACGCACACACACACGCGCACACACACACACACACACACACACACACACACACACACACGCACGCACGCACGCACGCACGCACACACACACACACACACACACACACACACACGCACGCACGCACGCACACGCACACACACACACACACACACACACACACACACACACACATCATAGAAGTGATGCTGTCAAGAGTGAAACGTTTGAAGATCTAAAAAAACATGCTGTGACCCAGCCGAGTACTTTGGACTTGTGTGCATGTTTATCTGAACGCTAATAAGCTCTCTTATGAGTTCATCATAAGCGGACCAAGGTGCTGCATCAGCAGAATCGCCACTCACTCACTAAGCACTATCGATCGCAACAATACAGAGTCATTCTACGCCAAACGTAGCAGCAATTTTGGCGACCATCTAAAATAGATTTAAAAATGTGATAATTTTTTGCATTCAAAAAATAAATCGCTAGAATGTTTCTGAGAAATAAATTTTGGTCATGTGGGAGCCCTCCAAATTTTGCAGACTGTCATCTTGGCGGTGTTTCTAAGAAACCTCATTCTAAAGGTATCGTTTCTCCTTTCAATGCCAAATTTGGTTTACGTATTAATAAAAAGTGCTTGCGTAAAGTTTTCTACATTCAACAATATTACTGCATTTTTTCTCCAACATAAACATCACAAAATTTTGAAACAATGTTTTATTTTTATATTTTTTTCTGGTGCATTTTTGTGGTGTGAAATTCCGTTGCACTGGGACAATAGTTTGCATTTTTTTTTGCTATCGGCCAAGTGTTGAAAGGTCAGTCGACGTCTTTGCATACTGAGTAATTGTTGGCATATTGGAGTAATATCAGGTACATTGGCAGCACTGGCATGCCAATGGTAGCTTATTGTATGAGTTAGGGTATGCTAGCATATTACCAGTCGCAAAACAGCACAAAAAAGATAGGATGAAGAAACTACACAAACAGCGCCGTAGCCTGTGTCCTTGATGTAACGTGGTTTGTGTCTGGGATGTGTATCAACATTTTGGTCATAAAAACGCATCCAAGTTTCATATTGTTAGAGATAACAACGTAGGCCAGGCTAACATGTAGAGTGCGCATTTATGGTGAACTCTTAGCTGAGCTTTTTTTTTCTTCTGGCGCATGTATAACATTTTGTCGCGCTGTTGCAACAGTCCGATGCAGTTGAGCCCAATTGTGTTGAACTCGAGTAAATCGAATTATCCTTCTTAGATAATTCCTTCGAATTATCTAAGAATCGAGTTATCCTTGTTGGATTTTGGAACACGAGAACGCTTCAATGGCAACACATAAGAAAATCCCCGCTACGTCAAAAGGAAACAGCCGGAATGCTTGACATATCAAGCATCAGACCGTCGGAAACACGCGCGAAGAAGTATTTTGGACGGAAGACGACTTCTCCGCGTTTGTTAGGGAGATCGAGCAGTGTGATTACGAGGAGGCGCGGCGGAGGGACTAGAAACTACCGCTTGCCGTGGCGTGCTTTTTGACCCCCCAGCCCACCACCTTCTATGCTCCGTGATTGGGCCGGCAGCCCGCTGCGCGGGCTCACCGTTCGCGTCTTCGCTGGTGGTTTTCGCGCGACAGATGCCGTGAAGGAGATGATGCTGTTCTACACAAAGCTGGCGTTAATCTATACAGTCGAATTTTGGGAACAGAAGCCTTACGTCTCCTCGGCATACAACGTCTTGAGCAGCAAGCTAAGTAAGATACAGAAAAACAAGGCCGACATTAGGACCAAGGCAGACTAGACACTCCCGGCACCTCATGAGCGCTGTTATGACCGGCGCCTGGGCCCGCGGAGGAGCGACGTTCCCTGTTCTACGAACAAGTCTCCGAGGGGCTGCTGGCCCGCTGACAGACGTTCAAACGCGTGTATTGTCCTTCCGAGCCGGGAAGTGAGGCGCCATGCAGTCCGACGCGCAAGGTGTTCGACTAGACGACCACAATGACTTTCGGTCGCGACATACTCTTTGAAGAGACGGCGGCGTCGCTGCGGATTACAACCCGTCCTGCTAATTGCGTGTCGGGCGGCGGACCTTTGATGCGCCACGTAGAACGGACATGGGACCCCTCATCCTGCAGCCTTCTCACGCCACCACCTTGGTGCCACTGGTGCAATGCTGTGGCAACGCCCCTGTCGGGCACGTGGACATGGGCGGCTGTGGGCGGCACCGTCGGAAGTGGCGTGTGTCGTGCGAGTGGACAGCGCATTTTGAACATGTTCCCCCATCTAGGGATCTGGGGAAAAGTGACTCTTTATAATGAGCCTCCGTGGGCTCCATGAGGAGAGAGATTCAGAGGATTCGGAGGATTCGGAGGATTCGGAGAGCTTCGACACGGGCCTTCGACAAGATCGTCACGATGTAGCGAAGTCTTCGTGATGTAGAGCGAAATGCTCGCCATGTAAATAATGTAATTAAACCTCAGTTCAATTTCCCTTCAGCCTCTTCATGCTGTCTCGGCATCTTCCTCCCGGGTCTCCGGGGCCTGCAAAGGCCGGTCTCAACGACCGGGGCCAGCAGCGGGATACCACGACTTGTATCTCGAGCTGTGACACCCCGGGTCGCAACAACTGGGGTCAGCGGTGGGATACCACGACCTGTATCTCGAGCTGTGACACCCCGGGTCGCAACAACTGGGGGGCCAGCGACGGGATACCACGACCTGTATCTCGAGCTGTGACACCCCCGGTCGCAACAACTGGATGGCAGACGGTGGAATCAGACTCATGGACGGAGAGCGACCTGGACCGGAGGTCAGCCGAAAGCCCTAGGACCTGGAATTCGGCGGGACCGACGCAGCGTACCATTACCGCACGGTATGGGGTGAGTGCCTGGCTTTGCGCTTGAGAAGTATCGAGTCTTTTGGCCTAGACCCGTTAAAAGATAGATACGACCAACAACTGCCTAGACACTGTGGTTGTTGTCTCAGCACAGAGCAGCACTCTGCGATTATCTGAGCAAGCTAGGAAAAGCAGGATAGCTCAGGTAGTTCGGTAGGAGCAGATGTGAGGTTTGCGGGAGTTTTGTTTGAGGGTACGTTGCGGGAGTGTTTTGGACGCTGGAGAGTGCAGAAGGGTAAAGGAGAAACAGGAAAAAGGTAGAGAGGGAGGTTGTCCACGTGGTGTATCTTGTGTGTTATGCTTTTGGTCTTCGCTGTGGGATTTGCCAGGCGTCAATTTCTCTAGACCCAGAATTGAAACGCTGGTGGGTTTGTGTTTTTCACAGCTGAGCCAAAGCAAAGTAGTCGCCATGGATCTGATGAGGTTGACGAGGGATAACCTGTTGGACTTGTGTTGGGACCTTGACCTCGAAGTAGATGACGATACGCCTGCAGCTAAACTCTGTGAAGTAATCCTTAAAAGCAAAAGTAGCAAGGAGGATATAGAGCACTTCGCGAATATGTACTTAATAGAACAGAAAAAGAGGGAGAAGTGGAGAGAGATGGAAATAGAGGAGGCAAAGAGGGTTGAAGAACACAGGAAGGAGATGCAAGCGTTAGACGAGGAGCTTGAGAGGCTAAAACGCGGGTTATATACTAAGCAACAGAGTAGTCAGTTTGTAAATGTAGCGCACGAGATGTGCGTAGAAAGGTCGAGTGCGGTGCAGTTCAGGGCCGTCGAGAAGGCTAGCACATGTGAGAGCAGCGCGTTCATAAGAGAACCGAATGTATCGGCTGCGAAAGATGCTGCGCTAGGAGTGGAGGCCGCCGAAGGCCAGAGTAAGAGCGACGAGGTGCTGTGCCAGTGGAATTTTAGTGAAACAACTAAGATAGTTGTAGACCATCTGGCACAGACACAAAGTAAGGTTTTCCCGACGGTGGGTTTTGCACGCGATGTCCCAGGATTCGACTCGCTAGGCAAGACGACCTTAGTTACGTCGGCAGAGTGTACTGAAGTACAGAGTAGTGCAGTTGTGGACAGCTCCCAGGCAGATGAGCTAGGGTCCAGTGACGGTATCGCAACGGTGAATCCTGCATGTGGTGTCCCAGGTTTCGACCCGCTTGTCAGGAACACCGGAGAAAGTTCAGGAGAGGGAGTGAAAGAAAAGAGTGAGGATAACAGTGCAGTTGTAGATAGCTCCCAGGATTGCGAGCTAGATTGTTCAAAGGAAAGCAGCTGCATTGTTCCTAATCGTGTTAAGCTGTCCGCCAGTTTGGAGAATGAGGGTAAAGATGATTTGTTCGTGAATCATTCAGACTGCGCGGACGAGACAGCTAACAAAGGCTGTGAGAGGGTTCATGAGCCAGAGATGCGAGCGGAAGGCTCAAAGATGCGCCCCAAGAAGAGGCGTAGGCGGAAGCGGCGTCGTAGAGCCACGAGTGCGACAAAGAGCCCAACCCGTTTGAAAAAAGGCTCTGAACGTCTGAACATAGTGGGCAGAATGAGGCGTTTGTCATCGCCGTCGAAGTTGTTTTGCATGCGTCCGAGCCGCCGGGCGAACAGAAAAAGAAAAGTGCCTTGGACGAAAATGCAGACAGAAGGAAGGGGTCAGTCAGCCTCCCGTCGTTCTATCCACGGCACGTTTGAGGGGGGCGCGGGAGTGCAAGGTCGGTGGCTCTCAAGAAGTAGCTGAGCGAGGGGATGAACGCTGGTCTCCAGCAAAGAGCTTAGTGGGGCTCGGCAGCGAAGCGAATGGGTTCCGCCATTGTTGTCTTCCCCGTTCGACAAGAAAAGCCCACAGGGCGCGACCGCCGCGAGTACGCCTCAAAAATGAGTGACACCCGTAAGCTTTCGAGGAAATGACGCTAGCGGATTTGTTGGTTTGCTTTGAACTTTTGTTCTGATTGTTTATTTTGGTTTTTGAATGTTTTCTTTTGGTTTCTCGGTTACTGATAGTGTTTAGGTAACCAGTTTTAGGTTTTGATTATTTCTTAAGCGTTGTATGTTTGGTTTTAAGGATAAGCGTTGTGCGGTTGCATAACGACACGCATCGGAGCGTGCGACAGGGTATGTCGTATGAGTACATTAATAACAGCGACGTGAGGAGTCTATTATGAGTGAGCGTGAGGAAGCAAGGAGCTTCCTTGTGAGTTTTTCAGGGTTCATGCGAAAGTTTTTTCTTTGTTTGTTTACTTTTATTCGCATGTGTCCGGTGTGGACGCGAGTAAGGAAGAGTTAGTTCGTCAGTTTATGTGTATGTTTTGTTAGAATTGTGACCGCAAAGCAGTGTTATTAGTTCATCCACGCAGTAGCACTAGTACGTGCGATCGCAGACGTGAAATATGAATAGTGTTCCTGATACGGGTACAGCACGACAGGTGTCTTTTCGTCTGCTCGAAGGAACTTGACGACTGGCTTTGGCGGCACAAAATTTTGGGGCCCAAAAGATAGCGCGATGCAAAAAGCTTCGGTTCACGAGTATGAGGCCTGGTTGAATTACAGCGGAATACTGACGCTGGCACACACGTATGCCACGAAGGGCACATCACTGGGGGAGATGTTTTCTTGAAAGCAGTTTAAGAGGAAGCTTATTCTCGTTTGGAGATTGGGAGCTTCGGCGAAAGCTCAGAGAAACGCTTCGATTGGTGCTTTGTGTTTAGTTGTACCATTTAAGGAATATTGTTTTTACATGATTAATTTTGGACTCGATGTGTCTCAGTGCGGGCAGGGCGCTCTCCTGTGCCTGTGGTTGTGTGTATGTATACGTATTCTCAGGAAGAGAGCAACGAGGAACGAGTGGGAGAGTCCATGGTTGGGCGTCATCGGCAAAGGACCGGAGGACGCAAATTCAAATCGACGCTTCGGGCAACCTGTTCAGCTGGTCACCCTCAGGTCGAGTCTCCCGCCGGCGGACGAGCTGTTATGACCGGCGCCTGGGCCCGCGGAGGAGCGACGTTCCCTGTTCTACGAACAAGTCTCCGAGGGGCTGCTGGCCCGCTGACAGACGTTCAAACGCGTGTATTGTCCTTCCGAGCCGGGAAGTGAGGCGCCATGCAGTCCGACGCGCAAGGTGTTCGACTAGACGACCACAATGACTTTCGGTCGCGACATACTCTTTGAAGAGACGGCGGCGTCGCTGCGGATTACAACCCGTCCTGCTAATTGCGTGTCGGGCGGCGGACCTTTGATGCGCCACGTAGAACGGACATGGGACCCCTCATCCTGCAGCCTTCTCACGCCACCACCTTGGTGCCACTGGTGCAATGCTGTGGCAACGCCCCTGTCGGGCACGTGGACATGGGCGGCTGTGGGCGGCACCGTCGGAAGTGGCGTGTGTCGTGCGAGTGGACAGCGCATTTTGAACATGTTCCCCCATCTAGGGATCTGGGGAAAAGTGACTCTTTATAATGAGCCTCCGTGGGCTCCATGAGGAGAGAGATTCAGAGGATTCGGAGGATTCGGAGGATTCGGAGAGCTTCGACACGGGCCTTCGACAAGATCGTCACGATGTAGCGAAGTCTTCGTGATGTAGAGCGAAATGCTCGCCATGTAAATAATGTAATTAAACCTCAGTTCAATTTCCCTTCAGCCTCTTCATGCTGTCTCGGCATCTTCCTCACGGGCCTCCGGTGCCTGCAAAGGCCGGTCTCAACGACCGGGGCCAGCAGCGGGATACCACGACTTGTATCTCGAGCTGTGACACCCCGGGTCGCAACAGCGCGCACAACTGCGCATGAAAATTTTGAGGCGCTATTTACATTAAAGCCGTATTTTGGGGGGTATAATTTTTTCCCTGCGTATAACCCCGCTTCCCAAAGTACAAACCATGGGAAAATACTAAATGTACAAAAAAAGCCGCGTATTCACGTCAAGGCATCTTTCTTACATTATGACTAGGCAGTGACATGAAGTCCACATGCGCACCGAAATTGTAACCTTAAATACAACTTCACTAAAAGTTTTATATCAAACTGTCTTTATAACGAACTAATTGCCGTGTTTTTTTTTTTTTTGCGCGCGTTCGATATATGTGGTTTCGGCTGTAGCGCGAAATAGAAGATCAATTAGTCAAATATAGCTCCCACCTGGTGTCTGCAACCATTTGCACACTGCGTTAAAGGGTCACTAAAGGCAAATATTTAATCGACGTTGATTGCTGAAATACCAGTCCAGAATTCTCGTTGTGTTACTTTCGTGCCAAGAAAATGCTTATGTTGAAATAAAATCAAGTTTTAGTGGTCCGCATGGCGTTAGCGCACTTCAAATTGCCCGCCTGAAAGCGGACGTTTAGACGTCACAGTTGCCATGCCCAACGTTGCCCGCCTTTACTGCGCGGCCGCCGACACTATAGTAGCAGCAGAGCTAAAGTAGCGGGAACCACAGCAGCAACAACGGGTATTGAAGCTTGCCGCAACAGATGTTTGTGTTGCCCGGGTTCAACTAGGCCCCGCTAGATGGCACCACCTATCCAGCCTAACCAGGAGAAAACGCAACTTTTGAACCACTCGCGTCGTTCCCCATAGTAACGCCAGGCGGTTCTTTTTTCTATGAATCAAACAGAAACGGACAAGCAGCATTTTATTACGTGTTGTAATGCACGGAAGGTTCTTTTTTGATTAACAGTGATTAATTGCAAGCGGACGCTGCGACGTCATTCGGATCATTTCCTAGATGTCCCACTCGTAGCGCATGTGGTGTCGTACATTTACCTTAATTTCTCGATTAGTAGAGCACTGCTGTTGATAATATTGCCGTTTTAGACATTCCAATACATTGATCTTTCAAAACTTTGACGCAAATTGTTATTTGCCTTAGTGTCCGTTTAACTAGAGCTTTCATGTTATCTCAAAGACAGGTGATAACAGAGTTTGAGATGCTGTTTGACGAAAGTGGATCCATCAAGATGACTTTCAACCTTGATCAAAATGGTGAGCATTTATCCGTGGCGTGGTGCCTGTTTTACTAGTCACAGCTTGACTGGTATGTGAATGTCAAGAACATAGAAATAATGTGGCCTGGAAAGACATTCGCGCCAGGGCGGTAAGCATGGAATTAGAAATAAATGGCTTCTTGATTTACGACCGCAAGCACTAAATGTATTACCTTTATTATTGTAAACACGAAATAAGTTGGAAAATAATGATGTAATTCAGTTTTTTGGAAGGATTCTCAAAACAATAGTGGCTTTCTCTTTTAGAATTCAAGCATGGCTTTGAAAGAGACCTCAGCTGTGTAATTAGTTAGTCATTGGCTCCACAGCTATAGGCGAACTCGGTCATTAACAAGCTTACAAAGTCATTGAGTGTCACTTGTGACATACAGTCATTGATTCTTTATTTCTTCAAGCAATATTGTCTATGTTGATAGATCCAAAAAAAATTGCAAAAATATTCGGTCAAGTTGCAAATGTATCTTAGAGAAAATAGTGCGACAAACTCGGCCTGACGACAGAGTACTACATGTACTAAGGACACGTAGTGCCCGCAGGCTAGTGATGCAGAACTACCGATAGTTCTGTACTATCGAACTATCGATGGTAAAAGAAACTATCGATAGCGCTATCGATAGTTTATATATCGATACTATCGATAGTTATACACTACGACCGTTACTATATAATCAACTGCACGAACTCATTGCGGCATTAACTTGATTCCCCGAATGTGTGGAGCAGGAGGAGCAGGCTGAAGGGCACGAATGTTGACATGCTTGCGCTCCTTCACGATGATTTTTTGGCTGACACATAAGAATGAAGTTGAATTATTCAGGTGTACAGGAAACGAGAAAGCTAAAAATGACGGTACTGTGCGGCTTCAAATTTATATCGCATTTTGTAAGTTTGAGGTCAAAATATCAAGAAATAGGTTTGTTAATTGTAAGGTGCAAGTGCTTACTTTTCAATATCAATTTATTGATGGACATATTTCTACACTTTCACAGCTGGAATACTCATTTTGCCAAAGAAATTGCTCATAAATTAAGTAAACTGAGTAGTGCTGATAGTTGGCTACCGCAACTGTTATTTTTTGCAATATCCTCGGCCGCCAACAGCAGACTATCGATAGTAGTACTATAGATAGTTTCTTTACACTATCGATAGTTCTACAGAAATTATCGATGTTATCGATAGTCAATTTTTCGATAGTTCTGCATGACGATCGCAGACCCAAACCAAGAATGAAGTAACTAAAGGAATAAGGATCGAGTTCTGCGCATTCGGCAGGGATTCTAAAAAAATTGAATGGTAGTTTACCACTGTACCTGAAAGAGCGGCATTTAACGGCTGCCTCATGACCACACTTACCTCCAGGCCTTACGAAAATAGTTCACTTTAAGTGGAGAACGAAGCAGAGAGCCATAGAAATCAACATTATAGCTTTGACTAACTGAGAGAAGAGTGACTCAGGGAACAAACTCGTGTTAAAGCATCTTAGTCAAAATCCAAAAGAAGAAATGGGCGTGGGCAGAGAATGTAGCAAGAAGGGGAGATAACCGCTGTCATCAAAGCTAACAGATTCGGTTCCCAAATAGCAAAAGCCCGCCAGGAGCAAGTAGAAGGTTAGCTGGGTAGATGTGATTGAGTATTTTCGGGAATAATTTGGCGGCGGCCAGCACATGGCCACTTATTGATGAAACATGGGAGATGCCTTTGCGTTGCAAGGAGCGTAGTCGGGCTGATGACGACTACAATATGACAAAAACAATATTAAAATTAGTGAAAATCATCGCCTAGGATATTCGATGTTGTCGATATGTTTCAGAGAAAGTATTCGCCGTGTTAAAATTGGTGTGCATGATGATGTAGCCGGCACTTCATTGTTAATATGAGGCAGATTTTTATTAAACGCCTATAACAATCTGGCTGCGAAGATATTCCTAAACTAACCTATGTTGCGGAGAAAATACTTTGCTGTAGTAAAAGTGACATTGAAGTGACTAGTTAAGAAGAGCTCGTTAGGTAACCTCTTAAGTATTGACATGAGGGTAGATGCTTCTATGGGAATGCCGGTATATCGCTTTTTTCAGGAATCTCACAAATTACGTGTAATTTCAAAGGTTGATAATCGAACTTTAATGGCGATATTGAAAACGAGCGAGCTTCACGCCCAGTTAACCGGCCCTTCCTCTTACGTCAGGGCATTTCAGTTTGACTCAGCTTTGAAAATCGTATGCCCTGCTGACATGCGTCAAGCAAATTAAAATGTAACGTTGCCCGTGCACTCGAATGGCGCCGTATGAAGTATATCGAAAAAAATTTGCCCTTATATTCAAAGAATCTACAGCCTTAGCACATTTCTGATGACATTTATTTTCTTAGGATTTTATACGGAAATTTCAGATTATCTTGATGGTATTGCGCCGTTTAACATTTACTTTGGGTGTTATCCTTGGCACTGAAGTGTTACGCAATTTGTCATTTTAGATACCATTGTGGCAGAATACACCAATGCTGATTTAAGACAGAAGTTCATCGTTCTAGATGCCTCAGAGGAGTGCTTGCTCGTCACGTATGGTTCTTTTACACGTGAGTATAGTTTCCCCAAGTGTATAGAACTGTGGGGTGAACTCGGATAGGTTTAGCGCGATTTAGACGAGGACAGGAGGCACACAGAACACAGACGAGCGCTGACTTTCAACTGAGTTTTATTTGCACTTCAACAGCCTTCTTATGCGCCAAACCCTGCCTGTATTAACCAATACACAGAAGAGCAAGATAAAAGACGATGAAAGAGGAACCCAGGAGCCGTAAGCAAAAAGAAAATGAAAATTCACATGGCTACAGCGGGACGAAATGTCAAAGATTATACACACCTATATCACAGAAAGCGAACTGATCTTAGATACCAAGACGGCACAATGAATTATACGTCAGAAAACGCGCCTTCAAAATAAAAAGCCGAACAAGCGCAGGGCGTGAAATGTCTAACTTGTCCTGGTGATAAGTGAAGTGGGTATCTAAAAGAAGATGTGACCAAAGCACGGGAAGCACGTGAGGATGAAACAACAATAGATAACAACCTAGAGAACAGATACCGGCGTCAGTTACTAAAACCAACAGCCTGCTTGCGCTCTCAGCGAAACCCGAGCTATACAAAACCAAGAGCAAACAAAAGCAATAAAAAAGATAACCAGGGACGGACCAAGGTAAATCAGAACAACCCGGCGCCGGGGTGACAAACCACGCTTTGTGAAAAAAACGAACTAATTTGTGTCATTTATGTCATGGAACACAAGCGTCAGTATGAAGAAATGACCAACAAAAACACGGAAAAGCAGGTGAGGGCGAAACGACACGTCAAACAAAGCCATCCAAAAAGTCAGCCTCAGCCTCCGTTAGTGTAACTGAAGGCGTGCTTACACATTGATCGGCAGCTTTCCTAATAAAAAAACGCTTCAACAAGTTCGCGTTCAGTCCAATCTTTGGCTCTTTTCAGAAATTTGGTGCCGTTGAAATTTGGTGTGCAGCCGCAACGCTTGCAGTGCTCGGCTAGGAAGCCACCAGCGTTATTGCATACATTTCCGTGTTTTTATTGGTCATTTATTCATACTGACGCTTGTGTTCCATGACATAAATGACACAAATTAGTTCGTTTTTTTCACAAAGCGTGGTTTGTCACCCCGGCGCCGGGTTGTTCTGATTTACCTTGGTCCGTCCCTGGTTATCTTTTTATTGCTTTTGTTTGCTCTTGGTTTTGTATAGCTCGGGTTTCGCTGAGAGCGCAAGCAGGCTGTTGGTTTTAGTAACTGACGCCGGTATCTGTTCTCTAGGTTGTTATCTATTGTTGTTTCATCCTCACGTGCTTCCCGTGCTTTGGTCACATCTTCTTTTAGATACCCACTTCACTTATCACCAGGACAAGTTAGACATTTCACGCCCTGCGCTTGTTCGGCTTTTTATTTTGAAGGCGCGTTTTCTGACGTATAATTCATTGTGCCGTCTTGGTATCTAAGATCAGTTCGCTTTCTGTGATATAGGTGTGTATAATCTTTGACATTTCGTCCCGCTGTAGCCATGTGAATTTTCATTTTTTTTTGCTTACGGCTCCTGGGTTCCTCTTTTCATCGTCTTTTATCTTGCTCTTCTGTGTATTGGTTAATACAGGCAGGGTTTGGCGCATAAAAAGGCTGTTGAAGTGCAAATAAAACTCAGTTGAAAGTCAGCGCTCGTCTGTGTTCTGTGTGCCTCCTGTCCTCGTCTAAATCGCGCTAAACCTATCCGAGTATGTACCAACTCGCCCAAGTCAAAGTGCTGTGGGGTGAAATCCGATTTGTGCACCGTGGGACGCAGTTACTCCGATGGATGAGAGAACGAGATTAGAGAGAAAATGAAGAAGAGTGGCAGAAAGAAAGAGTTAGCAAGAAACAGAAAAAAAAATCGGCAGATCCCACTTTCCATGGCAATCGATGTCATGCGAAGCATGTGGAGGGAAAGATACTGTGGTGTAATTTTTTTTTTGTTGAGCGAAACGTTACCGAATGACGCCAAACACGTGTACAAGAGTTATACGCACAGAAATGTATGTTGAACAGTCGCATATGTTTTAGGTAACCAGTTGTTTACAGTTGCCTAACGATGCCAAGAGCAACATGGGTATTACCAACACCAGCAGCCGTAAGCTCAAATGTAGCGTTTGGGCTTGCGAGGATGGTAGCCCTGGATAATGCTACGTAGACCAACTTCACTGGATGGCGCTTAACTAGAATTGATGCTAACCCGACGTGACACCTGTATTATTGCAGTGCACATGTAATCTGTGTAAAATTTGATGGGCAACCACAATTGACGTTTCACTAACATTACGCCTGCATAGGGTATTTTTCCCAAGCAGTTGCCGAGAGCTGGGGAGGCTCTGTGGCAGAACACTTGATTGCCACGCAGAGTGCTTGGGTTTGATTCCTGCTATGACAACAACAGTTATTCTTTGCATTCGTCGGGTCAGCGCTGCAGATGTCCGTTTTTATTAACGCTCTCGTAGTTAAATTACCAGTGTCTCTTCTGGCCGTTCCTCGGTCGACACAAACTCTCAAACACCTGTGGCACATACCGCGGCCCGTGGTATACGGGTATGGGCCACACGTGTCTAGAGGAAAGGGTTAGACATCGTACGCGACGGGATTTTCCCATTATTCATGTCATGACCACGCAGTCATAATCGTCAAACCCTCTTACCTTCCCATACTGCTTTTGGTCTACCCCAATTTAAGGAGGTAATCAAGAGAGCATCCAGACGTAGGCGGCTAGATAGATAGATAGATAGATAGATAGATAGATAGATAGATAGATAGATAGATAGATAGATAGATAGATAGATAGATAGATAGATAGATAGATACGTAGATAGATAGATAGAAACGCTCAAAGTGGCTGCAGTACGCAAAGAAATTCTTCGTATTAAAAAAAAAAGCGCCAGGCCTGCGCGGAAAGTGCAGCACAGTCAAAGCGAAAGCAGCAAGAACGGCATTTCCAAAGCCCGTTGTAAACTGTCTTGGGGCTTTAATACAAGTACACTGAAAGGTACCCAGTACGTCATAAATCATTTTTGTTAATTGCGAAGCACCCACTTCGCCATTATTCGTCATTCTGCGGAGAAGCGAGGCACCCGCTACACATCTGCAAGGCATTATGTGCACTTTGTTGATGCGGTGGCTGATGACGATGAAGAATTATGGCTAAGCATTTCGCAAAGGGTTGGAACCAGTCAACAACCAGTTACGCAATTCGAATTATGTGAAGCCTGGTTACGCAATTCGCATTGTGCGACGCGTGGCTGTTATTTTACTCTTCTACCACAATATACTACATATGCTAACGTGGTTTCTTTCAGACATAAAGCTTGTATAGGGTCTTTTTGCGAAGAAGTTTCAAGCAGCGACATCCCTATGTAGTGGAATACTGGCCTACCTCGGAGAGGACCCAGGTTCGAACCCTGTTCCAGCCTGGATATGTTTTCTTATTTCGCGCGATAGCGGTTACGGACACCGGCGGCGACGGTAGACATCCACGGCCCTAAAACATCCGTTGTTGTGATATCATAACAGCTTTTGCTGCAAAATGCGGGAAGTTTGTACTAAGTCGCACAAAGCACAAGTCCTTCGTCGCTCGTACTCCTCGTCGTCCGACACATCTAACTTTGAGATGCGCGGCTTCCTCCTCTGGAGTACGCACTTAGGACGAGCCATGACTGTCACGGCACTACAGATGCACTACAGATTGAATGTCTACAGAGCGTGGGAGTGGCTTAGTTACTTGTTCATGTGCACCTTGGCGAGGTAGTGCACTATCTGGTCGCTATGCGTCGAGATGCTTGCTTCCTCTATCCTTCTGTTTTCTTTCTCTATATTTCTTTCTCTTCTGCATTTCTCTGTCTCTATTTCTCTTTTCCTCATTCTCTCTGGGCTATACTTTACTCTCCGCTGCTCCTTTCGTTCGTCCTCGACACCACATCTCTCCTCCTCACGCTCACTTCCTTTTCCCACCTCGTTGCTTCACCATACTATACAAGGCCACGCTATGCGTTGCTAGCGTGCCGGGATAGCTGAGTGGTTACGACGCTCTCCTTCGCAACGCGTGTAAGCTGGTTCGAATCGCACCTCGTGTAGAACGCTTTTCGGCAGGAATTAGCCTTTCTATTTACATCTTTCTTTATTTCCGTCGGTCTGTTTGTTTGTGTCTTTCTGTCCCTCTCTTTTTACAGCGAAAGCTGTTATGACATTCCAACAAGGGTGTTGTAGTTGTCCGCCGCCTTCAACGGTGCACGTAACCGCTAATGCACGAAATAAGAAACAATACTAAATAAATAAAAAATAGCTAGGACAGAATGAGAATCGAACCCTGGGCCGTCTGCGTGGCAGCCCAGTATGCCCTACCACATAGCTACGCCGGTGCTTGAAACTGTGTTGCAAGCTGACAATATGCAGGCTTCATGCCGTGTAAGAAACCGCGTTAACATGTGTAATAAATCGTTTCAGAACAGTAAAGTAACGACCAGGTGTCACGCAATGCGAATTGCTTAACGAGTGGGTGCTTCAATGCTCCAACCCATTACAAAAGCCTCAGGCATAACTCTTCATATTCGTCAGCCACAGCATCAACAAAGTGCACATGATGCGTTACTAGTGTGTAGCGGGTACCGCGCTTTTCCGAAGAATGACGAATAATGGCATAGTGGACGCTTGCCCACTACACAAAAATTATGATGATTTATGGCGAAGCATTTCTTTGCGTACTGTAAGCACTTTTGCGTTTCTATCTACGTATCTATCTATCTATCTATCTAGCCGCCTACGTCTCGGTGCTCTCGTGATGGCCTCCTTAACTTGGTGTAGACCAAAATTTGTATGGGAGGGTAAGAGGTATTGCCGAATATATCTGGCTGGTCATGACATGAATAACGTGAAAATCCTGTCGCATACGTCATCAATCCCTTTCCTGCAGACACGTGTGGCACATAACCGTATACCACAGGCCGCGGTATGCGGGTATGCGCCACAGGTGTTTGACAATTTATATCTACCCAGGAACGGCGAGGACAGACACTAGTAATTTAAATGCGAGGGCATTAAGAAAAATTGACGTCAGCAGCGTTGACGCGACGAATGCAAATACTAAATATCAGGGTCCCAGCAGGAATCGAACCCAAGCAATCTGCGTGACAATCAAGTATTCTACCACAGTGCCACGCCAGGTCTCGGAACTGCTTTGGAAAAAGACCCTATGCAGGCGTAATGTTGTTGAAACGTCAATAGTGGTTCCAGTGCAGGGTATGTAATTTTATAAACATTACATATGCACTCCTAGGCAGGTGTCATGTCGGGTTAACGGCAATTGTATACTTAAGCGCCATCCACTGTACTTGGTCCACGAAGCACTATCCAGGGCTACCACCCTCGCAAGCACAAGCGCTACATATCAGCTTACCGCTTCTAGTTTTGGTAATACCCATGTTTCTGTTGGCATCGTTACAAAACTGTAAAGAACTGGTTATATGAAACATATGCGAATGTTGAACATAAGTCCATGCGTACAACATTTGTACATATCTTTAACGTCATTTCGTAACGTTTCGCTCAATAAAAAAAATTACAACCCAGTCACCTTGCCTCCGCATGCTTCGCATAACATCGATTCCCATGGTACTTGGGATCTGCCAATTTTTTGTGTGCGCTCCTTCTCTCACCCATTAGGGTTAGTACAAGCCACGCGATAACGGTTAGTAGTAGAATTTACCCAAATTCTGTGGTTTATAAGCGTTCATAATGATGAAAGTTTTTTGCGGCGTAGGGGCGGTTTTGTGTGAGCTTTAGCTTGTTCGCCTGTAGATGAGAGGTACATGGCGATGTACAATATGGTATAGCAAAGGTTGGGGAGAGACAGGTGAGAGTGCAGCAGCCTAGCCAAATCAGGACCAGCTAGGTGCCGACCAGCTCTGCTCCGACCCAGCCTTGCGCGTCTTAGTGCAAGCTGTGCTAATTTTGGGCAATTCTCGGGGGGGGGAAGCGGTAGTTATGAAATCACGGACATTTCAAGTCACTCCAATCGTTGTTTATGATCACGAAACTTACCGATAGCGCTATCGCAGTGCTTCATACGCTGATTATGCGCGCAGAACCGTGCGAGCAGGAGCAAAGCGATAATTGAAGGACCCTACAATGCACGGAAATAGGGTCTTCAACGTTTGGTCACGCAATGCGTGCGCGAGACATTTTCACGCGTCATTTAACATCAATTCCTGTGATTTAATACTTGCAGCGACATAAGCAGTCAAGAACCAAAATACTTAGCCTGGTCGGTCCTATGGGCGAAGAATGAGCTGTTTGAGTATTTGTTTTTACGCCTAATTAGTGTACAGTTTCAACCGTAGAAGTAATAATACTTGTTTAACCTGGTGCCTTATGCGAAATGCCGCACCGCAGACATTTGTTTTTGTGGTTTCTATGGTACGCGTACAGCAACTAAACGTTGTCAAGAAACGGCATTTCACTGCGAAAAAAATTTGAAACACACGGACCAGCTCAATTTCGTTTTACTGGTTATTACACGAAGGCATTCCGCTGAAGCAGTCCGCCGCGGTGGAGCAGTGGTTAAGGTGCTCGGCTGCTGACCCGAAGGTCGCGGGTTCGATCCCGGCCGCGGCGGTCGCATTTCGATGGAGGCGAAATGGTAGAGGCCCGTGTGCTGTGCGATGTCAGCGCACGTTAAAGAACACCAGATGGTCGAAATTCCCGGAGCCCTCCACTACGGCGTCTCTCATAATCATATCGTGGTTTTGGGACGTAAAACCCCAGATATTATTATTATTATTATTTCCGCTGAAGCAGTCCTTGCAGAAAAGGTCGACTTGTATCAATCTCCTGATAAGATAATGGCCTGAGTTGACCAAGGTGAACATCTCTGCTAGGTTAACAATCGGGAGATATGACCAACTCAGCATCGGCGCCCACATATAGTTAAGCGGGGGCAGAGAAATGTAGGTATTTGCAGTCGTCTACAAGAGGCCACTGTGGCTCTTTTTTCTGATCGAGCTTTGTTTAGTACCGGCAAATACTTATACCAAAGAAGCAGAAGTTATTTTAGCGGTGGTAGAAGGCCGTCATTAGAAGGAATCTTGAATGAGACCTTTCCAAGCAAGCTGCCATGCGCGGCTATTCGAGTGTATGTACTCGCAATTGATAGGCGCGGAAGACGCAATTGATCGTTGAACCATTAGTATTGAAACGTGATGCTCCATCTACTCCGCCATAATTATACACTTCGTGAGTGGAATATAGCATCTTTATGAATGTCACACATGCAAACACGTGCGTTGAGACCTTTCGCGCAGTTACACAATGTTGACTAAAAGGCAATGTCGCTCTTGTGCTATTCGCTTCGACAATGCCATTTGATCATGTTCTATTCTTGCTGGACATTTCTACACCGGCGTTCATTATATGGCATAAGACCCGCACTGGTAGTTATTCTTGCGTGTGGGATGCTAAACGTGGTTACAGGACAGCAAAGAGACAGCTGCCGAAGTTAAGAAAGCTAAAATACCGAGGCTGCTCTACACACAACAACGGCGGTAGTGGAGATTGCATGCGCTCTCATGAAAGGTTGCAGGCTCTGCGGTGAACACTTGCTCTATAAAAAAAAAAAATCCAACCGGTCTTTCCTTAAAAGCAAGAAAAGTGGAACTACTGTGGTAACACTAGGTCTGATTGTTTTAAGCGAGCATTTAGTGCGTATGTTATTGAATTTGCCTAGGTAAAAAAAACAAAAGGCAAGCAACAATGTCCAACCACCGCTGTTGAAAACATTAAATGTTATGGGTCAATAAAATTAGGACAAGGTGCGACATTTCAGTTACTTGTTTATTCAAGCTTTCTTGAACTGCAGGAAGTGAGGCAAGTCTTGATAAGAAGATGCAGCGAAAGGTTAAACTGTCATCCACCTCTTCGTGCAAAGAAGTCACAAATTTTTTTTGTAGGTTTGGATGGAAGGAAAGCTCCCTGAATGAGTTTAAATTTGTTCTGGCGAAAGGCTCGAATTTGGGACCAATGCCGTTCCGGGGCGGTGTCTCTATTAAAAAGTTAACAACGATGCAAGCAGTTGGCAGTTTTGGAAACATTTCGGCACGCACACAATAGACGAAAACGAAAGGCGAGAATTTCGTGTTCTTCCTTTAATGAACTGAGTTGTGAGTTCGCACCCGTTTGTCTTCTCGCCTTTCGTTGTCGTCTATTGTGTGCGCACCGAAATGTTTCCAATAATGACTTCAAACCAACTCGCCCAGCTCTCCATACTTCTACAGTTGGCAGTGCTGGCAGAACGATGGTCAATGAGCTGACACTTGGGAACGTATGAACACTGAATAGGGGGAAATCAATTCAGCAGCATTGTACAAGGTGCCGGAAGGGTTACGCCAGATTAAATTGTCTTTCACCTCTTTATAGGACTAAGCCATGGTGTGAGTAGTTCAGTGCGCGTGTTTACGAAACAATTATGATTTCGCATTAGACCCTACTCCCACGGGAGTATGGTGAGACATTGTGTAGCGTCTAGAATGCTGTGCTGGTGAGCAGGTGCCACGTGTGCTGCGAATGTCAACATTTCGCTCCTCAGTAATGCTTCAACACTGTTCGAGGACTTAAAATGCAGGGACGCTAAACTTCGCTATCGTTGTCGACGTTTGGCCCAACGCGTTAGGCTTCCAGGCTTTTTTTCTGCAACGAAGCCGCAGAGCATGCAATCATTTGAAATTTTCCTCATTCTAACATATTCCACGCTTACCAGTAAACTATAATTTTTTTGCTATATTTCAGAAAACCTCAAGTGCTTGTTGTGGGTTACAGATATCACGAAAACCGAAGAAACCAGCTGCTTTTCAAAAATGCAGATAATGTGCAGCAGCTACATGAGAGCTCTATGGGGAGAAGGTAGACCATGCAAAGGTTTTGATGCACAGGAGAAAGGTAAAAAAGGCATTCAAGGAAAGGGACATATGCAGCACTTCCTCGCTTTTGCTGAACATTGCTCCAACGCGGCGCTTATACCGGGAACATACGCTGGGACAAACGTGTATTCAATGTAATATTGTTAATCATTAGGCGCCATGCTGAGTACTAGCGGGAAAACAAAATGGGCTGGTCGAATGCTTTTACTCAGTTCAAAAATTTAAGCCAACTCTCTTCAAGGTCACAATCATCCTCGTCGCAGTTTCTTTTTCGTTGTGCGCTTTCAAACGTTCCCACTTTTAAATTCTCCTAGTCGAACATTGTGTTGCGATTGATAATTAACTCGGAAGACCTTTTCGCTCAGCTACATTTTCTTCACATCAATTTTTTTCAGCCTTCAGGGTAGTTGGCTTGGCAGGATGCTTTCTGATCCCAAGCGCTACGAGATAATAGAAAGTTTCCGCTTTTTCAACCGCTCCGAGCTGGACGGTAAGACTGTCCAAGAATTCAATACTGAGATTGGTCAAATTGCGGGCGACTGCTATTTTGGTACCATGCTCGACGGAATGCAGCGGGATAGAATAGTGTGTTGCATCAGATTGAGTGTGCTGCAAAAGCTGATGCTGACAAAGAGAGGTCTGACTTTCAAGGACGCTCAAACAATGGCCCTCTCCACAGAAACAGCAGATAATGACACCCGTAAAATGGCTGGGGAAGCGTCAGCGCTACTCTACAATGAAGGTGCAGTCATCCACAAGCAAAGAGGTAGTCGCTGAATGTGGGCGTTGTGGCTGTATCAGACACAACAGTAATGCCTACCGTTGGAATAACGCGCGTTGCTATCGCTGCGGTGGACGCTGTCACCTGGATCGAAAATTCCAGAAGGATAAAACCGAAAGGTCTCGCACTCAAGAAGCCCCCTCGGGAATACGCGGCAAAGTCCTGGCTGTTAAGGAAGTCGAAACAGAAGAAGGCGCAGATGATAGCAAGCAGATTTGGACGCTTAGATCGACGCGGGAGGAAACTGTGAAGCCCCCAATACGACGGACGCAACCTCACGTGTGGTGGTGTCGTCGTATCAGTGCTTATTTACACTGGGTCACCGGTCTGTGTCGTGCCCCTGTCAGCTTTTTGAGCAGCACAAGAACGCTTGGTCTCCGCTGAGGCCATTGGCATTAAGGTGGCACGCTATTTGGGAAAAGTAACAGTTGTTAGAGAGATCCTGTTGCCGGTATCGTACGACAGTGCAACCGTAGAATGCCATTTGGTGGTGCTAGATTGCTCCGGTCCAAGTACGAGAGGCTGAGGCCTAATTTACTTTCTGAGTAACGCAGGTTCCCCGTTTCTCAGCCTCTCAGCTGAGCCGCCGAGGGCACAGTCGCCTACCACAACACAGGTTATTTCGCATTGTAGTGGAGCAGATGCACCAACGGGTATGCGCCTGCGACAGAAGACGAGAAAAGACCCGCGCTGCGATTGCGCCAGAGCCTGTGCCGTGTTTGCCAGCCGTGCACTTCTTTACCGTATGGTCTTCCTTCGTTACGCCCTTCTAACCTGAATAAACCTCAGCACAGCATGTAATATCCGAGTTTCCAGATGTCTTCTGTTCGAAACAAGGCTTCACCAATCAACCCGCAGCGCACCTGCAGGTGAAGGAGGGAGCTGCGCCCAAGTTCTGTAAGGCCCAATCTATTCCTTTCGTGCTACGCGACAAGGTATCTAAAGAGCCTGTTGGGCAGTGGCACTAGGCGTTTTGTCCCCTGTGCCGCATTCGGAGTGGGCTACGCTCATTGTAGGGGTGCTTAAAAAGGACGACACTGTTAGGATTTGTGGCGACAGTAAGGTTACCTAAATGCGGCATGTGAGCTGGAACAGTACACATTGACAGTAATCAATCGCATGTTCACGTCCTGAAATGGTGGGATCCCTTTCAGTGCACTACGTCTACGAGATGCACATTACCAAGTTCCGCTTCATGACAAATCACGCCAGCTTAGCATAATTAGTGCGCACAAATGCCTTTTTTGCGATAACATACCTTGCGGCATTGCCTCTGCACCAGCGATTTTTCAACGTATGATGGAAATTGGTGTGCCAGTCTTATCAGGCGCGCAAGCTTGGTGCCCAGATGTCGGACACCAAGACATCTAGATGATTCCTTGGTGTCCGAAAGAGCAGAAAAGGACGACGTGCTAAAAGCTATTCTGTACTGTTACCGCGCTAGTGCTGCTAGACTACGTATCAAAAAATTCAAATTTCGGCAGGCGTCTGTTATCTATCTTGGGCGATCGAATGGGTCAGAATAGGCTGCGCCTTATTGAAGAAAACGTCGGATCAATCGCAGAACCTCCCAGCTGAAGAAATTTAGCTGTACTGCGCTCGTTTCTTGGCATGATCAGTTTCCACTGCCAGTTTTTGACAAACACATCATCACTGCTTCTTGCACTGTATCTTCTTTTGAAAAAAAGAAAACAGGTGTTGCGGCTGTACAAGACCAACAAACCTCGTTTGACAAAGGAAAAGGGTGTTTGCTGTACTTCGATCCTTGACAGCCGCTGAAACTAGAGTACGACGCATCGCAAACAGGCATCGGCGCATCGTTGTTTCAGACGAAAGGGAACAGGAACGAGCCTATCGGGTTCTGTTCGAGAGCATTGTCAAAACCAGAACAAAATTATTAACAGCTTGAATGAGAAGCGCTAGCCTTGGTATTTGGAGTAATGAAGTTTCGTGATTATCTTCTAAACCAAGAGTTCAACCTCGTTACTGACCGCCAAGCGTTCCTGGGCCTGCTAAGACCAGAACGGCCAACTCCACCGTTGGCTGCTGCTCGTATACAGCTTCGCGCGCTGTATTTAAGAGGATTTCGCCAAAGCTGCAGTATTCCCCCGGCAAGCAGCTGCTGAACGCGGACGCTCTCGGTAGGTTACCACGAGAAGCTTCAAAGCTAGCCGTGGATGGCAAGCCACCTGACTATGTTTTTGCCCTACCATGAGTCCAGGAGGGTGTAGGAAATTGCGCACAGCATGGACTGAAAGATGAAAAAGAGGGGTAGTGCAGCAGGGGCTGGACGAGTTGAGACTGTTCTTTTGTTCGCCATGTTGGGACGGGATTGCGCAGTGCGCCAGTAAAGGCTGCAGAAAAGATTTCAAACATCGTTTTTGTTGCCGAAACCCGGGATCGAACCAGGGACCTTTAGATCGGCTTCCGAAATAGTCGCGGGGAAGTTGCGATATCTTGGAAATCAGCACAGTGTGATTTGGCTAATAATCCCGTAGTCACCATTTCGCAGAAGAAGGAAGCAGCTGAACCTTACAAAAAAACTATTAGGCAACACAAGGAAGTCGAGCATGCCGAGAAGACTACCGCAGATTATTTGTCAGAAGTAATCCATGAAAATGCACAACAAGAATCGAAGTTGTGTTTCACACATCATCGTGCGGAGCAGGAGAGTTCTGCTTTTACCGACTAACTTCAAGAGGCAGTTGGAGACCGAGACGCTCTTTGCGTCAAACCACCCCTCGCCATCGCAACGACTTTGGAAGACGTGAAAGGAAGCAGTGCATTGCTACAACTAGACCAGCGCTACACACCCCTCATCGTTAACGACGTGCGTCGGCGCATTCTTCATGCTGGTGTTTGTGATATTCTCGATGAGCTACTTGAGACATTCCGCTACTTGAACAACACCAATGTTTTCAAAAGGTGTTCAGGAAATGTGGCGTGTGCCTGGGATTTCGATTCAGTGCTGCCTCAACAACAACACTTTTCAAGACGGTGTATCCCGGACTCCCGGTAACCGCTGCTTCGAGTCAACAGCGTCGACATTGCGTTGTACATGTGTTTGCGGGGGGGGGGGGGGTGGGGGGGGAGACTACCGTGAAAGCCTAGATTGTTGCTGTTACATGCGCGCGCGCTAGTTAGAGCGGTGCAATTAAAGCTATGGAGCGACATATTTGGTACCTCATTGCTGATGGCTTTTTGAGGTTTTGTCGCATGGCGTGAAGTAACAAGCGTCTTCTATTCCGACATTGCTTTAACGTTTAGGGCAGGTAGTCGTGAACGAAAGTCCATGCACCAGATTCTACGAGAGATACTATTTGACAACTTCCGCGCGGACGAGCCAAATAACGCTGAATATTATAGCTGAGCTTTATTCGTTGTGGGGAGGCCTTTGTGCAAGGACGGTACGGACTGTTTAAGGGCTGCCTCAGGAGAACTTTAGGGAAAGCTTAGTCAATTCGTCGGAGCAGAGGATGTAGAAAATTGCGCACGGCATGGACTCAAAGATGAAGAAGAGCGGTAGTGGAGCAGGGGCTGGACGAGTTAAGACGGTTCTTTTGTTCGCCATGTTGAGACGGGATTGCGCGGTGCGTCAATAAAGGGTGCAGAAAAGATTTCCCACAGAGGGTGCGGTCTTGGCAGAAGAACTGCAGGTGCTCACCACCAGCGACCCAGCTCTTGCCAAGGCTGCGCAGTACTCAATGGATGGATGCAAGTGCTGAAGCACTAGAGCGAAGATCACTCCTTTTTTTGAACGCAGACTAGAGCTTTCTCTGGCTCCCCGTTTGCGCTGTTGGGGCCGTAAGGTTGTCAGTCCAGACAACGCACAACATAGAATGTTGCACATGATGGTCGAGACCCATGAGGGATCATCGGCGGTGAAGGCAATCGCTTGATCGGCTTTCCATTGGCCCAGGATGGACCACGACTTCGAACAAATAAATGTGAGAGGTGCACTAGGTGCATTCAAAAGCCATCCGTGTAGGCATCTGTGGCGCCAGTTGGCTGACTGGCATGCCAGGAAAACTCCTCTAGAGTAGATACAGATTTCGTGGGGCCAATTGATGAAGGCATGATCCTTGTTCTTATCGATGCTCACAGCCAATGAATCGAGGCCTTAGCAATGAAGCAGGCGACCACATTTCCAACCATTACTTGCCTGGGCAGGTCATTCATCAGTTTGGCATTCCTCGCACCTATGTTTCGGATAATAGAACGCAGTTCACTAGTGTTTGCCGATTTCGTGAATAAGAACAACATAACTCACCTGCGCACGGCTGCGTGTCACCGACAGTCGAATGGCCTTCCAGAGAGAGCTACTCGAAGTGTGAAATATGGGCTGCAGAATATTAACTAGGGCCGATTACAAGATGGACTTTGAAGACTTTGAAGACTCCTCTTCAATTTCTGGAGAACACCCCTCGCATCGGGCAAATCTCCTTCGGAGCTTCTTTTGGGGAGCCAAATTCAGTCTCGTGCAGACACATGTTTTCCTCCTTTGATTGCAGGAAGATAGGGTGAATCAATTGAGTGGACCCTGACACCGGACACGAATGCTTACGTCAGCAGCTTTGGCAAGGGTGAAAAGTGGAAGACTGTTATGGTGAAGTCAGCCAATGGAACGAGGACCGTGACAGAAGAGAAGCCGGAGATTCTTGTTCATAAACATGTAGATCAAGTTCTCACAAGGACAGATTCGACTGAAACCCAATACCAATCTCGAGAAATACGCAAGAAACCACCGGATCCGGGCCAAACGTAAAGGTGGAACTCCGTGAGTCACCATACTACCTTCAGTCGTCACCCCAAGCCCAAAATCAGCAAGACAAGAAGGCTGGTGAACCTACAGTGACCACAGAACTGCGACGCCGTACACGAAAGCGGACACCTGTGCAGCGCCTCCAGTACTAACGATGAATAAATTTAGTAACTGCAGTGTAATTCTTGTAAATTCTTGGTTTAGCTGTAGCCAAAACTATCTATCTTATGTTTATCTTACTTTTTGTATATTTCTCTATCCTTAACCTCTCCTTATATTGCAAAGTACGCCAAAAATAAACGCCCATTGCGCCACCTTATCAGCATGCGGCTACCTCATTTTCACCAAAGCTCAGTGCTCGACTAGCAATGTAACAGATACAATCATCACAAAGTTGCTTATTTACATGGAGAAGTTGAAATCTTATCATTGCAATACTGTTTCCGCAGTAATGCATATATATATATATATATATATATATATATATATATATATATGATATACTCTATTATTCGGTGCTCCTCCGCATTTTCAAATTATAGAGCTCATTTTCCCTCGAAGAATGTTTACATCAATTTGATTTAAGAGACAATGCAATAAAGTTGCTGTTCAATATTAGTGACTACTACGCTTTTCAGAAACACCATAATTGGATGCCACGCTGACTTCTGCCAACGCGAATGATCAGTATCATTTAAGGTTTAGTTAAGTGCGGCGTCGGAAGGTAAAGAGCTTAGAGAGCATTCGGTTCCTTTGTCAACTAGATTGATTAGTGTGTGCTCGTGTGTAAAAAGATGGCGCGATCATTGTTGTGGTTGCGCAGCATATCGCTGTAAAGGTAATTGTGCTTTTCTCTATTAGCCTAACTGCTCACGAAGATGGTTTTCGATGGGTGTGGGAGCCTCGTCAAGCTGCTTTGAGTACTAGCTTTTATGAGGGGCCGGCTCTTTAGTATGAAATCAACTAGCATTGATTTCAGCCTATATGATCACGGCTGCAGCTGTACTGCTGGGGAATGTACGCCGTATCATCTCTTCGTACTTGACAGCTATTATACATTGCTCCACGCCTGCATATGTAGGGATCGTTCATGGCGTTAGCGGATTCTTCGGTGTTTTGCCGCACATCAGCCACGTGTACACTCCTTATTCACTGTTTTCCAGACAAGCATCAGCAACTTTGCTATTCGTTCAATCTCTGTGGGTCGAATGCGTTGGCGTTCAGACTGTCGCCTTCCAGAACATCTGGACTTACATAGGTGGATTTACCCTTGCGGCTAAAATAAAAAAAAAGGAGTAGTTTAGCGCGAAATTCAAGCAAATATAGAAATATATTATAAGACTACATCAGTTAAGTTCTTACATGTAGTGTTTCTATTACAGTAAGATTCCGTGAGAATTTAGGAAGCGGGATTTGAAGTCATGCAAGCATCGTCATGCCCTAATTTATTTCTACTACGGAATAACACACTCTCACAATTGTCTCCCATTTACTCTCTCCAGCACTACCTGATTCCATATGATGCCTGCAAATTTCTTATGTTCATCAATACATCTAACCCTCCACTGTCGTGTACTACACGTTCCATTTTCTCGTATCCTTTCTGTAACTTCAACTCACCAACCGTTATTTTTTCTTTCGCATTACGTGTCCTGCCCAGTTTCAATTTTCTTTTGATCATCAACAAGGAACTTTGGAGTAGGCCAAAGACTCGCTTTAAAGAGTGCAACGCGATTGCGTGACGTGTTCGATTCTTCTTTTCATTTGCCAGCCATGCTTCGCTCCTTGGTCAAAATGTCAACTGCGCCGCAGAGAAAGGAACGTCTCTGCGCGTAACATCGCCTGTTCTATACCCTCGTAGGGTACCTACTGTAACCACAGTGGCGATGTGCCCACTACTCCTTATTTCATCATTTTGTGAACTAAAGAAGCAAGCACTAGCGTCTGCGAGACAACCGCGCACCTAAGCAGCTTCATGCTTTGTTGATGTGGGGGCTGCTCATGAAGATCATGGATTCAGTGCTTGTCCTGTGTCCTCCTTCATCTTGTGTACAGTCTTTTTGCGCTGCTTTTTAAACCATGAAGTTCAACCAACTCGCCCAGTTTTGTACGCTGTTGAAGTTCATACTACAGCGATTCGAAGGGAGAGATTTTAAACCATTCACTCGTAGCGATTTTCGCATGGTGTCACGCCTGGTGTGAGTCAATGCTTGGGCCATGCGATATTGCAATGGTCAAGGGACCATTCACGCCTGTACAGTAATTTTTTTTCCGAAGCAGTTCACACGCAGATGTGACTAAGTACTGCAGCTGACGGCCACGTTTAACGCCAAAATACTATTCTGGCTGGAACCACCCCATTTTAATAAATATAAAGGCTTTCTTCGCACATCAGAGGCACTATCTATCTATCTATCTATCTATCTATCTATCTATCTATCTATCTATCTATCTATCTATCTATCTATCTATCTATCTATCTATCTATCTATCTATCTATCTATCTATCTATCTATCTATCTATCTATCTATCTATCTATCTATCTGTCTATCTGTCTCTCTGTCTGTCTGTCTGTCTGTCTGTCTGTCTGTCTGTCTGTCTGTCTGTCTGTCTGTCTGTCTATCTATCTATCTATCTATCTATCTATCTATCTATCTATCTATCTATCTATCTATCTATCTATCTATCTATCTATCTATCTATCTATCTATCTATCTATCTATCTATCTATCTATCCGCCTAAGTCTGGGTGCTCTCCTGGTCGATTCCTTATCTTGGGACGTACCAAAATTAAAACAGGAAGACCTGTTGAATCAGTAAGTAGTGCCCCAGGATTTAGTTTTAGGGACAAAGCAATTTTTAATTTACAGAAATGTTATTCATAAAGGTATGAACTCGGAAATGCGGTCATGTACCGATGACTGCGTTTAGTACCGACCGAGAAAATTGTAAGGCTGACTGTGCCAAGCTGCAACAAGACCTGCATATGATTGAAAGATGGTGTTCCAAGTGGAAATTGAGCCTAAATAGTACAAAAACTAAGCTTATAAGATTTCCTACCTCTAGTGAAATTACGAAGCAAACATTCTTAATGGTGAAGCCTTAGAAATTCCAGAATCGTTTAAATACCTAGCTATCCATGTTTCTCTGAATTTGTCTTTGCAAAATCATGGGAATCCTGTTGTTTCTGTAGCATGTGAATCTCTTGTCTTCTTTCACCGTACGCTTCGCCAGTCTGACAGAAGTGCAAAACTTCTTGCATACACTACCATACTTCGCTTGAAACTTGAGCACGTTTTATGTATGTGTAGGACTCCGTGTTTTCGGATTAATCAGAAACAATCCGATAAACACTCGCCGAAAGAATTTTCTACCAATTAGATTTATCCGATAAACTTAGATTTTAATAGGGGCATTTTCAAAGCTGGAATCATCAATGGAACGTAGCGCACCTCCATCAGCGGCAGCAAAGCCGTGAAGTATGTTTGCGTCTAATACAACAACCTTTAAGGTTGTAATATGA
This sequence comes from Rhipicephalus appendiculatus, assembly GCA_030522465.1. NCBI lineage: Eukaryota > Metazoa > Arthropoda > Arachnida > Ixodida > Ixodidae > Rhipicephalus > Rhipicephalus appendiculatus. The sequence continues at coordinate 126,195 of JALIZH010013011.1, forward strand.
AGAAACCTAGGTTTTCTTTTATTCAGGTATTTGTCCTTGTATGTTTATGCGATTGCGCATTCAAACTTTCCAGACATCTAAAATACACTTGTCTGTTCGCATGTATTCGTGTTCAGATATCATTTCATTCCAGATTTCTGAGTTATCAAAATATTAATAATATTATTAAGTCCTTTATTTTTCATCAAGAGGATGAGGGAAGCTAGAAGAAAAATCTGAGAAGCAACTTGACTTGCTCCGTCCGCCAAACAATACTCTTCGGCGAGTATAACACGTTCACTGCGGCGTGCGTCACCGGTGGGTCACAGCCTGTGCTCCTCCTAGGCGGTCCCAATGTTACGAGCATGCATCTGCTTGATAATGTGATAGCATCATCACATTTGAATGCAGATGTACGACTCCTGTTGCAAGAGGTTATGACTATCCAGAATAATACTTTTCTGGTGTTAGATGTCGTGACCCACCGGTGACCCACGACGCACTGAATAAAAATGTCTTTATGCTGCATGCGGTGTGACCCACTGGTGACCCACGCTCAAGTACTCTCCGTCATTTGCTGTGCTCTAAGGATTCATTATGCAGCCAATATATCTATTTTTATTGCATTCGACGTGGGACGGCGATGTTGTTTTAAGGAGCGGAGTGGAGGCCTATTTCCGTATTGTGTTTCTCGACGTCATTTTGCCGCGGCTTTTGAAATATGTTTCAATCGAATAAGTATAGATGCGTTCTTCCTGCTGCTATCAAACATTTTAGCGCGTCTCATGAACCATCATACCTTTTAGAGACGGAAAAGGAAGCAGAACACAAAGAAAAAACTTGCGTTTGTGTTGTCTGGTGCCAGGAACTTCACTTTCAGCATATCTTTACGCGAAGAACGCAAGGAATATATCTGTGTCTTTCAAATAAGCGCGCCAAACGCCAGCCGCAAAGGTAGCAATGCCATCTCATTGTAGCGAATGCGACAGGCACAGGCGCGTGACCAACCGGTGGGTCACGGCGCACCTGAAAGATACGCCGCGTGGCCCACGAATAGGTGACTCCGCCACTAAAACGAGACCTTAAGAAAGCGTGCCGCAGCGAACGTGTTAAAGCAGTGCACATCAACAGCCTTATGAACGAGGTAAATAAGCAGCAAATGCGAAAAAAAAATATGACAGCTTGGAGAAACAGGATTATCATCAACAATGGAACAAACTTTCCCTGGAAATAAGGTTAATAAGAACAAATTGCAATAACTTAAAACGCAAAATTAAATACCGAATTCCGGAGAATTGGGGGGATTTACCAAAAATAACCTCAGATAAACACCGAATATTCTCCCCAAAAAATAAACTCCGAAAACAGCCTCCGAATTTCAAGAAAAATAAACTAAAAAAACACGGTGCCCTTTTTTATGGAACCCACACCCGACATATTTTATTACAAGACTAGAATCTTTGCAAAACAAGGCAGCGCTTTTAATTAGAGCTAACTACTCACAGCAGTCAAGCATCTAAAAAAAAAGAGTGACCTAGGTCTGATTCCGCTGCAGGAGGCTCAAAGAAAAATATGCTGTGAACCTTTTCCCATAAGATTTTTCACCAACCAAGTATTTTCTCTCAAGCATGTATTTTACCCGCCAGAAAGACTTTTATATGTATCAATCACAAATTTAAGGTTGAGCTACCTTTTGCACGTACTAACATATTACAGTTCTCATGCCTACATCTAGCCAATTGAGAATGGAATCATCTCCCAAGTAATATAGAAAAAATAACTAACTATGCTGTATTTAGGTACACTCTAAATGAGGCTTAGGAAAAGTAGAATCTTGAAGCACTAATAATTATTTTTAACATTCAACAAAATTCTAGCCTTGTCATATTGTTACGATGCCTGAATATGAAGGTCACAAGATACAAGTCAATTTTTTGTATTAAGTAGGAAAGGTTGCTGTAGAATGATTTAAGTTGAGAAGCCATGCACTTCTAACAACTTTCCATACTCTTTCACAACCACCATGCTTGTAACTTTACATGGGGTCGTACTACCTCATGTGCAGTATTATCCTTAACTGTTTTTGTTTCTATTAAACTTTTTGTTACACCACCCCCCCATGCAATGCCCATTTCGGATCCTTAGGGTAAATAAATAAAGAAATCTACTTCGAACACCACTGACAGGTCAAGTCTTGTATAACATAAGGCTGCCGCGTACATTATGAAATTTCCCTCCAGTCACGTGTTGTGCACGCCCTCGTATCTCAATCCTTGGGATGCAGGTATGCTCCAGAGGTTAAACCTAATAATAATAATGATATCTGGGGTTTTACGTCCGAAAACCAAGATATGATTATGAGAGACGCCGTAGTGGAGGGCTCCGGAAACTTCGACCATCTGGTGTTCTTTAACGTGCACTGATATCGCACAGTACACGGGCCTCTACCATTTCGCCTCCTCCGAAATGCGACCGCCGCGGCCGGGATCAAACCCGCGACCTTCGGGTCAGCAGCCAAGCACCATAGCCACTGCTCCACCGCGGCGGACAGAGGCTAAACCTACGAAGAGCAAAAGAATGTTAGAAGTTTTATAAAGGGTATGAATATTTTCGGTAGTTTTAAGTGTGTAAATAATGGTATGATTATGCGGCAGACATAAGCGTGCGCAGGGTTCCCAATCATGGGGGGGGGGGGGGGTGGGGGGTGGGGGGGCGAAGGTTCACCGAAGAGCTCCCCCTACTAAGTCAAAATATGGGGCAGACTTTGCGCTGCCACCCTTTTGGGCGACTAGGGGGGGGGGGGGGGGGCTCCCCTCCTGCCCCTCCCACCCGTGCGCACGCCTATGGTGGCAGACCATAGAGGAGGATTCCTCAATAAATCTGGGGCTTTCTAACGCTCAGCTACTTATAAGCACTCGAGTACCTGATATTTTGCTCCCATCTAAATAGAATCATTATTCCGGAATCGAACCCATGTCCTTGAGCTTAGCAGAAAGACGCCTTACGTTGTAGCGGCAAACGCTGACGAACGTGCAAGAACGACCCTCTCTCAGAAAGCACGCGTTACTCATCGGAAGCACCCGCCAAGCTCACAATGACACAATTTGCGCAAGGACGCCGGAATTTCGGATCTTTACCTAGGTTCGGATATTTGGCTCATCGAAAGCGCCGCCGACAGCGGCATCAGACATTCGGTGACAGGGGCTTAAAGCCATCCTATCAAGATTTCTTAAGTCTATTCTCTCAAGTAATATATTGATATAGAGTTTGAATCACTTGTGGCGCATACCCGCATTCCATGTACGAGGTATGCGCCACACGTTACAGTGGACAAACGGTTTCATGACGTACGTTGTAGCCAGAGATAGATAGATAGATAGATAGATAGATAGATAGATAGATAGATAGATAGATAGATAGATAGATAGATAGATATGGTCAAGTTTCTTTTGGTTTACTAAGAAATGCTTCGAATTTAATATTTAGTTGTTATATCTCTTGAATATGAAATGTCCACTGCTACTTTTCTCTTCCTTGGGCTCGACTGATTCCTCTGTTATGAATTAATTCAAATTATTTTATTGTTATACGATGCAGAGAGTGCAATGCAATGTACGATGCAGAGACATGACCATGATGTATCTCCTTGGTACGACACGGTCATTTAGAGCATGAAGCAACAGTCGTTATTTAATACCGCTTGAGTCACAAGCATCTACTACAATTCGCCATTATATATTCTTTTTGAAACCATAGTGTTTCTTTGTTCGGTATCATCCGTGCCTGACCGTAGAAAAGTAGCAGGAGCAAATTGAGTAACGTGTTGCAAATGAGAGAAATCTCAGGGAAATGATGAATAATTGTCATTGAAAGCCAAAAGTATAGCCCTTCTCTCCGCTGAGCTTTCTATTCATAAGGTACGACTATTAGTCCAAAATTGTTACGAAAGCAATCGGCTGACATACTTCAGTCTTTTCAAGAAAATACAGGAAAACAACACAGAAGCACAGAAAAGAACCAATAACTAGGCTCCTGTTTTTACTTTATACTTGAAAATGTTGCCTGGTTCCGTTAGTTTCGCAATATGTCGCTCCTATCTACTCATGTGTCAGCGCTACTCTCAGTCTTATATCGACTTACGTTTATACACTCTAAGAAGTAAAGGAGGAAAAGGGTGTCGAGGTTACTCCTTTAGAGGAGTAACTGACCTGCCACTCCTATTGCTCCAAATCGGGGGTAACTGCGACGGGACGAACCGTTACTCCCCGCTCGCGGTTACTCCTGAAGGAGCAACAGTTAGGCCTACCTTTTGCGCAAAAGAAAAATCAGCTTTTGGTTGACTTAACCAGCATTCTGAAGTTTGAGCAGGCATTTTGATTAGATGTACAATCGATATACAAGTATCACATTCAGAAATAAATTTCAGGAAATCTACAGCAAACACACGGGATTCGAACTCACGACCAACGAGTCAGCATGCGCGTACACTAACCACTACACCACTTCACGCTATGCCACCCTGCGGAAGAAAATGGGTTTATGTAGGCACCGATGGGTCGTTTGCACACGGCGCGACCATTTCGGCAGTTTCTCCAAAAAAAAGTGGCGCTTTGCTCCCTTGGGAGGAAAGCGCCCCCCCCCCCCCCTTTTTTTTCTTTTTTGTTTTGCACATGCGAAGGAAAAAAAGGCGCTTTCCTCCCAAGGGAGCAAAGCGCCCTTCTTGCCGTGCCGTGTGCAAACCTTTGCACACAGTTTGTCCCTTGGGGGGGGGGGGGGGAAAAGCGCCCTTTTCGGGGTAACTGTGCAGTTTCTCCGGAAAACTTTTTTAGAGTGTATACTCAACTCTATTTACACATACTACAGCTCACTAGCGTTCTTGCGCAACATCAATGTGTATTGATCAGAGGCGTGAGTTGGGGGGGGGGGGGGAAGGTAGCCATGACGTCCCCTCGCAGACTCTTTGACGGTACGTTCTTGATAGAAATATCTCGTGTGAGTCGCATAATTCATAAAAACGTCCTTACTGGATTGCGACCACTCATAACTCGTATTTGAAGGTACAAGATCAAAACGCGTATCGTAGAGCATCGATTAAGTGATATACTGGCGTTAAAGATCATTTACACCTTGATAGAGAAAGCAAATATTACGCCAGCGGACTCATGAGTCGACGCACTCAGGCTCACTGCGACTTAGTCAGGCCTTGATTCCTAGTGTGAGTGAGACTGCCTGAACAATAAGTTGGTGAGTCTGAGACCGAGTGAGTCCGGTTGAGAAAAATTTGAGTGAGTGTGAATCCGAGTGAGTCCGGTTGAGGAAACATACGGTAAGTTAAGGTCCGAGTGAGCTCACAGTGCCAAACATATATTTCTTGAGTGAGTCTGAGAGAGTTCCAATTTTTTGCCGACCTCTTTATAAAAATGTGTATAGGAGACTCTCCTATACATATTTTTATAACGAGACAGACCGGCCCTACTTCTGCCGACTGTTTTAGCTATAAGTGCGAAAGTTTTATGCTATAACTCTTGAAAAGATCGTCTGAAACACGTAGAACACTAATAAGTTAATACTGCTTCAAATACAGTTCCTGGAGTGTTTCAATATTCTGTATTAGTTAAGGCTTGCTTTAATTATAAAATTGCACCGAAAAATAATGCCGTAAAATCTTTTACAAAGGGGACAAGCCTGTCGACGAAAATCCACGAAAGTTTGGGGGGCCTTATGATACCGACAGTTAGTGAGGATCGAATTAACCAAGATGCTTTAAAGGTGCGTATTAAAACAACAGCGAATTTCTGATATGAGCGTTACGACACTTTACGTTCGCTTCTCGTCGGCGTGTGACTTGCAATAAGTAACTCAACACGCGGATGTAGGAAAGTAGGGGAATTGTCCGGGGGACTCGTTTTATAGCGATAACAATCATATGGTCACTCTCGGCTTGTTTTTCCCGTCGCCGTCATGCCCTGTATATATATATATATATATATATATATATATATATATATATATATATATATATATATATATATATATATATATATATATCAAGTTATGTTTTCGTCCACTTTCCTTTCTTCACATTTACATTACAATTACTTCTAATAACGTCCCCTATACTTTCCTTGGCATCATTGTCTGTTAGTTCTCATGAATAATGTGTTTAACAAAATAAACGAGCCCTTAAGTTCACACTTCTTTCCTTCGTTCATAGCCGAGGGTCTCATTCTGGCAGACTTGTTGCCGTCAGGTGGTATGCGAGGGATTATTGGTCAGCTGCCAGCTCGTGAGAAGATCACGTACTACGTGACGCCTACAGGCAAAAAGGGTGTTCTACACTCGCCGTAATGGCAACAGGCGGCGCTGACTGACGCTCCCACGTTTAAATGAACATATGTACCCTAAAAAGCGGACGGGGGGGATCACTGCCACCGTAGCTCAGTGGTAGAGCATCGGACGCGTTATTCGAAGGTCGCAGGTTCGGATCCTGCCGGTGGCAAGTTATCTTTTCGTCCACTTTCCTTTCTTCACATTTACATTACAATTACTTCTAATAACGTCCCCTATACTTTCCTTGGCATCATTGTCTGTTAGTTCTCATTAATAATGTGTTTAACAAAATAAACGAGCCCTTAAGTTCACACTTCTTTCCTTCGTATATATATATATATATGGTGCTGTACCAGCCCTCATGGCACACTTCATTTCCAAAGGGGTTGTGCAGAGCTTCGTCGTCTTGCAGCAAAATCATGGTATTCAAGTGCAGTGACAGGTTGAAAAGGAGGCGTTGTATTCATGCCTTGGAGAACGTGTGCTTGGACTGCCCGCCTTATCTTCTCTATTTCCAATTGTATGTGTACGCGGCCCAAAGTTTTTGTGGCTGAGGTGACTTGTTGGACACTGATGCATGGATCCTTAAGCTATTGCAGATTGAGTTCTCTTAACACATCGTCACTGATATAGGTAATAGTAGCTCCTGTATCCAGAGTTGCGTTCATCAAGTGTCGGTTCACAAGTGCACCAAAACGTATTAGTGCAGCTCTGGACCGCCGACTTCGTTTCTGCGGTCGTCAGCTAGAGCAGACACCATTTCACGACGAGGGCACTCATTGTGCCAGTGAAACTGATTTGGCAAACCAGCAGATGCACACTGTCGGCACTCACTGCGAGGGGTGCGCATCGATCCTGCAGGGTACCATCGTCACGTAGGATGAGGCTCCCGTTGCACGAGCTGCCGCTTCGACGAGCTTTGGAAAGCATCTCTCTGGACAGAGTCTCCCGCTTGGAGCGCAGCAGCAAGCCACTTGGCCGGGGTGGAAAGCACCAACCCAGCGAGGCGCCTTTCGATCTCCTCAGGTACACCGTTGGTCAAGCCTGATCCTATGGGAGCGTCCTTCAACTCTGCGAGGCGACCAAGGCGCGTCTTCTCTTCGTAGTAGTGCCTGACGCGCTGTTCTCTGCAGTGCATGAATCGTCGGAATGGGTCGCTGACGGGTGCAGCAAATCGCGCTATCATGCATGTTTGGTGCCTTCCCACGGATCTTCGAAGTCAAAAATCTCGGTGAGGTACCCGCGGAATGCCTCACCTTCCAGGTATTCGATGATGTTGTCGATGCGATCTCGTTCGGACCAGGTAACGTTGCTCGCTTTCGTTTCGAAGAGACGCAACCACTTGTCCACAGGGACGTCGTCTTCAGCTCCGGTTTATTTCGCCAGGCTGATCATCTTCTTTGGTGGGCTCATGATACTGTTGAGGTAGATTCTGCGACTTACTGTAACGGATGAGACATGACGTCAGTCAGAACACCAGTTTAATCTAACTCCTCGTCTTCCCCATCTTCCTTTCCCCCCATTCGCCCGTGAACCGTCATATATATATATATATTGTGTTCTCACCGGAAAGATTGCGTTTAGGTTACAGAGCGCACGAAGGTCATTTGGCTCGCTGCAGAGGCCCTGTTTGCCAAAGGAGCGCGCTGTTCAAACACAGTGAAGTAACAACTGTGACACTTGAGGGCTTCATCCCGGCAGACTTGATGCCTTAGGTAGCATGCGAGGGTTTTTCGGTCAGTCGCCGCCTGTTGCGAAGATCCTGGTGACGCCCTTTGGCAAAAAAAAAAAAAAAAAAAAAAACTGCTCCACACTCGCCGCCTGGGCTACCGGGGGCTCTGGGTAAGACTCCCAGGCATTAAGCCCACATAAATACCCTACAAAACGTGGACGTGGTAGTACCCTACGTTGTAAGCTAAAGAGTAGAGCATCGGAAGAGCAATTCGAAGGTTGTGGATTCGGATGCTGTTGAAAGAAAGGGTACTTTTCCATCCACTGTAACATTTTTAAAATTTTAGCCAGAATCATTACAATACAGTTAAGAAACCACAAATATTGTCCCCTGCGCTTTCCTTGGCCTAATTGTCTGTCGTTTCAATATGCAGATGGCGCATGTTGTGGTGGATTTTACTATATCTGTAATCTATAATATAAACGTGCGCCTAAGAACTTTGGATACTTCATGCAATCGGAGAGGAATGACGTTTGTTTGAAGGATTGATTGCGTCATTTTCGTACAGCTTTTTTATCTAAGGCAAAATATAGAACTGTCCAATTCCAACCTAGATGTTCAACCTTTGGTACAGACATTTCGAATCGCAAACACAGCTCTCGCTGCCTTTTAGGCACAAGACCAGAGTAAAACATAGTAGGGCATATTGTCAGCGAAAACGTCATTTGAGGTCAAAACTGCCATGTTGTGGGCTTTCAGATGGGAAGTGACAAGAGAAGCGGGAAGGGGGGAGGGGGGGGGGAGGTGCTCTCATGCCGGGGGCCGCATAAAACTGCTTCGCGTGTCGCATGTGGCCCGCGGGCCGCAGGTTGCCGACCCCCTGCTATAATGCAGAGCCTGGCTGCGCCCGACCGTGTCCAGAGAGTCAAGGAGCGTCCCAAGAAAGTGCGTACTCCCGAGGAGGAAGCCGCGCATCTCGAAGCTGGACATGTCGGTCGACGGGGAATACGAGTAGCGATGGGCCCTTATTTCTCTGTGCCAAGCTTTGCGCGACTTAGTGCAAGCTGCGCGCATATTTTGGTTTTGTCGGTTTCTAGAGGCGCGGCCGCTGGATAAAAAATGCCCCCCACCTCCCCGAAGGGGAATCGTGAGGAAATGCGAATGCATTTCGCGCGCGCTTCACTCCATTTATATATGGTGGTTGTGGTTCGAAGAAGGAAAAAGGCGCCTAATTTCTGCAGCCCGGTCGGGAGCACGGCGCAGCGCCTGTTTTTTTTTGCTTTTTTTATTTTTATTTTTTTTTATATATAGCTCCGCCCAGCTCCCGCGATGCGAGCGCGCTCCTCCTCTCCACTCACTCTCCGCTACTCCGCCCGCACCACCTGCTCCGGTGAATGGGGGGCGAGGATAAGCGCGCGCGCCCGCAGCTGCTGCTATGGGAGAGGGAGTGAGAGCGGAGCGATAACACCTGCCGCGGACAACGCCAACGCCGCACGACGCCGGATGCCTGACATAGCCCGACTATGAAATGCATTCGCATTTAAAAGAATGTACGGCCTCTTGCGTGCCGCCGATTCGGCGTCTCGGGCCTGGTTCACCTCGCGCCCGCTCTGGCGCCTCTGCTCGTCCCACGGATAGGCGATTCCACATGCATTGGTACGTGCGACAGTGGCTCTAATCAGGCCGGAAATAACGCCTTTTATAGTTGAACATCACAGGTTGAATACTGAAGTCGTTATTAGAAGGGCCCATATGTGAAATGTTTGCCCTAGGAGTGCCAATCTTTCGAAGAGTGGGCCTCAATACTCTCCATGAAGGCTGCCCGCTTGAATCATATGCAGCGAAAAGTGTCACTGATCCCGTTAATGGGGAGGCAATCGCCGGGCAGATTCCAAGGGATGACGTATCGGACCACCGGAACGCGGCACGAAAGCACGCACAATTTAAATGTAGGTCCTTTTAGTGCGCAAACGAACGCCGGTTGTGGTCCAAAGACAGAGTTAGAGCCAAGAGTTGACAGCACAAACAAAATGTATTCTGAGGTAAGGCAGTACAAGCATCACACAAACTTGCACACTCGGCTGGTATCAATTACAACTCACAACATCACTTAGATGGTCTTTAAAACAACGGGAACAAACTTACCGCGCTAGAAGTGCAATCTCATCCATTAGTAACTATCCAAGAACACTTAAAGGCCTTGAATATTCACCAAACGTGTGCAGCCCACAATTCTTCGAACGTTTCTCGAATAATTATCTTCCAGGAAACACTCAAACGAACTCCAGCGCTGACCGTCGTCTCGGCGACACTCTTCCAAACAGCGCTATCACGGCGTCATCACTCGATTCTTCAAGATCGACTGACCACTCTACAAGACTCACCCGAACAAAATAATTTCTTCGATGACTTACAAACCCCGTCCTACTCTCCGTCACCTCTCGTTTCAATCCTTCCCGGCTTCACGAACATTCCAAGTTATTGTTCGGCGCGTATCACGTACCACAGCAACAGCGAGGGGAAAGGGATTCGTCTCACCGGTCTGTCTGCGGCGGTCGGTCCCAAGAGAGGCCCCACTACGATGTCTCGAATTCTCCCGATCTGCTCGGGCGTTAGGCTATCGCGACGGTGTCTTCGGTGCAGAGGATAAGGGCACGCCCTGGGCGCCTTTTTATACTTGTTTTCTTTTTTCTTGCGCGCGCACGTTGACAGGCACGGTCGACGCGGTGATTTGATGCTGTCGTCTGGGAGCAGCGGCGCGCACCTGTTTTTGCGCTCGTTTGCGACAAAAATAAGTGTTCTATTACGAACAGCACGCTTCCCGACACTGTAGATCGCAGGGGAAAACGTGGTAATTCATAGTAGCGTCTCTTATCGCTTTCGAGCTGCTCAGTGGCACACAACAGCTTGGTGGCATCGCACCACTGGAAAAAATGCCCCCACCTCCCCGAAGGGGAATCGTGAGGAAATGCGAATGCATTTCTTGCGCCGAGAGATTTCGTCTTCACCGACTTCTGCCATCGCCTTGAGAGGCGCCCAGCCAGCGAACGGTCGAGAGTGAGGCGCGAGCGGACGGGAGAGTGGGGCGCGGGGAGGAGAGAGAGCGAACGGCGAGAGAAGGAGCGGCGAAGCACTGCCCCTACCCACTCCTACACTCTCTCGCATCACTATGCTCCGGTTGCTAGGGGCGAGGATAAGCGCGCGCGCCCGCAGCTGTTGCTATGGGAGAGGGAGTGAGAGCGGATAGATAACACCTGCCGGCGCGCGGACACCGCCGGATGCCTGACATAGCCCGACTAAGAAATGCATTCGCATTTAAAAACTGCCACATACGTGCGCAACAAAGATCCATACTCAAGCATAGGAAGCATGAGGCAAGCTGCCCCTCGCACGATCACACACACACAAAAATAATAATAAGCACGAGGAAGCACACGAAAAAGCTCACGGACACGCATAAATCCTGAGGCAACCCCTTTGGAACACGAAGTGTCGTCTGATTTATGTACTGGAGTACGGGTGCCCACACTAAAAAAACGGCCGCGTCTGTCAACTCAGCCGAAACGCGCTCGCCCATTGAAGGCGCCGCGACGCAACAGGCCGCACCTTCTTTTTTATCCAGTGGCCGTGGTAGAGGTAGAGGCCCAAAACACCGCTTGTTTTGAGGCAACATGATATTGTCAAGGAATAGTGATTACAGCTAAGATCAACGTGAAATCAGAATTCATTGTGGATGTTCGCGTGCTTTGTTGCTTCCAAAATGTTGCAGTAAAGAAAAAAAAAAGAAGCAAGGATGATGTGAATAGCTGATCGAACACACGATGCTTGGTTTCATTCTAATTCTAGCCTGCAAGTGGTCAAAGAGATACTTCTTTAAGTAGTTCTTTTTAAAGAAGCGGAAACAATGCTCACATTTTGCTTTCCGTTCTAGCAAATAAAGCTGTTGTCAAACTGTGTTATTTACCAATGCTTTTCACGCAGTTTCTTCAAACCAGGGAGAAACTTTACCTGCAGAAGGCTGGCCAAGAATGGGGAGACGACAGATTGCTTGTGCATAGTGTCATCATACCTTAAAACGACCACTACAGGATGTGAACGCACACTGGAATGTTACGTAGAGGCGAAACGCTTGTAAGTACAAGAAATAACACTTCAGAAGTCGTAGACGGGCTCGTACTAGTCACCAGCTGAAGTAAGGGAGTCGTACGCACCAAAAATATTGAAATGACATACAGTGCATGTAAATGTACTACGGCTCATATACTCTGGCACTGTGACTTCCTGGAGTGAAATCTCATGCGAGACCACTTTCAAAGAATGCTCAGCGCACAGACTTACGTAGAACAAGCCCGGCGGTCTGATATGCCGGACGAGGAGGCTTGACCTTCAGGTCCCGTCTTGGAAGTAGCCAAGGAAACGACTCGTGCGTCCTATACAGAGCAATAGATGGCTTGCACTGACGTCGCTGAAACCGCCATGTTAGTTGAGCGCAAAGGCACACGCAAGGTTTGTGACGTCGCGTGTAAATGTTATCATTATATCATTTTCAAGTTCTCTTGTTGTTGACGCACAGACGCCAATCAAATACTGGCCGCATCGTTATATATTGCAGCAGGTTAAACACGATGTGATTATGCTGCCCTTACGTCATCAAGGCGGCCATGTTGGTGACCCAGAACGCTATGAAGCTGCGGCATTGACGTCCCGTGCAAGCTATCTATAAATTGAAGTTTTTAGCGAGAGCAACAGCACCAACTTTTCTTTATTGATTTTTCGAAGCACAACAACATATATAAACGCTCCAACAGTTGCAAATCATTCGGAGGTAGCTTTCCGCAGACAGCATCGTTGTCGCGTGGACCTTTATAGTAACACTGATTTTCGAAAAAAAAAAAAAAGCTCAGTTGATACCTTATGCATTCGCCTAAGATGACTCGGAAGTAAAATGCATGTTCTCTTTTATTGCGATAGCAATTATATGGACAGTCTCGGCGGGTTTTTGCCGTCACCGTCGCCGCCACCATCATGTCGCGTATGAAGTCCAAATTGAAAAGAGCCCCCCTGCACACGTACGTTATACCAGCGGGTAATAGCGCGCGAGCGGGAGCGATGAACGCGGCTGAAGCGGAGATCAAACGAGCCGACCCGTCTCCGTCGCTCCGAGGCGCATGCGATAAGACGCCCCCCATTGTTCGACCGACCGGCCCCGACTGTCGTTCACGAGCGTGAAAAGACGCGAGAGGGGGGGGGGTTCCCTCGAGCGACCTTCGATTTTACGAGCGCGGTCGTCGCTGGCGCGCGCGTCATCTCCCCTATCTCGGCAGCCGACAGCGGGTGGCCGGTATACCCTTCAACGTGCTGCACTCTCAACGCGAAGAGAATGTGGTGTGAAGAGTGTCCTGGAGCGGCCGTTTTCTCTTACACCAGCGTTTTCTAGAGTTGCGTGAGATGGGATCCAAAAGAATTAGCTGCCAGCCTCACTTCGTACAACATTACAATTTGTTGCTATCGCATTCATTGCTTCGCGCTTGTGGTGAAACTGCGACTTTTTTTTTCATCGATATACGAATCCTCCACCGCATTTCTCAGAAAGCTCTCAGCTTTGGTTTTTACTGCAATGCCAACGAATAACTTGTTTAGCTCTGATATCTTGGCCCTGGGGTCCTTCGTGAACTTCACGTATTCGGCGTTGTTTAGAAGGCTTTGTTCAGCAGGCCCCACATACGTGAAGCTCACGAAAAACCCCACGACCAAGTTCCAACGAAAGTTAAACATCTATTGGCTGACATTGTGAAAAACCACCGAGTGTCGTGACCACTCCATTTACGCCTCACACGCCGTAACGGTTCTGCGCCGCGATTCCATGGCCTTCAAAGATCCACAAACCAGGAGCACCACTACGCCCGCTAGTTGATTTCAGAGCATCCACACTCCGCCTGCTGTCCGAACATCAGCACAGGACTGTCCGAACATCTGCACAGGTTATCATCTGTAGTGACGAGAGCCTCGTGTCCTTCGATGTCGTGTCTCTGTTCAAGAGTGCGCCCGTGCTTCCCGCGGCTCTGTTGCCCGAACCGCCTGTGAGAAAGATGAGAAACTCAGCGAAAGGACCACCCTCAGCACGGACGACCTGTGGCGACTGATGGAGTTCTGCCGCAACGCTACATATTTCTCCTTCGGGGGTGAATTCTGCAAACAAGCAAGTGGAACCGTGATGGGTGCCGCCATTTCAGCCACAGCGGCGATCTTGACGATTGAGAATGTCCAAAAACAAGTTATGGCCACGTTCATCGAACCAACAAAAACGTTTTCGAGATACGCGGACGACGTCTTTTGCGTGAACAAGGAGACTAATGCTGAAAGTTTTCTAGCAAACCTAAATTCAAGCGAGCCGACGATTCAAGTCATCGTGGAACGCGAAAAGAACAACGTTCTTCCTTTTTGAGCATCTAGGTTTACCGTAAGCCAACGTACACCGGCCGTTATCTGCGGTTCAACTCCAACCACCCCACCACCCGCAAGGCGTCGGTTGTCACGACGCGCTTGAACCGCGCAAGGGCCATCTGCCGCTCCAAAGAAAAGCGAACAAATGAAGAAGAAGCGATGACTTACGACCTCTTGAAGAATGGTTACACTTTATACGCCGAGTATGTCAACGAGGTGACGACCGGAGAACTTTTCCCCACGTGCCCGTTTCTGCAAAAAGGGGCACCAACAATTATAGCCTCCCGCTGGGAGAGGCTTCGTTGTTGGCATAGGTCGGCACTTTAAGGGAGTACTCACTCAAACTCACTCACCACAATTCTTTCGGCCTTCGCACTCACTCACGTTCACACTCACGTCCACTCACACTCATGAGTACTTACTCATACTCAACTCACCACGTTCAAATGAGTGTGAGTGAGTGTGAGTTGAGTGCACTCATGAGTGAGTGTGCCGAGCTGAGCCATAGGTCGGCACTTTAAGGGAGTACTCACTCAAACTCACTTACCGAAATTTTTTCAGCCTTCGCACTCACTCACGTCCACACTCACGTCCACTCACACTCATGAGTACTCACTCACGTTCACACTCACCTCCACTCACACTCATGAGTACTCACTCACGTTCACACTCACGACCACTCACACTCATGAGTTCTCACTCACGTTCACACTCATGAGTACTCACTCATACTCAACTCACCACGTTCAAATGAGTGTGAGTGAGTGTGAGTTGAGTGCACTCATGAGTGAGTGTGCGGAGCTATGGTTGTTGGTACCCCTCTTTGCAGAAACGGGCGCGTCCCCCCAACAACCCTACCGCATCACGGTGCCATACATTCAGGGAGTCAGCGAGCAACAGGCGAGGATGTTGGGGCAGGAGGGTATCCGGGGGGGACACACAAACCCGCATCAATAACTGTGCGACTGTTGCCGTGGCCAAAAGACCGGCTGGCAAAAGAAACATTCCCTGGGCTAGTCTACGAAGTTCCCTGCACTGATTGCCACGCAACTTACATCGGCGAGATTTCAAAGTACCCTAGAATGCCTACTGTAAGCACAGTTGGGAAGCGCCCACTACGTCATGAGTCCTTTTTTTTTTTGCGTATCAGCAAAAAGGCACACTGTGTGTCCGTAAGGCAACACGTGCCTGCACAGCTGCTTACTTTATTGATCATTTTGCTGCAGCTGATGATGAAGTATGCCTGAGCACTTTGTCATAGGTTGGCCTTTAGAACACCCCACTCGTTCCGCAATTGACATGTTTTTTTATGCCTGGGGCAATTTTACACTTCTGCCGCACAGTATTACATGCATTAAGGAGACTCGTCCCACTACGTGACATTCATAAGGTATTTTTGTTTCGGCGCAGTTTCAAGCAACGGCGTGTCTCTGTGGTCGAACACAAGTTTGCCACGCAGGAGACTCTGGTTTGATTTTCTCTGGAAACGAAGATTTTTAATATTTGCTCATGAACAACGCTGATTTTTCGCTCTCAACCAACGACGCCATCACCAACACCAAAACGGCATTTCCGCAAAAACTGTAACGCTGTCGCATTAAAATTTTTGTGGTTCGCTATACACAATCCCCGCTGCATTTAATAGGCTGTAGCTGAGTCTTGGAACACGGTAGTGGGTCGTCCTCTTCGGATCGTCTCTGTAAAAACACTACTCATAATTAGAGCCCGTGCCCCGAAATGACCGTTGCTACTGCGCATTACCGTTGAGCGCCCTCTAATAAACACCTTTACAAAGCGGTAGAACGCGCTATGCCCTCTAAACGACCCCGATCCCCCTACGCTCCCCGTGCAACTTCGATCCCGAACACAGCCATCTGACATGCCTCAAGACACCGCCCAGCAAATGCCTCCTGCTGCACTACCCGCCTGTCCCGGAATCCCTCGTCTCCGCGACGCTGATGGTACCGGCATGAAGGAATGGCTCGCGATTGACAGACACGTGAACGTGCCCAATAAATGGGACAAGGTAGAAAAATTGAGCAACTTAAAATTCTACCTCGCGGGTGTAGGAAGCTTGTGGTACAACCACGAATCAGGTTTTTCTACATGGTTCGATTTTAAGGCCCGTATTCACACACCAATCTTATCCTTACCTTCCACTTCTCTTATCGTTCTTGGACTGTTAATGTGCGTTTAGTGAAAACTAGCAGTTGTTCCGTGTATGAATACAACCGATGAGCGAAGCTCCGTTTCTGAATACGGGGGGGGGGGGTATTCAGAAACGCTCCTTGACTTGAACTTGACTTGACACTGCCTTCAATGCAGCACAAACGCGTTTCGAACGCGCTGTCTTTAGGCGGTGCCAAGGCAGCACAAAAGCGTGTCCAACGCGCTGGTTGTGGCAAGTCAAATTCAAGTCAAGGAGCGTTTCTGAATACGGGGGGTTAGAAATGGGACGCACGCGGTGTTCGGCACGCACGGCGTTTCATTGTCCAGGCAACGGACCAAACACTGGGCGGACGACAGGGTGAAGCGATGGTTTCGCGCGTTCGCCGGTTTGAGGGGAGAGGGCAGAGCCGAAGAAAGAGGGAGAGGGAGACTAATCAGCCTCTGTTTCGCATGCGTTCGTATTCTCGCGCTTTGCGCATTGTGCAGACGCCATCCGAGTTCCAGCGCTCATAAAGCTCATTTATCCTCCCGCGTGAGGGGAGACGCCACAGCTGGCACCGTGTCAGGGAGCTTCAACGGTGACGGCGACGGCGGGGTGCCGGCCTAAGGAGCTTCGCTCCTAATAAAGACAGTAAACGGCAAAAGAGAAGCGAGGTTGGTTTGTGAATGTCGCCTTGATATTTGCTTATGAAGCACGTTAAGGGAACAGAAACGATAAGTAAACCGACCGATAAGGATAAGGTTAGTTTATGAATACGGTCCCAAGACCACCATTATCGATGTCTTCGGCCACACAGCCAACCGTAAGCAGCAAGCAGAACTGCGTTTATGCGAACGAGCTCAGCAGGCCGGTGAATGTTTCATACGATGCATAGATGTCCTCGACTTGTGTCAACGCGACCATGTTGAAGTCTGACACGACGATGGAGTTTATGAAAGGCATTGAGGACAATGCCTTTACCATGCTGCTCGCCATACACCCTCGCACACTAGCAGAGGTAGTAACTTTGTGCTCAAGGTGCATCGGCACCGGTAGATAACCCGTCGCTCTTTATCCCGCGCCGCAGAGATTGCTGGTTTGTCGGCCATATCTGTCCATTGCACATTTCTCGCGATAGTACGGCCATTCATGCATAAGGAAATTGCACGCCAGTTCTCTCTGCTGGCTTTTGCTCACCCGCAGCATGTTCGACAGCCGTCAACCACACTTCTGTCTCCTTTCACCCGAGTGATTCAAGAGAACATCCCGGAGCTCATGCCTGAATACCAACAGCACCCCGGGGCCCCTGCACCACTTAGTAATGCTGAAGTTGTAGCGAGGCTGCCCGCAGCAATCCCTGCGGCTGCCCCACTCAGTTACGTCGAAGTTGCCGCTTGACCTTAGTTTTTCTAAGTAGGTGTGCTGCCTACATACGCCCACGCCATCCCTAGGCCTCGACTGCAGCCCATCATGCCGTCATTTCAGCAGCAGCCCCACTAGTCACGTCCTCGGACACCTGTGGGACCTGCCCCACGGAACCGATCGCGCACATCCGACAACCGCCTTATGTGCTTTGCATGCGATAACGCCGTTAAGGTCGCGCGGTATTACAATCGCGTGCAGCCGCCTCGAGTCACATCACACGTCACCAGCCATTCCACACGCTCATATTTTGACCCAACCGCGCCTATGCCACCGACAGTCACGCGCAGCTCCGTCTAGCGGCCTCTCCCCGCCTTCAGGACGTCGTTCACGGTCACCAATGCGGCCACGTCCGGTCGCGCGAGACCAGGAAAACTGGTCATCGCAGTCCACGAGGCAAGGAATACGACGCTTCCGAACTGTGAAAGCCCTCAGCGAATCCCGTGGAACGTAATATACTTGGTTGTCAGTGGTGTACTCGCACCTTCCCTTGTCGAAATTGGAGCCGCGGTATTATGAGTGCAAAAGCCCTTGACTACGAAAGGTGACGACGACACTTTCCGGGCTGTCCCTCCGTACAGCTAGCGCCCAAAGTGTTCGTCATACAGCAGTATGCACATTTAGGACTGTGCAGCGCTCACAAAAAAGACGAGGGACAGAAGAAGTGCACGAGACATGCGCTGACTCACAACTAAATTTTTATTCCGAAAACACTATGAATCAATACCAACTCGCTCAATTTTCTATTCTAAGCAGTATGCACATCTCGCGCCGTCGTTCCGGACGTTAGTGCGTCGTCGAATACAGTATAATTTCTGCACGCTGTCACGACGTCATCCTGGGATGGTATTTTCTCACCGGCACGGCGCCGTAATTCGTTGCTCACCAGCCGAAATAGAACTCTCACCGTTCTAAGTGTGACGCCGGCAGACAGCCTAGCGGCTTCTAGTAGGTCGATACCAAAGACGGAACCAAAGGGCCTCGAAACACGTAAACGGCTGTGCCATACTGCGACTGGTCTCTTATTTGAGATGTGAAGCATCTTATGGCGAAGCTTAATCCGGTGGTGGTGGTGGTGTGCGGCGCGACCACCCTTACCGCGCATGCGCAATCCCTTTTAAAAAAAAAATTGCCCCCCACCTCCCCGGAGGGGAATCGTGAGGAAATGCGAATGCATTTCGCCCGCGCTTCACTCCATTTATATATGGTGGTTGTGGTTCGAAGAAGGAAAAGGCGCCTAATTTCTGCAGCCCGGTCGGGAGTACGGCGCAGCGCCTGTTTTTTTAATTTTTATTTTTATTTAACTTTTTTTAAAATTAATTTTTTTTCATTTATATATATATATACGTGCGAGCGAGCGGACGGGAGAGTGGGGCGCAGGGAGAGAGAGCAAACGGCGAGAGAAGGAGCGGCGAAGCACTGCACCTACCCTCTCCTACACTCTCTCCACAAACACGCGGGAGCTCCGCTGAGCTCCCGCGATCTCCGCCGAGCTCCCGCGATGCGAGCGCCCTCACACACAAGAGCGCGCTCCTCCTCTCCACTCACTCTCCGGTACTCCGCCCGCACCACCTGCTCCGGTTGTTAGGGGCGAGGATAAGCGCGCGCGCCCGCAGCTGTTGCCATGGGAGAGGGAGTGAGAGCGGAGAGATGCGGACACCGACGCCTGACATAGCCCGACTAAGAAATGCATTCGCATTTAAAATAAAAAAAAAACCTCCTCTCCCCCCTCTCTCTCCTCTAGGCATACCTCCCCGCGGCAACCACACCCTCACTGCGCATGCGCTTCTCCTCCTGTCTCCCCTCCTACGCTCCCCTCTCTCTCCTCTAGGCATCCCTGCCCGTGGCGCCCACACTCCCACTGCGCATGCGCGTCCCACCTCTCTCCCCTCTCCTACGCTCTCCCCTCTCTCGCCTCGCGACGCCGACGCAGGCAGCGTCTGCTAGCGAGTTTCTTGCTTGAAAAAGCCGGCAGATCCCACGCACTGTGGGAATCGACGTAATGCGAAGCAGCCAGGAAGGAGCAAATACTGTTTTATATAATTTGCATGTCATTTTTTACATGTTAGGACGTGTCATTTATGTTCGTCATACAGTCACGTCGCGCAATACCAATTTTGGTGTATATCAAGCTAGCGAACTGGACGCAAGCGCACCATGAGCGTGGCATGTAAATGGCGTTGTAGATGACACGCATGCCAAGATTTTCATGTTACCACCTGCCACTTATGTTCGCTATACAGTCATATCACTCAATACCAAATTTGGTGTATATCAAGCTAACGAAACAGCCGCGAGCGCGCCATGAGCGTGGAATGCAAGTCATGTCGCTCATGACATGTCATGATTTCCATATTACCACTTGTCAATTATGTTCGTCATACAGTCATGTCACTCAATACCAAATTTGGTGTATATCAAGCTAACGAAACGGCCGCGAGCGCGCCATGAGCGTGGAATGCAAGTCATGTCGCTCATGACATGCCATGATTTCCATATTACCACTTCTCATATATGTTCGTCATACAGTCACGTCACTCAATACCAAGTTTGGTGTATATCAAGCTAACGAAACGGCCGCGAGCGCGCCGTGAGCATGCCATGCAAGTCATGCCGCACATGACAAGTCATGATTTTCATATTACCACTTGCCAATTATGTTCGTCATACAGTCATGTCACTCAATACCAAATTTGGTGTATATCAAGCTAACGAAACGGCCGCGAGCGCGCCATGAGCGTGGAATGCAAGTCATGTCGCTCATGACATGCCATGATTTCCATATTACCACTTCTCATATATGTTCGTCATACAGTCACGTCACTCAATACCAAGTTTGGTGTATATCAAGCTAACGAGACGGCCGCGAGCGCGCCATGAGCGTGGAATGCAAGTCATGTCGCTCATGACATGTCATGATTTCCATATTACCACTTGTTATTTATGTTCGTCATACAGTCACGTCACTCAACACCAAGTTTGGTGCATATCAAGCTAACGAAACGGCCGCGAGCGCGCCATGAGCGTGGCATGCAAGTCATGCCGCACATGACAAGTCATGATTTTCATATTACCACTTGCCAATTATGTTCGTCATACAGTCATGTCTAGATAGATAGATAGATAGATAGATAGATAGATAGATAGATAGATAGATAGATAGATAGATAGATAGATAGATAGATAGATAGATACGCTCAAACTCGCCGAAGTTCGCTAAGAAATGCTTCGCATTTAAAAACCGACTGCTCGCGCTGCATAACCGTTCACTGGCCACCCCGTATATATGGCACTGGATCTTGACCTGCAAGGTGGTACCGGTGGGAGATTTCTCCTGTGCGTTGTCGAACGATAAAAAATTCGCAGCGTGCGCGTTAACTAAAAGCGGACTTCGGGTCTCTGTGTCCAGTCGGAGTCTTCTGTCTCTCATTGCCCATTAGCAGCGATTGGCATGTTCAAGTAGGAAACACCGCTCCATCACTGCGTGCTTTGCGCCCACCCAGTTTTCTCTCCTGCGCAACGCTGCGATGAGCGCCAGCGTCAACGCCGCCACCAGTGTAAGCGTTAGCGCCCGCTGCTTCACATCTACACATGGTTCCCTTTAGCGGGAAATGGTGTAATTTTTTTTTTGTAACAGCGACAATCTTGAATTTTCGTAACAATTTTAGGCCCGTATTGACAAACGCTCCTCGACTCGAAACTCGACCTGAAGGGATCCTTGAGGACTGTTTCGCGTTGCGATTTCTGCAACGCGAAAAGTATCAAGGATCCCTTAAGGTCGAGTTTAGAGTCGAGGAGCGTTTGTGAATACGGGCCTTAGTTTCTGCGATGTCTTACCAAGAATCAAGATGCCCAAACAGTCATCTGGGTGAGCAGGACATGCGTATGTGCACGTATTTGTGTCAACCAGTCAGAGGGCGCTCACCTTTGGAATTTGTTGGCGGGGTCGGGCCTCTTTGAGTACCGAATGACTTAGGGCTCTGGTGTTCCATGCCTGAGGCCGAGAGCCGTGCCTTGTGTAGAATTACTACCTAGCATAAACGCGCGTATCATTTTGCCTTCAGAACGCACGACCAGGCACTTCTCGCGGGTTCATATGAAGTGGTGAATGATTAACATACTGTGCAGCAGTGCCTTAAGAAATTAAACGATTTATTCATTTACTTCTCATTTTCCAGGTCTCTGGAAGTACTGAAAGAAAAGTGAGTATGGCCTAATGACGCGATGTCATTAGGAAGTGATCAGGACGTCTTGAGGGGCTAGTTGGTTCATTCTATGCAGGAAACTTTGCGCAAAAATAGAAAAGGACAACACAAGGAAGGAACACTTAAACAGATCAAGCGCACTCGATCTGTTTAAGTGTTCATTCCTTGTGTTGTCTTTTCTATTTTAGCGCAAAGTTTCCTTCATTAGGAACTGCCAACAAAAGTTTGCTAAGACACGAAAACAGCTTGATATGAAAGAAACAGCCCTGCAGTGTTCACTATTTACGCTTACTACAATTCTTGTTGTATGACTAGGGATGTGATTGCGTTATTGTCCCGGTATTCACCTTCATGGTCATCTACCGAGATCGCTATCGGTGGGGGGGGGGGGGGGGGGGGTGAAGGGAGGTAAGATTCACCGCAGCGTACCCTTCCCTCCTCCCCACCGCCCGTCCACCGCTAGTGGGGTCCGAATGGAACCAAGCTTCGCTATGGATCCAATATTCAAAATGAAGCAACAACGTCCTTTTCTCAGTGGCCTGGCTTGAGCGCCGGTCTTTCGGTACCCATTTCCCCAGCACAAGGTCGCAAGTAGTTCTGAACAGTTTAACATCCCTGCTCTTTGGTATATTTCATGATCTCGTCCTCGTATTTAGGATGGTGAAGGTAAAGAGTAATCATTTCTTGGAATGCGACATTAGTAACAGGTACCAACAGCCTTGGAGTGTCGTCATGCAGCTCGACGTGTCTCTCAGTATCTGCTTGGAAGTCATCAGTAGGAAGACCCACCGGACGCTGAGCGATGTGAAATTTGAAGTTCAGTTGCACGTATCTGGCCTCTACTGCGCGCCAATGGAAAGTTCTTATACAGAAAATGCGCGTGCATCAGTTTATTCCTATAATCTTTTCGCCTTTGCCGCCTTGCTCCAGCCCCTCTTCTCGCTGGCGCTCGCGATGGTGATTGCAATATACATTGTGCGAGTGTGCGTGCGTACGTTTGTGCGTGTGTATACGTGCCTGTGCGCATACGCGCGCCTTCACGTGTGTGTGTGTTCGTGCGCATGTGCGTGTGTGTGTGTGACAACGTCGCCTGCCATACTGCGAACCAGTGTGCCGCAAACACACGAATACATACAGCCGCTGAACGATTTCTCCTAAAACATAAGTCGTGCCATTAATAGTGCCACGGAGCTGTGGCGAAACTACTAAAATAACAGTAACCAATCATTCACTGCAACAGCTAAAAGAATAGAAACCTACGTTTGACTGCAGGTATTTCAGTGCAATTATTTATTTAAATGTTCACTATTCGCGATGATGCTCGAGCAAAATGAACGAAAAAATTAACATGTCTTGTTCTTCCTTTTTTTTCTTTCAGAGCTAAAGCGGAAGAGTTGATTAAGGTGTACGTAAATACCCCCCTCACAGGCTTACCAGTTATTTAATTATAAATGAGAAATTCGTGTATTAAAGACATATAATATTTGAGCCCATTTGTTCTGATTATCATCATCTGTCCAAAAACAAAAAATGGCCGAAGTTATACTAATGAGAAGTAATTCGAGAGGCAGAGAGAGTAGCTTATTTAGTTTAATTAAATCTCTCACGGCAATATGACGTGATATCATGATATCAACACCATGATATCATCACTGGTGTAGAGTGGCGATTGCTTAGGAAAGAAACATAGCCATGATGGCACAATATGCTCTGGCCCTCCATGAAATGAAATTTACGAACCTCATGCTCTTGCGCATGTCATTCCAAACTTCAGTGGTTTCACTTGTATACTTCGCATCGTCGCAAAGGAAGAGAACGGTTAACTTCAGGGTGAGCGTGAACCAAAGACAAACAGCAGCTGGCCTAATCTGTATCTGTTATCTATTTAAAGAAAATACATGTGTTATTTATACATTTGGGTCTAGAATATTTAAGTTCATTCAGTATGGCGCATTTTCACTGCGTGGTCATGAAAAATAAATACTCTCGGCTAAATTTTCAGGCGCTTCCGCAGTCATTTTAGATAACTATAGTAGCCCCAACAGCAGCACCCAACCTTACAAGCTCTGCCAACTTGCCAAAATGGCAAGCGCAAGCAACAAGCCCAAACGCTCTTGCAATGTCAGGCATAAAACCCAGTTTGTCAGATGTGACAAGAATGTATTATACAGAATTCTGCTATCGTGTGGTGCGTGTGACATCGAGCAGACTGGGAGATGCTTTAATGAGCGCCTGCGTCAGCCCGCACGTAATGTACACAATGACAATGAGGGTTTCTTGGCTCGTCATGTCAGCAGGTGTGGTTGCCCTGCGCAGTTCGAAAGCACAGTTGTAATGCATAAGCACAAAGACGATCGTACCCGTATGATCATTGACGCCGAGAAAGTGGCGTGGGAACCGGACAACTGCGTGAGCAAACCGTCGATTGCTCTCCTAGATAAAGAGCTACACTTCCTTGCAAATGGCGCGCATGGCCAAAGAATCTACTCTTGTGCCTCGAGCATCGGGTCTACAAATTTTGCTTACCATAGCTTGTTAACAGCTAACTTTTCTTTTTTCTTTCTCCTGTTTCCGTCATATACATGTCGTATGTGATCAATAAACCTTCAGTCGATACGCTTTTCCCCATCTGCTTGTCGTCCGTGTTCTCTGCCGCGCAGTATACATCGATCTTGCTAGTGGTCCGCCACGGTGGATCAGTGGCTAAGGTGCTCGGCTGCTGACCCGAAGGTCGCGGGTTCGATCCCGGTCGCGGCGGTCGCATTTCGATGGAGGCGAAATGGTAGAGACCCGTGTACTGTGCAATGTCAGTGCACGTTAAAGAACACCAGATCGTCAAAATTTCCGGAGCCCTCCACTACGGCGTCTCTCATTATCATATCATGGTTTTGGGACGTGCAACCTCAGATTTTATTATTATCTTACTAGTAGCCATGACGGGGAGTGTGGAACACGTTTCTTTTCTGCCTACTGGCGTCAAGAAGCCAGTGATCTCTTTACAAGCTGGCAGCTTTTAAGTCCATGAGGGTGGCGATTTGGGCTTGTTGGTATGGTTGCATGATAATTGATGGTGATTGATTAGTGGGGTTTTGTGGCGCAAGGGCCATGAGTGGCCAAAGAGCGCCATGTCTGATATGATAATTGATGGTAGCGCAGGCTAAACACGCGGACAAAAGAAGGCCCATTCGAGACACCACAGCGCTGTGGTGTCTCGAATATGCCTTCTTTGTCCGTGTGTTTAGCCTGCGCTACCATGGTGTCTCGAATGTGCCTTCTTTTGTCCGTGTGTTTAGCCGGCGCTGCCATCAATTGTCAAGCTTTTAAGGGCTCTTTCTGTTTGCTAGACACAATATTAAATATAACTAACAAGCAAAAAAAGCCCAACAAAGTGTAAGGCATCATATTAGTAGTATGATGTAAATGTGAAGAAAGTAAAAAAAAATAAAAGCCATAAGATTAAAAAAAATATCGTCCAATAAATCTTAATCCGGTGTCTAAGAGAGGACAAAGCGCATGCAGCTAACTTGACACATAAGCAGAAAAGCCCCGGCAATGTGTCTTTGGGTCACGAAAAATGCGTGAGATTTAAAGCAATAATAAATAATTGTGTGTGTTTAACGTCCTCAAACCACCATATAATTATCAGAGATGCCGTAATAGAGGGCTACGCAAATTTCGACCACCTGGGCTTCCTTTACGTGCACCTAAATCAATGTACACGGAGTAGAAATTTGAGCGCAAATAAATGACCACGGAGCACGAAGATAAACACGCACCACAGCAAGTCGAGCACCATAGCCACTAGACCACCGCGGCGGGTAACATTTAAAGCAGTGCAATGACCGCGCGTTTCGGTGGAATGTAGGGCTGTGCGAATATTCGAAATTTTCGAATAACGAATCGAACAGCGCTGTATTGGATTCGGTACTCGAATCGAATAGTGCATATTCGAAAATATTCGAAATACCGAATATTTTTCGAATAGTTTTCGATTAATCTGCAACGACGAAAAACGCCCAAGTAATGGCACGTGAAAACACCGATGGGTAACTTTTCCCGTTCTCGTCATCGGATCACACTTATACATGCAGCACATGTCCTTACGGCCCTATCGACGCCATATTGATCACAGGATCAAGGCGTCTTGCTTAGAGCTACAGCGTAGCTGAAGCAACAGTGTCAGCTATCAACTACCTTCACTATGAAATTCATGATGTTAACTCATGGAAATTGCTTAATATTTATGTATCAGTTTTATTTAAAATCTGTTCACAAACTGCCGCCTTGAATACTGTAGTCACTGGTATATTTCAGCCTGCAGCTACAAAATATTTACAAGACTCGAGTCGCTGCTCAGTTTAAATAATTGTAGTATTTTCGTCGGTTAAAAGTAATCGTAATGTTCCTTTCTTAAACCTTGTGAATAGTTGTTTCAAATAAAATGCTATGGAATTCTTGGGCTGTTTTGAAAAAAAAAAACTCCATCTTGCCAGTACAGGCCTGCTTTGAAAATTGTTGCCTTACTATTCGAAAATTATTCGAATATTATTCGAGTCATATTCGTGCTCGATTCAATGTCGTCACCATTCGTATTCGATTCCGTTCTGAAATTCACTATTGGCCCGCACCTAGTTGAATGACGATTGCATTCATGCTGGGTCAAGTTCAACGTCACGAATTCGTCGAGTTTTTGTATTTGCAGAAAGGAGAACCTGGAGTTTCGAGTGAACAAACAGAAGGGAGAAACGAGTCTTGAATTGGTGGGCGTATTAGAAAGTAAGTGCACGCTTTTGTCTCTGTTACGCCTCTGTGTAATAATAACAATAGCGCTTCAAAGTAACGCCTGTCCGTGTTTTCGTTTCAAGCGGCAGCATGTTCGCTCATTTGTCCCCATTACGTCTGTCCATGTATTCAATGTGGTAGGCAGCGTTAATGAACGAGAGGTGCAAAATAGTTATTTAAACATAAACGTTGAGCGCGCGCGGTGCGCGCCGCATTCTACGCCTTGGTCTCATACATTCCACGGCGCCGAATACGCGTGTATGGCTTGTTTAGCGGATATAGAGCGCAAGAAACATCGCTGCTCAGTAAGCACATCACATATATCGATTTAGGAAAAAAACTGACGCCACATGCGCGTTTTTCCCTGCGCGGAGCGTCTGGGATCAAGGCGGCGTGCACTGAGCATCGCCAGTACAAATTACGTATTTTTGTCACGATATCATCGTTCGGTGCTTCCGCGGTGACTACAGAAGCGACACCTTGCGCTTTTTCTCGCGTTGCGGTGTGCGCGCACTTGAATGGAGCGAAAGAGCAGGCTGGACAATAAAAACGAACGCGCTTGCGCAGTGCGCCCTCTCCAGCTTCTTAAGCAACCGTCAGAAGGCGCGCGGCGCTGTTTGCCAGGCACTCCCATGGTCTCTCATATTCTGACCGCCACAGTACAGCCTCCAAGAATACGCGCGCAAGCACAGGCGACTACATCCTGCATGCTAAAGGCTCACATCCCAAGAAGTACATTTACAGCGGAAACGCAAAGACGCACCACAAAGACAGAAACGACACACACAAGCGCTGACTATCAACTGACTTTATTTCGGCGATTGTCAATGCATATATACCTCCAAGGCAGCCTTACCGCACATGCGCCACGCAATCGACATTAAAACAAAAGTGAAACGGAGTGGAAAAAAAGAATCAGTGTATTACATACGCGATGAAATGAAATCAAACTCAGATGAGTGGAGGGACGGAGACGTGTCGCTTATGCAAAGATGAGCCCTTTTTTTAAATGCGAATGCATTTCTTAGTCGGGCTATGTCAGGCATCCGGCGTTGTGCGGCGTTGTCTGGCGGCGGTGTCCGCGCGCCGGCAGGTGTTATCTCTCCGCTCTCACTCCCTTTCCCATAGCAACAGCTGCGGGCGCGCGCGCTTATCCTCGCCCCTAGCAACCGCAGCAGGTGGTGCGGGCGGAGTAGCGGAGAGTGAGTGGAGAGGAGGAGCGCGCTCTGGTGAATGAGGGCGCTCGCATCGCGGGAGCTCGGCGGAGCTCTCACGATAAAAAAATAATAAATAAAAAAAACAGGCTTTGCGCCGTGCTCCCGACCGGGCTGCAGAAATTAGGCGCATTTTCCTTCTTCTTACCACAACCACTATACACTCCGTGCACTGCGACTGGCGCGCCGCCGCGCGGACAGTCGTTGAGAGCCCGAGCAGAACCAAACGCTCTCCCACGCCCGCTAACACGTAGTTTATCGTAATCAATGAACTGCTGCGTAGTCGATTGTACCAACAGGTACACGTCGTGTCCTGCGGGAACGACGTTTCACAGTTTCTCGACTCGACCCTGCTTTATTGGGCAGCGACATAAGTAGATCACGGCTGTGCGACGAAAAAAGTGTTTGGTTCCCGCTCCCTCTACCATCTCGCGTTCTGCCGCTGCATGCTTGAATTGGTCTGAGACACCACCTCTGCACGTGCAATAATCTTGCGTGATGTTCCTGCTGCCATAGAGCTGGTGAGAAAAGAAATGTACGTCAGGCATTTTATAAAATGCCTTGAATACGTTCCATGAGTCATGAGCTGAATAATAATTCAGCTCAAGACTGACGGAACATTTTATTGGACCTTATTACCTCGCCGTCTACCCTTCGTAGTTTTGGGGAATGCAATGCGAGGTCAATTGGTGCTTTGCTGGGCTGATAGGACCGTCAGTTAAGGGGGGCGAACTGAGTTGCGTACCATATTACCGTAAACATATCTATCCGCCCAGCAGCGCTATGCGTACTCGGTAGGATCAAGCTAAGACGCAGAGTAGCAGAACTAGAGATTCTGTACGAAAAAAACGAAGCTTTGCGAATGCTGTAGCGATGGATGTGCATGTCAGTGCGTTTCGGAAAGCAACATAACGGCGCAAGAGGTGTTAGTGAATGAGAGACGTGACGATGGCCGAAGTGACCATGCCGTCGTCTTCGCCACTTTACAAGGTGAAGCGAAAGACGAAAGGAGGCTTCAGCGACCTCTCTGGCCGAAATCGTAGCACGTTCTCTTTCTCGCCCGCGCCTCTTAGCATGAGCAGCGCGGGTGGTGAGGTAAAGACTATGATCATGATGAGCGATGATGATGCCGCGACAATTTCAAGCAAATCACTTTGCGAGACTCCGTGGCTGCAAATCGCCGTGGCATGAAGCCGCAACAAAGGAGCATGCCGCCCGGCCACTCACCGTGATTTCCACGGCGAGTGGCCGTGGGGCCATCGATAATTCTTAATGCTCTGAGTATTTTGCAAGTACGCGGGTAGTGGGCACGCACCAATAATATTCTAAGCGTGAAAGAATGACAGCTTACCGCGACGGTTATAGAGTAAGCATCTTGCATTACACACACCTGACGCACGCATTTAGCCGTCAGTACTGACGACGCGCAGCAAGGCGCTCACTAACGTGGAAAACGTGGCCGCTTTTGTGCAGGTTTTTCCCATTTATTCATGGCGGCATCGCGGAAGAATGTCCCATTACGATATCTTTACATCCAGCTCGAAGCAGAAACAGCGCCGGCTACGGGCGCTTGCGCCACCATAGCTGTCAAAGCAATGAGGCGCTGCTGTCTGCTAACATTCTCAACGTTGCACGCCCGCCGCACCACTCGTGGCGCTGCGCGCGGTTTTCAAGGCGCCCCCTATAGGTCCCAAACGGAGTGTATATATAAATGGAGTGAAGCGCGCGCGAAATGCATTCGCATTTCCTCACGATTCCCTTCGGGCAGGTGGGGGCATTTTTTTTCGTTGTCTGCGCTCAGTCGCGACAAACAGGCGCCTGGATTTCACGCCGCCGTTTGAAATCGACGACGCGCGCTTACTTTGAGCGCTCGTTTGTGACCTATAGCTCAATCACGTTTAGCCTGTTATAAAAAAATTCTGGGAATCCTGTATAACAGCTCGTGTTCTTGGGCTAAAATATTGCCTTAGGACACATATTGATACCTCTGACACACGTGCCAAAGTAAAGCACCTTGCAGGTGCTTTATTTGCTAGGTTGGACACTTGCTAGGATCGAAGCTTGGACTTGTTCGCGTTGCAACACTGAACAACACTTTGCATGCTTCGATCGCTGTCTAGTGTCGACAAATCAAGCACTTAGTTTTCTCGTGTGTCATTGTGAGTGGACGCCTCTGGAAGACGTCGAAAATATCTGTGTGGCCCAATAAATCACGTCAAAATTCAACGTAGCATTATGTCATGATAATTTGTCATCATGCACCAGGACGAAATAAAATGAAGCCCTGTTTCAGCACAACATATTCGTTTTATTGACGTGCCAATAATTCACTCTCAGAAAAGCACTGGAGTGGATTATATGGGTAACATTTTCATGACTATACCGCAAAATCCCGAGCAAGCGCCCCCCTCCCTTGTACAGGAGATTACAAATATGCGTCCCCTTCTCCCCTCCCACCATTCTCACTGTTTCATTCATTCTTGTTATTCGTCCGACAAGGGCAAGTGAAAACAGTGAATGTATGCGTATTTAATAAAGCATTGCATTAGAAGCACGAGTGTGCGTTCAATTTTAGCTGCTCTTCAACCGCCATATTGAATTTTAGTCCATGATGGAGCAAGGACCCCCCCACCCTCCGAATCTTGTCGGATTACCCTTCGCCGTAATGTGGGGAGGGGGGGTGCATGCTCGGGATTTTACGGTAAACTAATGAAAACCATGACGTAAATTACGTTCATCTGTTCGTCTTCGACTAGTTGCACCAGCTCGCGATGAACTGCCACGCGCACCACACACTAGCGAGCGAGAAGCGAGTCCGCCCGCAGCGGCCAACGGAACGCGAAACGGAGCTGTTCAACCATCAACGCCTGGTGGCGTTTGTTCAACACGGATCACGACTCACTGAGCGAGTAAGAACCGACGCTCAGCGAGCGAACCGCCGCTTACTGAGCGAGAGCGAACCGACGCTCAGAGAGCGAAAGAGAACTACCGCTCACTGACCGAGAGAGAGCCGCCACTTACTGAGCGAGAGGGAGCCACCGCTCGGTGAACGAGAGAGAACCACGGTTCAGTTGGCTCAGTGAGCCATCTCCCTAAGAACCGCGGATCACGCGTTCTTTTAAAAGAGCCGCTCAGAAGATCCGGCTCGCTCCTGAGCGACCCATCTCTAATTGGGACGGCCGGAGAGAAACCCGCCGGCGCGCTATCTCGGAGGCCATGCTTGCGAACCGGCCATACAACGTCTCCATCGTGATCGACAGCAATGAAGTGGCGAATGCTCGCCGTTCGTGCAGAACAGGGTGAGGCAATATCTATGTGCAACGTAACATAGAACGCAGTGGGCGAAGGCAAGCTGCTTTCTGTTCCCGCACGTGACATAACGAAAACCTTAAAGAGCTCCGCTTTTTGAAAAGTGTCTACACTGCCTCAGGTGAAAAACTTTCGAGAATGTGCACTAAACAGCGGCAGCAGGTTTCGCTTATGAATTTATGATAAGCAGTCCGCTAGACGCGCGCTTGTCTGGATGAGTAAAATACATATCCAAAGTGCGTACACGATCCAAATGCAGCCGTTGTCTCAGACATCCTACGCCGCTCAGCTGCGCTAACGAGGCGCTCACCCGCGCGGCGATTCGGAGGCCGCGTCGTCGGCGCCTTGTCTAGGGGCCTTCGCGGCAGGTTCTGGAACGGCACCGCACCTTGTGTAAGTCACCTATGCTTACAGCCTGCGTGCAATAAATGGCAGTACTCAAACACGGTTACAAGCTTACCGAAGAGTGGTGCGTACGGTGGGTATCAGAAGTCACTGTCAGCGAAGTGCATGCTGCACACGGTCGATGAAGGCGTGGGGCGCTTCCCCATTCTGACATCGACTATCCACTTTTGGTTTAGCTTCGGGTCCTTAGGAGAGTTGTGAAAGCAAACGCCCTTTTCACGAGCGGACGAAGTACACTGAGGCACAAAAAAGTACTTCACCATTGCGCAGCACTCGCCGCGGATACAAGCGGCCGCAGTTCTGACAAACAAAGAGCTTTGCTTCTAAAATGAACGTCAAAACGGAGACCCACGGTTGTTCGAATGGCATCGGTAGCCACCATACACAAGATAACCAATTGAACTGCTTCTTCGTTCAGTTTCACCACAACTGTGGTTTCTACACGGCGCCGGGCCTACGTAGCAGACGAAAGCGCGCGAATCCCCCACTCTGACGTCACACAGGCGCAGTTCGCAGCGCCGCCATCGGTCGCACACCAGGCGAATATACGTCGTCACGCTAGCTGAGAGCTTCAGTCAATATCGCCATCGGTCTAAGTAGACTTTCGCATTCACATTCTAAAAAATATTGAAAGCAGTCCTCGTATTTATCGCACAGCTTCAAAACAAGCGTTCAAGGATCCGAAATGTATTAATCCAAATAAGACAGACGTTCAGGAGATGTTGAATGGTTGAAATGACGAGAAGCATCAGTTGCTGACCTTACGAAGATGACTACTTGCAGAAATGTTAATTCTAGCGGCATTCATCGCTCAACAATTTGTCATGACTTCTTTTATTAAATTATCCACTCTTCAGGGGAAGTGGTCACGCAAACCAGACAGAACAAAGATATTGGCAAACCGGTTGGCACAAAAAGAAAATTCAGGCATCTTGAGCGCGCAGAAAGGGGTGTTTTTTCTGTAGGCTCGATGTAAAAGGCGTTTCTGCGCAGATGAAACGTACTTTCAGTATGGTGACACCAACGCATAAAATATATACCTTCGCTTGATTTTTGGTTACTATAGTCTTTCTTCGTTCTAAAGAATCACTTTTTTCCCCTTTGCAGCTGCCCAACCAAACATTCGGCTGAGCCGCCCTCACCGAATATACAAAGTACTGGAAGCAGATGTTGATTGCGTACTTGTGTCATACCAGGATATCACAAATGGTAAATGGTTTGGCGTGTTCCCGTATCTCTTGGCCAATCTGAAGTTTTTTTTATTGTTTAGTGCATCTATTTTATGAAAACTAACGCAATGAACACAGCAGGGCTGCTCACGTTGTTTGAATGTACAAATTGTATTTATTACGGACATCCTAGTAACCAAATAAACGTTCAAGTTTACCTTCACAAATCATTACTAAAATAGTTCCCCGTGACTGAGGCACGCAACATTGTTTAAATATTATAGCCAGGCAAAGTAATGCACAATTTTTTCTGTGCCACCAAATTTCCACCAAGTCATTATGAACACCTAAACCCAAGTGAATGCGCCCGTAGCTACATCTATTTAGCTATGCGCCTGATCACGTCTTGAATGTAAAATATATACTAAATTCGCGTATTAGTGGAAATTATGCCGTTTTGCAAGTTCTTTGAGATACTGTTGACAACGATTTGTTAGTCAGCATTCGCAAAATCAGGGACATAGCTAATTACAAAAGCTTCATGCATTATCATCAGAGCGGGCATTTCATCACCAAAAAATATCGCTTTTAGATGCGAAGCAGCTTAAGGCCGAGTTCAATCCGGTGGTGGTGGTGGTGTGCTTCTTGACCACCCTTACTGCGCATGCGCAAACACTCTCCACACACCTCCTCTCCTACGCTCCCCCCTCTCTCTCCTCTAGGCATCCCTACCGCGCCGTTTACACGCCCATTGCGCTTGCGCGGCCCCTCCCCCCTCTCTCTCCTCTCCTACGCTCCCCCCACTATCCTCTAGGCATCCCTACTGCGGCGTTTACACCCCCCATTGCGCATGCGCGTCCCCTCCCCCCTCTCTCCTCTCCTACGCTACCCCCCTCTCTAGCTTCGCAACGCCGACGCAGGCAGCGTCTGCTAGCGAGTTTGTTGATTGAAAACATTGGCCGCGTATCTGCGTGCTTCGCTGCAAATGTCGTCGAAAGACGATAGTCTTGTGCCGGCTGTACTACTATGTTTTGCCTTGCCTCAGACAGCGCCTACTCTACGTTGAATTGGTCACATCTGGCTGGCATAAAATATACGAGGCGCTGAGCGAGATATGGACGCCATTGAAAAACATGAGCTTGTGCTGAACCAAGGGCCACTGCCAGCGGCAGCACCTTATCGTCGGCACAGGGCTTTTCCGTGCAAAGCGTCGCAGTTCCTGCACAGCGTCGCATATTCAGCGCTGCCTAAAAACACTAGGGTCTTAGAATTGCGTACCTATGTATTTTCTAATAAAAGTACACACGACCTGACACTTACATATCAATGAGGCGAAGGCGGAGAAAGAGGGAGAGGGAGACTAATCTGCCTCCGTTTCACATGCGTTCGTATTCTCGCGCTTTGCGCATCGTGCAGACGCCATCCGCTTTCCAGCGCTCATAAAGCTCATTCATCATCCCGCGTGAAGGGGAGACGCCACAGCTGGCACCTTGTCAGGGAGCTTCAACGGCGACGGCGGCGGGGTGGCGGCCTAAGGAGCTTCGCCCCTGAAAAACCGGCAGATCCCAAACACTGTGGGAATCGACGTAATGCGAAGCAGCCAGCAAGGATCAAATCATGCTGTACATGATATGCATGTCATGATTCCCATGTTAGAACCTGTCATTTATGTTCGTCATCACACAGTCAGGTCACGCAATTCAAATTTGGTGTATATCAGCTAGCGAAACGGCCGCGAGCGTGCCATGAGCATGGCATGACAGTCATTTTGCACATGATATATCATGATTTCCTTATTACCACTTGCCATTTAGGTTCAGCATACGTTCACGTCATGTAATACGAAATTTGGTGTATATCAAGCTAGCGAAACGGCCGCAAGCGTGCCATGAGCGTGGCATGCAAGTCATGTTGCACATGACATTTCATGTTTTTCATATTACCACTTGTCATTTGTGCTCGTCATACAGTCACGTCACTCAATACTCAATTTGGTGTATATCAAGCTAGCGAAACCGCTGGGATAGTGCCGTGAGCGTGACATGCAAGTCATGTGGCACATGACATGTCATGATTACCATATTACCACTTGTCTTTTATGTTCGTCATACATTCACGTCATGCAATACAAAATTTGGTGTATATCAAGCTAGCGAAACGGGCGCGAGCGTGCCATGAGCGTGGCATGCAAGTCATGTTGCACATGGCATATCATGATTTCCATATGACCACTTGGCATTTATGTTCCTCATACAGTCACGTCACGCAATATCAAATTTGGTGTATATCAAGCTAGAGAAACGGTCGTGAGCGCACCATGAGCGGGGCATGTAAATCATGTCTTATATAACGTGCACATCATGATTTTCATACCACCACCTGTCATTTATGTTGGTCATGCAGAAATAACTCATCATACCAATTTTTGGACATATCAAGTTAAGAAAACGGCCGCAGGAGCACTACGGCCATGGCGTGTAAATCATACTTTTCGTGACAAGTTAGTCAAAATTTTCATGATATGACCAGTCATTCTTGTTCGTCATACAGTCATGATATGCCATACGAATTTTGATATAAATACCATTAACGATACGGCCAGGAGAGCACTAAGTCGTAGGAGGCTAGATAGATAGATACGCTCAAAGTCGCCGAAGTTCGCTAAGAAATGCTTCGCACTTAAAAACCGACTGCTCGCGCTGCACAACCGTTCACTGGCCACCCCGTATAATAGGCCCTGGATCTTGACCTGCAAAGTAGCGCCGGTGGGGAACAATAATAAAAATTCGCACTGTCCGCGTTAACTAAAAACCGACTGCGGGTCTCTGTGTCCAGTCGTAGTCTTCTGTCTCACATTGCCCATTAGCAGCGATTGGCATGTTCCAATAGGAAACACCGGTCCATCACTGCGTGATTGCGCCTCCCCAGGTTTCTCTCCTGCGCAACGCCGCGATGAGCGCCAGCGTCAACGCCGCCACCAGTGTAAGCGTTAGCGCCCGCTGCTTCGCATCTACACATGGTTCCCTTTAGCGGGAGATGGCGTAATTTTTTTTGGTTGATTTTTACTACTAGGCGCTTAAAACGCAGTCGCAGTACAATACATATTTGGTCAGTTGGAGCGACATGTTTGGTTTACTGCAAGGCAACTGAGCTCAACTGCTAAAAGATGTTATTACGTAATTCCTGATGTTAACCATGAATCTTGGGGTTAGCTAATAAGCTATGGGTAAAGTGCACCACCTACAGGGGGGTGCGACAGTCCACTGCTCCAGCGTGCGGTCAGCGCGTAAAATGGCAACTTGCGGCCACTCGGGGCCATTTGGCACTCGCGTGCTGCAAATTCTAGTCTCTCTGTCTCATACGCCCGTGTGATATGCGTGAGTGCGAATGCGACATACGTGGAAATTTGACAAATTTTGCCGAATCAATCATGACTTCGGTGTAACAAAAAGCACGAACGTGCAACTGAGCGTTTCAAAAGGACGACTCGTGTGACAGGCCAGCGTAAGCATGGAAGCACTGGCTGTCACCAACGATGTTTATATGCATGTTTTCTTGACATTTTGACTGCTTATTCTTGAGTAAAGGATGCAATTTGCGTATGACGTGTTAGCCACCTTTGTGTCACTGTCTCTGCTTCTGCATCTCAATTGTTTTCCTTTTTTCATGTTTTTGGTGGCTTTTTTCGAGTTATGTGTTGCACACGCCATTCACAAGTGAAACATGCGATTGCCGAACCGCACGTGTTGTGTTTAATAATGCCGTAGAACTCCGGCAACGTTTCCTGTGCTGTGGTTCAGCTGCGTTTGCACACGTTGCTCGGGCTGCATGACTGATTGAGTAACGTTGTCATGTGCCAGCTTTGCACGTGATATCTTAGCCGTCACAATAGCGCGGCTTCGCTTGCACGCACATTGCTGTTAGGGGGGCAAAGGCAGCTCAAGAGATATAAATCGCAATTACCGATGCATTATGCCACGCATGCGCGGCTTCTACCTTAGTGTTCCCGTTTAGGAACTCTGCAGTGTTCGAACTGCGCCGCTCGACGAACTAACGTACGGCGGAAAAACAGAGCAGCGTACGAAGAAAAATTCTGGATGTATCGGTGGCATCCCTCCAAAGAAATGTAGGCTGCAGACTCGAGATCAATTGGCCCGCTGCCACTGGGTTCCGTCAACTTTGGAAAAATATCAGTTAACTTGCAGGGAGCGTAAATCCCCAGTGAACAAGCTACATCATGTGCTTCATTAACATGCCTGGGATCCCTTGCTTTACGCCGCGTACGCCGTGAATTATTGGGTTGCCGCTGGTCCCTGAAGCACGGTCGTAGCAGAGAACAGATAAAATTTGTTCCTGGTTGGTAGATGTTATAGCAATTGGCGCAGTTTAGGACACATCAATTGATATGCGCGACACTACAAAGCACGGCTAACGACCTGAGACGGCTCCACTGAAGGGCCGGCTGCTGCACGCAGCACGCGAGTCGCTTTCGTTCACTCCCACACAGCGGCGCCACCGGTTAAATGCGCGTTTACCACAGGCTGGACAGTGAGTTAACGTCCGAAAGGACCTGGGGCTTTGACAGATGCCTTCGTGAAGGACTCCGGATAATTTGATCCACGAGGAGTTTTAATCTGTTCTGACAACGCGGAGTAAACAGGCCTGAATCATTTAGCCTACATCGAAATACGACCGCCGAAAACCGGGATCAAACCTGTAAGTACCGTAGGCATTGAATTACCAAGCCGGCTCGTCTCGTGCAAAAAGCAACCGCCTCTCGCTCGACAACATCACTCTTATATTTCATTACT
The DNA here is from genome assembly GCA_030522465.1 of Rhipicephalus appendiculatus. Taxonomy (NCBI): domain Eukaryota; kingdom Metazoa; phylum Arthropoda; class Arachnida; order Ixodida; family Ixodidae; genus Rhipicephalus; species Rhipicephalus appendiculatus. The sequence continues at coordinate 164,086 of JALIZH010013011.1, forward strand.
GCACGTGTGTGTTGTCCAAGGTGTGACTAGAGAGCTTCAGAAGAGTTGACTGTTGGGCGAGTTGGTGCTTTGACACAGAAACCATCGTGAGAGCGCAACTAAACACGACACACAAGAAGAAGAAACAGACGAGGACAGGCGCCTGTCCTCGTCTGTTTCTCCTTCTTGTGTGTCGTGTTTAGTTGCGCTCTCACGATGGTTTCTGTGACTAGAGAGTTTGACTTTCTTAGCAACGAAAGCTACCCGTAAATTGTACTTTTTGTTAACCGAGTATGCGCGTGGTAAGTTGTTTCTATGACCGTGTCACGCACTCAACAATGCAATTCAGAAATGTATCGCTGTGTAGTTAGCTATGGTAAAATGTGCTTGTAGAGAGAACGGCTTTTAAGTCTTAAGATAACGCAAGAATATTTTCCCACAGATTATGGAGTTACTCGAGGCGGTGCATAATATGTATAGCACTTTTTAACGCTCTCCTTTGTTAATGTGGAATATACAGGTTGACATTTAATTGCATTACTTGCATGACAAACTCTCAGAGCGTCATATGTATTCGCCCAAGAAAACTGTAAGGCGAAAACCGCATACTTTATAGCTTAGTCGATATATTAAACATGCCCCTCATGTAATGTGATGGTGTCATCATGAGTTATCACGCTGTGAATTTGTGATATCATGAACGTGTCCCAACTGTTGGCTGCCAACGTCGACGCTCAATTTTCCCTGTTGATGAGGGATCAGTCTTTCACCTCATTAATGTACGCGGTGCGAAAAATACACTGCAAAAGGCCGTATACAAGCGGTTGGCGCTCTCCAGATATTGTATGTGCATTGGCTAAATGCTTATTAATATTTGTTACTGAACATGCACCAAAAAGCCCAACAGCAAGCTTTAATGCACTATCTGTATCTCATTGATATTTTCAGGTGCACCACGCTGTCTACTATGGGGAACATCAAGAGAAGAAGTAAATAATGAAACACATTGCTATAACAAGCTCAAGCTTTGTCCCGACGATATGTACGACTTGACGGAAGCCGCAGATCCATGCGACCTGGATGAAGAGTCCCTAAATCTGGAAAATTCCGCTGATCAGGCTTCTGAGTAGTTCGTCAAGATAGAAGCTGGCCCTTAAACAAACTCGCAAGTCGCTTAAGTGTGAGAATCGGAGAACCATAGCAGATCTACGTAATACTTGTTACTGAATCTGTCAATACCTGCTCGATATTAACCCACTGGTAAAACGGCGATTGCTGCGCTTGTGCCCCTTCATTTTATCACGGAAATTGCCAAGCTCGCCAGTCAAGTACACGGAAGAATTACCAATAATTTAGTTTGTAGAAATCTGAAAATTCTGCGAGTTATCGCTTAGGGGTTCGCTAGAAGTAATATTAAAACAGTTTTGGGACGCTTTCAGTCCGTTGAATGTGACTTCTCTGTTAAATAAAGCATTCATTGGCTGAATAATTGCTGGTGGCTTGAATAAGTAGGAGCCGTGAAAATCTATATTTATTTGCACCCTGCAACTTTAGCGACGCGCCCTTAGATGTTGCAATGAATTCATTACATTTTGCCTAAGTAGTAAGCTTATTAACAATGAAATTAGTAGGTTTGTAGAGTTACACAGAAACTATTAGATAGAAGGATATTTTTATCAAAGTAAAAGTCGATCGAAAAAGCTTCCCTGTAAAGCGGTGTGTGCTTAATGTCTTAAACTATATATATATATATATATATATATATATATATATATATATATATATATATATATATATATATATATATATATATATATATATATATATATATATATATATATATATATATATATATATATATATTCATGCCCATGAAAGCGGCCACATGCTTGTACTTCTTTTCATTCTGACGAAGGCCGTTACACGGCCGAAAGGTCAACCAGTAATGAATATTCAATTTTCGTAAGTGTGCTCCTTCATTTCTTGACTATCTATCTATCTATCTATCTATCTATCTATCTATCTATCTATCTATCTATCTATCTATCTATCTATCTATCTATCTATGTATCTATCTATCTATCTATATATATATATATATATATATATATATATATATATATATATATATATATATATACACATACATACATTGTGATGACCGAGCTCCACTGGCAGAACTGTGTTGTGGACTTGCCCCCGGCACAGAGCACAATAAAACTCCCAGAATCGCATGCCGAGTCCCCCCCCTGAACTTTTACCTACACAGGGCTGGTCTGGTGCAGTCACATTTATGCCTCCATTGCAATGAGAGTGAATCGCTGCATCATTTCTTCTTAATGTGCAGATTATTTACCAATCAAAGGAAAACACTTCTAGATGAACCATTCCGAAGGATGGGCTTAAATTTATCACTTCCGGTGGTTGTTTTTCCTCTGGAGCTTCCGTACTGGGTTTTAGCCACAGGAGTGCACGCGCAAAACAAACCAAGAAAAAAAAGAAAGAAACGGCACGCGGCATGGATCGAAAAGCAAGCGAGCAAAAAAGAAAAAAAACGCCGCACTGAAGAGAGAGGGGGGGGGGGGGGGCGAGAAGCGAGCGGCTGTTGTTACTGCTGCCCTGACGACGTAAACAACGTATTGACTAGAGACCGGATGTGAAGCAAATGCCTATTTTATTCCTTGGTTCCGTTCGTACCACCTTGATATATGGGCATGAATTAAAGGTCAAGAAGGGCTTTTATAGTGCTTTTAAATGCCTATTTTTGGCGTTCGTGCGTACATGCCTAAAAGTGCCTATAAATGCCTATTTTCAAATTCGGCTTCTATATGAACACTATTTAAGCTCGAAAATCGCTTTCGAGTGCAGTTTGAGACCGTTATTCATGTTACCGGGTCATATTGACCTTCAGGAATTATATGGAGTTCAACTTGGCGCTCTAGACCAACCAATTTCCGGAAAACAACCGATAGCAGTAGTGAAATGGGACGCGCCAGCCACGATAGGCCGCCGCGATGACATGGCGTGAGAAGTTGGAATAGGGAAGCCTGTGGAGAGGAAATGACGTTATTTCTGCAACCCTAATTAGGAGCACGTCTCAGCATCTGCAGGGGAATTGGGAGAGGGAAGTAAGGATAGGAAGGAGAGAGAAGAGGAGAGTGGCGTCCACGTCGGAGGACGCGGCGGGTGGCTTCTACAGCCGCGCGTCCAGTCCGGTGTCCCCAAGCGATTGAAGGACCACGCTGAAGACCTGGGAGTGGCCGTAGGTAGGGAACAGGAGGTCCCTCTGTGCAGCCGCGGGAAGGTATAGAACGAATGCGAAACCGTGGAGTGGCGTCAGGGGAAAGGAGTGTAGATCAAAAGAAAGGAAAATGCGATGTGCACGCGGCTTTTGTTGTGTTTGTATTTTAATTCGTAAAGAGTACCTCACTAAGTCGCATAAGATATTTCAGGTAGACACTGGAAATTGCTGCGTCCCAATGAAGAGCGTTGCACCACAATTATGTTTGAAATTGGTCCATTACGAGACGCGAAGCCATGGTGCGAGGAGGCGATCTTGAAACCCTTGCCACTCACCCTTTTCCAGTCCTCTTCGGTGTCGGAGCAGGAGGATCACATGACGCAGACGCATCAACACGTCATGCACACGCAAGGTCACGTGCGCATGATGTGCCCGAGCCATCTCCTACCGCCATGGGTGTTTCGTGGTTTCGGCGTTCTCCGTAGTGTACTGTCTGTTTCTGTGGGATGAATTCATCAGTGCGCATACGTGTGGAGAGGCTGGCACTGATCAAGTATCTTTACCACGATACACCGCATCGCGTCGCTGGAACTGCTGTAAGGGACGATGCACCAAAAACATGCCGAGCGTCGTAAGGGTGGGCGCCGGTAAAATGCGGTAACGGCGCAAAGACGAACGCATGCAAAATGGAGGCCGATTAGTCAAGTATCGCGCTGTGATCAGAAGTAAAAAACAATAAAAAAACACGCGCACATCCACTTTATGTGTTTTATTATTTCTCTAAGCTTTCATTTGTCTATTCAAGCAACAGAGCAAACAAATTACTCATGAAGTTTCTACAATTTGTCGCAATGCCACGTGCTACTGTGAGCGACGTCAGAGCACCAACGTCGACGTACAGGAGCGCCGTAAGAGCGCAGATAACGATGCCGGACCATTTCTTGTTGTACGTCGCCCCCTCCATCTTGGGGCGCGTAACCGTAAGAAGGGCAAGCGGTGTTCAGCTTCACGTCTTGCATTGGAAATCTTGGCAGACGTGATCGTGAGCGCCCAGTGCATGCATTACAGTCGTCCATTCGAAATGCTCAGTCCTTGGTGAGGGGCCCTTTATGGTGTTCACGGATAGGGGAGAAAGTGACCCTGCGCAATTCAACCCGGTTGATACGAGGCATCCCTCCCTTTTGGTCTTTTAGTGGTCTGGCTATCCGCTCCTGTGTTACCCTTCTCAGCGACGTCGGAAAGGAAGAGACCCAAGAGTGTGTTGATTCAATGGTGTACACTTGACTCACCATGCTACACAATAAAAACTTGGGGCACCCTTAAGCTTCGCCTTTAAGAGTTGAACGCGATAGCGATATCCCGTTCCGAGTGCGTACTTCAACCACTTAGTGCATTCTTGCTATGCACGCCCACTACGTGGTGTTAAGGGAATGCGAGCCGTAAGGTGTGTGCCTTTTTGTAATAGGTGACTGGCTTTAAACAACGATATTGTGATGATAGTGCCATGTTCTGAAGCCCGATGGCAATGCACGCTTGTACCACGCAATATTATTGGAATATTACATGTTATGTTGCGACGACTATATCTAGGACGCTTGCGTTTGCGAAGCGTTTTTTTTTTCATTGTATTTTGAAGCAGAGGCGTTCCAGAAACAATAAAACATTGTTTCATTACTTGTAAGAACGCCATCCTCTTTTGGGATGTCCTGCAGAGGGCTCTTAAAAATCAACTTGATTTAAATTCTCACAGCATACGTTATCTTGTAGCATCCAAACCCAATGCTATGCCAGTTGACATGCTCTTGTTAATAGTCATGCACAGTTTATGGAAAACTCGCATGTTAGACAGGCATGCGGAAGCAAATGTGTCTTCGTGGTCACACTTTGTGCAAATGACTGTACAGCTAAAAGACTTCTTTGAAGAACTACACTTTCAGCCGGACTGGTACCCAGAGTTCATAAAATGCACTGCTCAAATACCATTTTAGAACCCAGTGTTGCATGAAATTTGTTTTGTGGTGCCTATAGTACATTTGTGGAAGCAGCCTTAAGTATTTAAACGCTATATATATACATAAACCTAATTTGTAATCAATACAATGTAAGAGATAAAAAAAAGCAGAGGCGTGGCTGTGTGGTAGAACACCTGCTTGCCACGCAGAAAGCCTGGGTTCGATCCTCACTCGGACCCGGAAATTTTTATTATTTATTTTATTTGCATCTTTCTTGATTTTTTGGTCACTGACGAGATGATCATTTTTCGCTCACAACCAACGACGCCGACACCGACGCCAACGCCGGAATTTCTGCGAAACGAGCTCTTTAACGCTATCGCGTTAAAAGAATACACCACGTTTTGCGAACAGTGTGGGAGGGTCTGTTGGCTGTTTAGGGGCCTGGCGTTTTGTTTTAAAATGCGGAGTGCTTTCGGGACCATGCTTGTCGTCCATCCATGCATGTCATGCGGCGTGTTCACGCTCAAAGGAAAGCGCTCAATAAACGACACAACCAGGCTAGTAATGCTCGAAACCGGGGTAAATTGAACGAACATGGCGCCACCGCCTCGCCGAGTCGGCAAATGCTCCTCGACCTATGCCTCGCCGGTGGTGCGACGCTATATCTGATGGAAGAAACAACCCCACGGAAGTCGCTGCAGACGACGTATCTGAACTGCCGTGAAAAGCAGGAAGTCGACAAAGTGCAGCAAAAAGTAGCGCACATGTCGCACACCGAGTTCGGGAATGTCCCTAACACGAGTATACTTGTGCTGGGGTAACCCTAGACCTTTACCTTAAACATTGGCGCTATTGACTCTGTTGTAAACGGAGCAGTGGGAACTCTACAAATGGGATTCGCGGGATGCACGTTATACGCAATTTTTTAGGTTTCATAGTAGTGGGGCTGCGGTACGTTTTTAGTCAACGAGGCGAAACCGCGTGGGGTAAGGGAATACAGTGGAGCTGTAAAACGTTGGTTAGCGGTAGGATGCGCGCGATTAGGCTTAGTAGCCATCCTTTCATTGTCAAGCATAGTTGTCCGCGAGGATGTCACGGCGGCACAGAAACGCGAGCAGCGTTGAAAGCACTGCTTCCGTGCAAGGCATGTACGCATGCTGTACAGACATGCTACGTGCTATTCAGCGTAATCTCTAAAAGCGCGCTTAAAAGTTGAGGCATGACCTTACTTAACTGTAAATGTGGACTCTTAATTATTGCACTTGAATGAAATTGCAGTCAGTCTTAATATAGCGGAACCATTATTAACATTTGTTTATGAAATTCATGTTAAGTAGTCTCCAGCCCTATTCGCTATGCTCAGTTCTTTCAATTATTGATATTTACGTTTGCTTACTTAGTAGCCAACTTTGGCACGCTTTAATAAAAATTCCGTATTTTGTGTTTATAATTACCGTAACTATCCTTCATTGGTTTGGTGAATCAAATTAACCTGAGTTACAAGGCGCTTAATTCCCTTTTACATGTTTATTGGTCGGTAGAGGTGCAGTGTGCTCTTTTCTTACTTTTGCTGCCGCAATTGTTGTCGACGACTGGGACCGGATGATGACATCCCGCGACTATTGAGCCAGCGAAGCATATCGCTTTGAAAAGCTGCGATGCCCATTTATGCGACTGAACGCTCGCTTATACCACACCTCGTGCAAAAAGCACTCAGGGGGCGTGTCAGACCGAATTAAAACAGCCTCCCTCCCCCTCCCCCATCAAGCTAAAAGACACTCAACTCTAGAGGCGTAGGCAGAAAATTTTTTTCCGGGGGGGGGGGGATGGTTGAACCATACTTTAATTATGTTCGTGCGTGCGTTTGTATGTGTGCGTGTGTCTATACGCAAGCAAAACTGAAAAATTTCAGAAAAGGTTTGAACCCCCCCCCCCCTCCAGGCTACGTCACTGCCAAGTCTATTTGTTTGGAGCAAGGCAACGCCTATTTAGATGCGCTGGCCAGTGCGGCGAGTTAGCTAGGGATATGGCGCATGCGCCGACCCTGGCGCGGCTTTTCACCGGCGTATTTTCCGATGAGCTAACACCGGTCCGGCACTGCGAACCATTTTGTAGGCACATGCACGGTTGTCGGAAGGTCGGCTCCAACCGCACTCCGCGTTCCGAGTGTTTTTGATCGAGGAACGGAGTCACCGTCAACGTGTTCGCTCGGCACAAGAAGGAGGAGGAGGTTAGGCTGAGAGTCCGTGCAACACGGACGCGGAGGTCAATCCGCCTCCTCTCCGGTTGACGTACTTCCCGCCAAACCATTAGGTTTCCCCATAGTGAGGCATCCACTGGAAGACCTCTTCCCCTTTACGCTCTCAAGCGACGCCCCATTTCAACTTGGTCTCGCGATCGTTAATCAAACGTGTTCATATGCCTCCCGTACAGTCACGTTGTGCTAGCGCGATTGCATAGATCGAAAGCTTGTTAAATGCATCTGTTTAAGCACTGCCTCCTCAGTCACACTACCGACACTACTTGCGGTTGTCAGAAGGGAGGGGCAGTCGGCATCCCGAAGGCGCCTTGTCCAAGAACTTACACACTCATCGACCCCTCATCATTCAATACGTTTGCCACGGCAAGGTTCCCGCCCCGGGTCACAGGGCGAGAGAGTTTTGTTTCGGGCAGACGGTCCTGCCCGGACAAGGGTTCCGCGTTCGCTCGGCGCGGGAAGTCTCGTGGCCCCACGCCAACGAGGAAGGCTGGTGCCTTACCCAGGCAAGGTGGCAACTTTTTTCCGCAACAACCGAAGTCGCTGCATAGGGGGCCGTAGCCAATCCATATTACCTGGCGGTTTGAGGCCGCCGAGGCTCCCATCCTATGTGTACGAGTATGCTACCGGCCGGCACTACGACGAAGGTCGGCGCGCACGAGACAGACGTAGCGAAGACAAGCATGCTGGCTTCCGGCGAGCACATTCGCCAAAGTTGTTCAGGGTTCAGATGTGTAGAACACCATTTATTGTGTTTAGAAAAAATTTATTTACACTATGTACAGAGCATCAATTTTGCATGACATATAAGAGCACAGGGATACATTCACATTTTCACACTTGTACATCACAAACACTAACACTTTCGCATAGGGCGAACAGCAGAAGTCTGATCAGCATAACAACAATGCACATAGCTCACAAATCACACAATAGAGAACAGGTCGAAAGGGCAAGGAGGCAAGCACACCAACTCCGACCCGACGGTGCGACCTAGCACCATGTAGGCCGAAAAATAAGTTGGACTCGTTCATTGTCAACGTCGACAAAAGGGCATGACCCATGACTGCGTGGCCAGCGGACACTTGTATAAAACCACACGTACCACCGCACGCTTGCTTTAAGTCATCACGAAAAGCCTCCGTGCTCGATCTGGCTACATTGCTCAGTTCTTCTGCCGCTCCAAATGGTATTATCTACAATCCATGCAGGGAAAAGTGCTGCCAAATACACGTTGTGTTTGCGTTACATCCTTTAGCCAAACGCCGTTATTCATTGATGACTGGGCAGTTTTGTTATCTAAATCCGCTGACCCTCTTATACCAATTTCGGTCCACACCAAGTTAAAGAGGCGAATACGAGAGCACCCAGACTGACCCAGGCCAGCTGCCCAGGCTTAGGCGGCTTGATAGATAGATAGATAGATAGATAGATAGATAGATAGATAGATAGATAGATAGATAGATAGATAGATAGATAGATAGATAGAAACGCTAAAAGTGCCTGCAGTCTGCTAAGAAATGCTTCGCTTTTAATACGCTTGTAATATTGCGTGGCAGCAACACAGAATCGCCCCAGGCATGAGAACATGTGAGCATGTCCAAACACCACAGAAAGGGACACCAAAGAGACCACACAACACAGCGACACAACACAGCGCCTATGTTGTGCGGTCTCTTCTGTCTCCAGTTCATGCGCGGTTTGAAATAACCACGTTTAGGTACCAACAAGCCCGCCTAGCAACCGTTTTAATCATCCTCATCAGCAAAAGCATTAAAAAAAGTGAGCATCTGCGTCAGTCCGCGCGTTGCCTTACGGCCGCCTTGTGGGCCCTACGCTGATTCGCAAAAGGAAGAATTGCGGCGTAGAGGACACTGCGCAACAGTATTTGCGGTTATCATTCTATGAGAGGTTGAAACGGCCAATGTGACGCACTGTGGTGTGCGCGACAACGAGCGGGTGCGCCTGTGTGTGTGTGGCGGCGACAGAAGACGACGAAGACGAGGACGTTGATGCACGCGCAGAAGAGAGAGGCAGGAAAAGAGTCGCGTGCGTGGAAGAAAAAGAACGGGCAGACGGTTTTGCGCGTTCGACACAGTCGGGTGACCGGGCCCGAGTGCCGACGTTCTCGGACGCGACCACGAGTTGAAGTTACGGGCTTCACGTGGCCGTTGACATCTCCCGCCTCCAACGCTTCGCCTCTTCAAACCTCCGGGTTGTTCGTCTGCCTTCTCAAGCCGTCGATGACCTCCTCAAAGCCACCCTGCGTCGCTCGTCAACTCGCCTCGCACAACGCATCCGGCCTTACTGTGGGTGAGCCTCTGCTGGCGTTGACTGACTTCTTGCCGCGACCCTTCAGGGACCGTTATTAGTGTGCATTTTCTTTTCCTTTGTGTTTTGCGCGGTTTTCTCGTTGTGTGTGTGTGTGTGTGTCTTTTCCATGTTTTCTATAAAGTGTGGTTCCTAAACTTGCAACCAGCCTCGTCGATTGGTGGGACCGTTTGCGCTCCCAACCATAAGTACCTTGAGAACGACCCGTTCTCATTACAATGGCGTCCGCGACAGGACGAGGCTGATTGTAGGTTTCCATTGATGTACGAAACATGGATTTAAAAGACTTAGTAAGCGCCAGCGAGAAGTTAGGCCTAACCGGGGACGCGCTTCAAAAGTGGGTGGAGCAGGAACAGGCGCGTGCCCGAGAGGAGCGTGCCGCTGAACGCGATGCAAGGCGCGAGCAGGCCGAGCGCGAGGAGCGGGCACGAAAACAAGAATCGGACTTTGCTCGTGAAAAGGCCGAACGCGAGGAGCGCGCCCGAAAAGAAGAATTAGATTTGGCGCGCGAGAAGGCCGAGCGCGAGGAGCGCGCACGGAGAGCAGAATTAGACTTGACCCGCGAGAAAGCAGCGTTAGAGGAGAAAATTTTGTTGCTTCGCTTACGTCTCACAGAAGCTGAAGCGGGTTCGGGTAGGCGCGAGGAACCGGCCTCCGTCACTGATCGTTCCGTACCACTACAAATATGCCCCCGGAATTTTATGCCGGCGTTCGACGAAAAACGAGACGATCTCGATGCTTACTTCAGGCGTTTTGAAGTGGTGGCAACAGGGCAGGACTGGCCCAGAGATAAGTGGGCTACCGCATTAAGCATGCTTCTGGTGGGCGAGGCCCTCAAGGTGTTTGGACGGCTGTCACCCGCGGACTCGTTGGATTACGACAAGGTAAAAAAAGGCGTTGTTGCAACGATTTCGTTTTACGGCAGACGGCTATCGGGAGAAGTTCCGCTCGTGCAAACCCGACGACCTTGAGACAGGCAGCCAATTCGCCGTTCGCCTTCAGGGATACTTCGACCGATGGATTGAAATGTCCGAAATAGACAAAACTTTTGATGCCATAAGGGACCTTCTTGTAGCCGAGCAGTTCTTGAAGAGCTGTCATGTCAAGCTGGCCGTGTTTCTAAGAGAACGAAACTGCAAAACGTTAGCGGAGATGTCTGAAGCATGCGACCATTTCATGGAAGCACAGAGGCAACAGAATTTGGGCCAATTCCGAGAGACGCCCGGCGACCCAATTGCCAAAGAGGAACGCAAATATGACAAGGGCTGTCCGAAGCCACCACAAACGAAGTGCTTTCTTTGCGACCGTGTCGGACACGACGCTTCGGCGTGTCGCTCGAAAAAACAGGGCACCTTTTTGTCAGATTTGTGACAAAACAGGACATCTTGCTGCTGACTGTAGGCGGAGTAGGCACGTGAATCAAGTGGCATGCATGCTGACCGAAGGGCCGGGGGGATGCGCTTACACCAAGGGAAGGCATGACACAGGAGCGAGCCAACACAAATGGGCCTCCGAACACTGGAGCATCGTTACTTCTCGGGGTGTTAGCAAGCGGCAAAAATCATCAGTTTCGAGGAGGCTTTAAAAAAAAGTTGATGCCGACGTCTGTAGGCTATGTTTTTGGGCGAAAGGTGACGGTGCTACGTGACACGGGCAGCAACACAGCAGTAGTTCAGCGAAATTTGGTACCTGACACGGCGTTAACGGGAGATACCAGTACAATTATTTTGGCGGATGGGACGTCACTTGAGCTCCCAGAGGCGTGGGTGTATCTGTCATCGCCATACTATACAGGGAAACTGCTTGTGAAGTGCATGGAGCGTCCTATGTACGATGTAATTGTCGGTAATATCCCGGGCGCTCGATGTGCTAATAACCCCAACCCTAAATGGCAGTATGAGTCACAACGAGAGCCGCCCACGCTAGTTAGGAGAGGAGTAGGACGGAACGACCATCTTAGGGTCACCGACTTTGACACGAAACAGGGCTCTTGGGCAGCCGCTCTAGCTAAAAAGTCGTGTGTCTTTAAAGAAGACCTGCAGAGACAATGTCAAGAGCACGCGTCTCTGACACCAGAGTGTGATGCTTCTAGAAGGTACAAGCGTCGGTACACTGGAGACTCCTCCGAGAAGAAAAGCGACGAGAGAGGTATTTTTCAAACGGGTGAAGATGAAGCCTGCAAACAAGACGCACCCAGCTTGAGCCTCAGAACATCAACAACCAAGGCAGGAAAGCCGGTTAACACCCTTTCTCAAAGTCAGCAGCAAAGCAACACAATATATCTTTTACCCAAAGCCCGTTCATCCACAGCAGACAAAAGCGAGGAAACTGCTCTTCTCGAAACATCCGGGCACGAAGAAGATAATGTCATTACTGGCACTGAACGGCCTCTGAAAAGACTTTATTCGGATGTATGCGAAGATAGCCGAACAGCGAGTCCGAACCACCTTGAAAGAAATAAAAACCATAACGACACGGAGGCACGAGAGAGCGGTAGCGTCCGTAAGGCTCTCGCATGTGCGAGCAATGAGAAGAACTTTAGATTTCTACGGAATATTTGTACAGTGGTGCAATGCTTTCGATGTAAGAAAAGAGGCAATACTGGTGAGAAGACATAGGGGGGACATAGCATCCCATGCCTTACGAAAGCACGCAACTACTCCCACGGAAAATGTGGAACAGTGTAGCAGGGAAGAAAAGCTTACAAGAGATTCATCGTTCAGTTTGGTCTCTACCTTGCGAGTGCTCTCGAAAAGTTAAATATATCCACCGCAAAGTGTTAGGTAGGGCCTATTGCTGAAATAGATAGTTTTTCAGTGCGGCCTAAAAGGGCGCAAAAAAGAAATCCTTCTGGTAAAGCCGAATGATGCATTTGCAACCTGCAAAGACAAAGCGTTTAAATTAGCTGTGGTCCAGTCCCTTCACGCGACCGAGGCACAGGCGTGCGTGCATGGTGCGGTGGTCGGCAACGCTTGTGCAACGTGTCCTTTGCTTCGAGTGGGAGCCAATAGCTTTAGTGCTGTGTGAACCAGCGGCTGTTTTAGGGGCGAAGCTCCTTAAAGCGGCACCCGTTCGTCCCTCGTCGTTGTCGTACTCGTAGTCGTAGTGCGTAACCAGTCTTACGCTTTGACCTCCAAGGTGGTGCCGGTGGGAGATTTCTCCTGTGCGTTGCTGAACAATAAAAAATTCGCAGCGTGCGCGTTAACTAAAAGCCGAATTCTTCTGTCTCTCATTCCCCATTAGCAGCCATTGGCATGTTCCAGTAGGAAACGTTAAAAAAAAATTACACCATCTCCCGCTAAAGGGAACCATGTGTAGATGTGAAGCAGCGGGCGCTAACGCTTACACTGGCCGTGGCGTTGACGCTGGCGCTATCGCAGCGTTGCGCAGGAGAGAAAACTGAGGAGGCGCAAAGCACGCAGTGATGGAGCGGTGTTTCCTACTGGAACATGCCAATCGCTGCTAATGGGCAATGAGAGACAGAAGATTCCGACTGTACACAGAGACCCGCAGTGCGCTTTTAGTTAACGCGCACGCTGCGAATTTTTATTGTTCAACAACGCACAGGAGAAATCTCCCACCGGCACCACCTTGGAGGTCAAGATCCATTGCCATATATACGCGATGGACAGTGAACGGTTGTGCAGCGCGAGCAGTCGGTTTTTTCAACCAAGAAACTCGCTAGCAGACGCTGCCTGCGTCGGCGTCACGAGGCGAGAGAGGGGGGGGAGCGTAGGAGAGGAGAGAGAGAGAGGGGGGGGGGACGCGCATGCGCAGTGGGGTGTGGACGCTGTGGGCAGGGATGCCTAGAGGAGAGAGGGGGGGAGCGTAGGAGAGGTGAGAGAGGGCGGACGCGCATGCGCAGTGGGAGCCCAGGCAGGGATTCCTAGAGGAGAGAGGGGGGGAGCATAGGAGGGGAGAGAGGAGGGGAGGCGCATGCGCAGTGAGGGTGTGGTTGCCGCGGGGAGGATGCCTAGAGGAGAGAGAGGGGGGAGGAGAGGTTTTTTTTTATTTTTATTTTTTTTAAAGGGTTTGCGCATGCGCAGTAAGGGGAGGCCACGCCGCACACCACCACCGGATTAAGCTTCGCCATAAGATGCTTCACATCTAAAAGCCGACTTCTGCTGTCACTCATTCCCAGTAGCAGCCATTGTTTACCTCCAAGGTAGTGCCTGGTGATATTTCTCCTGTGCGTGATTAAACAATAAAAATTTTGTTCAAAACGCCGTTGATTGATGAAATAAACCAACGAAAGACGCCAGATGTTTTCTAAAATCAAAACGAAAAGACGCCAGATGTTTCTAAAGCAAAACGAAAAGACGCCAGCTGCTTAACGAAAGACGCCAGGTGTTTTCTAAAGCAATGGTTTTATAATCAAAACCATATCGCGATACAGGTTTGTAGTTGACGATGCTCGTTGCCGTCGGTGTGTGCTCGTATGGATAAGGATGCCGCTGCAACCAGTGCAAGAACCACTTAGCTTACATTTCACCGACTACAAAGCGGTCATAATGAAAGGACAACGGAAACCAGCAATAAAAGTTTGATAAAACATTTAATCAATCGTTTCACGTCATTTTTATCGGGCGAATTAACGGAAGAAATTTCACGGTTTAACCGATGATTACTTCCAGGAGCTTCGCCCAATCTCATCATCATTCACCTCGTGGATCTGCCGTCAATTTTTTTGTATTTTTGACTGTCAAATGAACGCACGTTCTGGTTGATAATACACATATGTAGTTTGAGCCTCCATATGAGGCGACATGTTGACTGACCGGCTTGCACGTGACTTGCAAGGTGTTGCTCATTGGTTCGTGGAGAAACTGTATCGTGGTGTCGTGTGGTGTCATGTGGCAAGTTATTGTGTAGTAAGATGAGATGTTATTGTGCCTTAATGTGACGCGCATGTTTCGCCTTTTGTTCATATTGCTGAATGAACAAAAGACTTGAGTGGGGGGGCCTGTGTGGTGTGCGCGACAACGAGCGGGTGCGCCTGTGTGTGTGTGGCGGCGACAGAAGACGACGAAGACGAGGACGTTGATGCACGCGCAGAAGAGAGAGGCAGGAAAAGAGTCGCGTGCGTGGAAGAAAAAGAACGGGCAGACGGTTTTGCGCGTTCGACACAGTCGGGTGACCGGGCCCGAGTGCCGACGTTCTCGGACGCGACCACGAGTTGAAGTTACGGGCTTCACGTGGCCGTTGACATCTCCCGCCTCCAACGCTTCGCCTCTTCAAGCCTCCGGGTTGTTCGTCTGCCTTCTCAAGCCGTCGCTGACCTCCTCAAAGCCACCCTGCGTCGCTCGCCAACTCGCCTCGCACAACGCATCCGGCCTTACTGTGGGTGAGCCTCTGCTGGCGTTGACTGACTTCTTGCCGCGACCCTTCAGGGACCGTTATTAGTGTGCATTTTCTTTTCCTTTGTGTTTTGCGCGGTTTTCTCGTTGTGTGTGTGTGTGTCTTTTCCATGTTTTCTATAAAGTGTGGTTCCTAAACTTGCAACCAGCCTCGTCGATTGGTGGGACCGTTTGCGCTCCCAACCATAAGTACCTTGAGAACGACCCGTTCTCATTACACGCACACAGACGTTCGTTTCCTTCCGGCGCGTTTCAGGCATGCACAAAGAACCGAAGCCAGGCTTGCAATTGGGAAGGCGATGTGCACGGGGTCCGCTAACGCTATGGCGTTTTACTCTTAACGGCGAAGGTCTAGACAGCTCGAAGTTTTTGAGTAAGCTATAACGCAAGTTTCGTCGATCTCATAATTTTTTTTTCGTTTCGTAGGGTAGCGCGAAGAGAAATTATCATCATGAACCGGTAGGTGCTCGCTTCGTCCTCTTCAATTTATGCTTCCTTTTAACAATTCGTGTGCCGATTAGACTGGCGTAGAACGCGATGACTATGATGGGCGAGTCTGTCACGTGACCTGATTTTTACAGATATGCTTGAAAGAGTTCTAGTTGAGCGTAAGCGTGATAGCTTAGGGAACAGGGTAAACGTACCGCAAATGTTTTTGCGGAACGAGTTTTAGTTTAGCGGGATAGTGTTTACGGGCCGAGGTAGTGACTCTGGCGCCCCTAGTGGAGTTCTCGCCTGTTTCCCTTCGTGCCGAAATATTTATAGTTTTCGGGAATAAAACTCGCAGGGTCACATATGCATTCATTTAAACCGACTCGAAGGCGAAACACATGTTCTTTTTCTGTTTCGTCGGTGTATTGATCTTCTCCCGCCACACTCCGAAAGACTGCAGCGCCTAACGTAAAACGACGTCAGGAGCAGAAGGCTTTCACACTGTGCAGAACAGCACTGCCTCCGTGATCAGCCCACCTTCGACCGAGCGACGATTTCATGTAATGACGTTATGAGGTGATGTCATGGTGACGTCTTAAACATTGCCGATCTGGGACGTCATGATGACGTCAGTTGTAGTTAAGCGCGGTATTGTTTACATGCTCAAGTTTTCACTGTGGCGCCCGGCCCTAGCGGTGGATGAATGCTCTGTAAAAAGTTACAATAGTGCTCGCCTGGATCACCGCATTGCAGCAGTCCTCGTAGTTTTTAACAGGTCCGCCTAGGTGGATCAGTGGCTAGGATGCTCAGCTGCTGACCCGAAGGTCGCGGGTTCGATCCCGGCCGCGGCGGTCGCATTTCGATGGAGGCGAAATGGTAGAGGCCCGTGTACTGTGCGATGTCAGTGCACGGTAAAGAACACCAGATGGTCAAAATTTCCGGAGCCCTCCACTACGGCGTCTCTCATAATCATATGGTGGTTTTGGGACGTTAAACCCCACATATTAATTATTAATTAGTTTTTAACAGCGGAGCTTTTAAAGTGGTCGTGAAACCTTTCCCGAAAATTTTCAACTACGTGTGTATTCAGAATCTAGGGGCGGTATTTTTTTGTAAGCGTTCTGTCACAGAACGGGGAGGTACTGAACGGAAGAACGAGAGAGAGCAAACAGCCAATAGGCGAGCTGAGAGAATTCGGAAATGCTTGCAACGCATCAATAAATACAAAAGTATTATAGCTGTACATCAATATTGGCAGGCAATGTTTTTCGAAGCTTGATATTGAAGAGCGGGATGACTTTAAAATTTTATTGGTGTTAATGTATTAAGTGGACGCTAGGTGGCGTCGCAATTAGACGAGTCGACGGATTGAGGAGAAGCTTCCAGGTTTCTTTTATGCGGACGAGGTTGTCTTATTTACGGACCGTCGATATGATATACAGCGCGGCTGGCG
Source organism: Rhipicephalus appendiculatus (assembly GCA_030522465.1). Lineage (NCBI taxonomy): Eukaryota > Metazoa > Arthropoda > Arachnida > Ixodida > Ixodidae > Rhipicephalus > Rhipicephalus appendiculatus. The sequence goes on from JALIZH010013011.1 coordinate 181,091, forward strand.
GATATATGCGAAAGGGTAGGCGAAGCTGTTGGACTAGGATGTAGTGTAAAAATATGTTCATTGATGGTATTCAATGATCCCAATGATCGGACGGTGTCAATACAGGGAAAAGATATACATGGTGAGGATGGAAAAAGCGCTAGAAGGTAGCAACATTGGATTTAATCTGTCACACAAACAGACAGGCGAGATGGTTGAGCGGAAGCTTCCAGGTCTATTTTATGCTGACGATATTGTCTTATTTGCGGACAGTCAAGATGATACACAGCGGCTGGCAGATATATGCGGAAGGGAAGGCGAGGCTCTAGGACTAGGTTTTAGTGCAACAAAATGTGGATTGATGGTATTCAATGATCACGAAGACCATGTGGTCTTAATACAGGGCCAAGAAATACCGAGGGTAAGCGAGTACAAGTACCTCGGAGTATGGGTAAATGAGGGGGGATAGATACATGGAGGTACAAGAGAAAGCACCGGTAACAAAGGGAAAGAGGAATGCTGCAATCATGAAGCACAGAGCGTTATGGGGATACAATAGGTACGAGGTGCTTCGAGGGCTGTGGAAGGGTGTGATGGTTCCGGGACTTACATTTGGGAACTCAGTGGTGTGCATGAAGTCAGAGGTGCAATCAGGAATGGATGTAAATCAAAGGACTGTGGGACGCCTCGCGTTGGGCGCTCACGGGAAGACGACAAATGAGGCTGTAAAGGGTGATATGGGATGGACAGGTTTTGAAGTCAGGGAAGCTCAGAGCAAAATTAGATTTGAAGAGAGGCTGAGGAAAATGAAGGAGAGTAGATGGGCAGGGAAGGTTTTCAGGTATTTGTATAGAAAAAGCGTCGACACGCAGTCCAGAAAAAGAACTAGGAGGCTCACCAGTAAATATATGGCTAGCGATGTGGGCGACATGGCAACAAGGAGCATTAAGCGAAAAGTCAGAGAGGCGGAGAGGACTTATTGGATGACAGCGATGGAAAAGAAGCCGGCTCTCAGTGACTACCGAAAGGGAAAAAACGAAATAAGGAGGGAGAGGTTTTATGATAATTCAAGGGGAAGCGCTTTACTGTTTGAAGCAAGGTCGGGTTGCCTTAGAACGCGTAGCTATAAAGCGAGATTCTGTAACAAAGAAGAACAATGTACATGCTGTGGGGGAACTAAGGAAACGATGGAACATGTACTGATTGAATGTGGCGATATCCACCCAGATATACGTGTGGGCACGAGTCTACATGAAGCCTTGGGTTTTAGGGACAACAATGGAAAGCTGAACACGTCCGCGATAGAAATAAGTAAGAGACGGTTAGAGTATTGGTGGCAGAAAAGTAGAGATAAAGGACAAAAATGAAGAAAGGGGAAAAATAAGGTCATTCTGCCTTAAGAGGCAGAGAGAGGGACCGTGAATTTATATTTTTCTTTGCTATAATAACATAGATTTAATCAATGTAGATAAGGCATTAGGCCAACATAAAAAGAAAGTTTTTTTCGAGCCTGGTGGCAGACATGTCACCGCCCCGTTATAAAGGGGACGCTCATAGCATCCATCCAGCATCCATCCATCCATCCTGTTTAGACGATAACCTGTTTGTTCTCATTCAGTGTATAGAAAATATCTAAAATAGAAAACATGCCCTTGTAAAAGACACCACTGGGGCGTACGACAACGTTAATCAGGAAATTTTGTGGGATATATTGACAGGAATGGGCACAGGCGATGACTGTGTACATCTTTTGAGGGAGATATACCGGGACAATACAGTTTGCATAGAAAGGGAAGGAATAGGTAGCGAAGAGAAAGTTGATATTAGCAAGGGGGTAAGACAAGGGTATCCGTTGTCCCCGCTGTTATTCATGCTGTACATAGTGAGGATGGAAAAAAACGCTAGAAGGTGTCAACATTGGTTTTAATCTGTCTCACAAACAAGGCGGCGTGATGATTGAGGAGAAGCTTCCAGGTTTCTTTTATGCGGACGAGGTTGTCTTATTTACGGACCGTCGAGATGATATACAGCGCGGCTGGCGGATATATGCGAAAGGGTAGGCGAAGCTGTTGGACTAGGATGTAGTGTAAAAATATGTGCATTGATGGTATTCAATGATCCCAATGATCGGACGGTGTCAATACAGGGAAAAGATATACTGACGAGGTACGGTCCTTGCACTCCTTGGTGGCGGTGAGGTGCCGGCCGCCGCACAGCTTGCACTTAGGGTCGCACTTGTGGTGCTCATCCGGATAGGCGACGCCGCATCCCCTGCACACGGCGTCGTCTGGACAGGGACAGACGTCTGCTCGATGCCCAAGACGGCCACACGTGTAGCACACCTCTACTTGCTTTAGGTATAAGGTTCACCTGACGAGCGTACCCCCGTACGAGACGCAGTTTTGGCACCTTGTAACCGTCGAAGACCACAATCACGGTGCCTGTGTTCTTGATTCGTTTGGCCCCCCAGGGGCAGCAGCTTCTTCGAGTTTACTATTTTGCGGTCGAGCTCTTCCGGGCCCTCACTTGGTGCAATGCCACGGATGACGCCCTTGCACGAATAATGGGGTGCCGCTTGGTACGCGTTGACTTCGTCCTGCTGACCGCCAACGGCAATGCATTCGACCTTGGCGTAACGGGTCGCGTTTTCTTTGCTGGGGGGTGCTGACAACCGTGATGTTTTGTTAAAAATTCGGGCATATTGTGTCCTAGTCCCGCGCCCCCGAGTCGATGCCTGCCGCGTTCCATATGGCCTCGGTCACAACGGTCGGGCCTGATGTTCAGACCACCCGTCGGCCTGACGATGATCTTCGCGTCGTCCTTGGGCAGTGGAGGCATCCTTCCACCGCGAATAATCCTCGTTTTAGCTCTCCCACGCTCTCGACGACCCTGGGCGGCCACATCGTTGCTTGGGTGAGCGCCGGTGGAAATGGCTCCTACTCGCTCGACGGGCGCCGATTTGTCTCGGGAGCGCCTGGCAGCAGTTAATTGCCATCTACAATCCTTTGAGAAATATTCGGGAGTCAGAAGCTCACCTTCCATTTCCATCACTTCAAAGTCTGAATGTCCACACAAGCAAGAAAAGAGGCGAACGCCGCAGCAGCAGCACCCCGCCGCGTCGACGTTTGCTCCGCAGCGTCGTGGTCAGGACGAAAAGTGCCATAATATCGCAAAAAGTCCACCCACCTCCGAAAACTGGGTATCGACGTGATCGCAACAACTTTACGAGTTCGCTGGCACCAAAATCGTCGAAGTGGGCACAAATTAAAACACCAAAATCATTTTCTGAAGCGGGAGATGTTCCTCACACTTTCGCAACAAAAAAAGACGCTCCGCACGTGACGTCAACTACGATCGATTTCGTGCAGCACTTTGCTTGAACATTAAGTGCAATCTGTTTTATGAACTTGTCCACTAACGTTGCTTCAAAAAAAATTGAAGGACACTTTGTACATTCCAAAGTGTGTTCGGCGAAAGCGTGTGGCCATTCCACTAATTATGCCATGTCGTTTTTCTTTTACACTCTCAGTGGGATAAGACGCAAACCGAATGTGTGCGTGTTTTCTTTTTTAATTTTTTACCGCGAGTCGCATCGAGACGCCTGACTAATCTTCCCCCGTTCGCATGCGTTAGTATTTTCTCGCGCTTTGTGCATTGTGCAAACGCCATAGCGTTCCAGCGCTTAAACTGACGGACCCTTTGTAAATTCTAAAGTGTATTCCGTGAACGCTTGTGTCCATTGAGACGACGTCGGTCAGAATGATTGCAAACTCTGGGCACAGCGACGCTCCGCAAGCAAAGCGCGAGCGCTATAGAGTCCGACGCGACCGGCGTTCGTCTGCACATCCCGGCGGCCACCTGGCTCCGTGCCAGAGCTCGGATGGACGGACGGACGGACGGACAGACGGATGGACGGACGGACGGACGAACAGACAGACAGACAGACAGACGGACGGATGGACAGATGGACGGACGGACGCCGGACGGAGGTCAGACGGACACCGGACGAACGTGAGCATGAGGCATTAAAGGCTTTCACCTTAAAGATTATACCATACCCACAGGGCGGAATCTGCTCCGAACCCTGAGGCTCGAGCCAAGCGACACGATGCGTAACGAAGAAGCATGGTCCCCTATTCCGATAAAGGTCGCGGCGCACATGCAACTCAAACCATTGCCACGCAACATGAATCCACAACGCCACCCAGGCCGACGCAAGGCACGCGCTGATTATTACACACGGTGGTACAGAAATCGTGATGACGTCCTTTATGTCGACGCTGCGGTAGGCCCGCTTGAAGGAACGGCCACAGCTGCTGCTATGACAGAGGACGGACGCATTAGCATCTCCGCGTCGATTAAGACTGCTCGGCCCGACGTAGCTGAGGGGGTCGCACTAGCCCTAGCAGTGGCGCATGCGGCCGCAGATTCTACAATTACAGAAATCTGCACCGATTCACAAAGCGCCTATCGATATTTCCGTCAAGGCATAGCACCAAACACGGTTTCACGCATTTTGCGAAACATTCCTTCGCTACCACATCCGGTGACTATCACGTGGGTGCCTGGACATGAGTGTATCCCCGGGAATGAGCGCGTTAATGCGCATGTCCGAGGTCTTTCCATCCGGACCCTGGAGGACCGCTCACCCAAACCCGTGAAAAAGCCAGAAGAGGGTATCTGCACCTATCATCAGATTACGTCCTATTACAGAAACGGCAGACGAGATTTGCCTGCCCCTCACTACTCCCTTTCCCCTAATCAGAGCTCGGTCTGGCGCCAGCTCCAGACGAAAACATTTATTTCCCCCTATCTTGCACATCTATTCTACCCAGCTCTCCATCAACCATATTGCACCACCTGACGGGCTTCCCGGGCGGATCTGTTCCACTGTTTGTGGAGCTGCCCAAAGCCGCTGGCGGAAGACCCTATTCCCAATCCTTCCTTTTCCTCGTGAGAGGGCGCTCTTCGGGCCACTGGCTCGGACGACCAGCTGAGACTGGTCGACCGCGCCTGCCTTGAGATGTCGGCCAGGGGGGCTCCCGGACGTCTAGGGGCCCAACCACACTCACTTTAATTGTTTCAATAAAGTTGTATCCATCCATCCATCCATCTCCCGCTAAAGGGAACCATGTGTAGATGCGAAGCAGCGGGCGCTAACGCTTACACTGGCGGCGGCGTTGACGCTGGCGCTCATCGCAGCGTTGCACAGGAGAGAAACCTGGGGGGCGCAAAGCACGCAGTGATGGACCGGTGTTTCCTACTGGAACATCTCAACCGCTGCTAATGGGCAATGAGAGACAGAAGACTCGGACTGGACAGAGAGACCCGCAGTCCGCTTTTAGTTAACGCGCACGCTGCGAATTTTTTTATCGTTCGACAACGCCCAGGAGAAATCTCCCACCGGCACCACCTTGCAGGTCAAGATCCATTGCCATATATACGGGGTGGCCAGTGAACGGTTGTGCAGCGCGAGCAGTCGAATTTTTCAACCAAGAAACTCGCCAGCGGACGCTGCCTGCGTCGGCGTCGCGAGGCGAGAGGGGGGGAGCGTAGAGAGGGGGAAGACGCGCATGCGCAGTGGGAGTGTGGACGCCGCGGGCAGGGATGCCTAGAGGAGAGAGGGGGGAGCTTAGGAGAGGAGAGAGAGGGGGGGGGACGCGCATGCGCAGTGAGAGTGTGGACGCCGCTGGCAGTGATGCCTAGAGGAGAGAGGGGGGAGCGTAGGAGAGAGGAGGGGGAGGCGCATGCGCAGTGGGGGTGTGGTTGCCGCGGGGAGGGATGCCTAGAGGAGAGAGATGAGGAGAGGAGGTTTTTTATTTTTATTTTTTTAATGGGTTGACGCATGCGCAGTGGGGGTGTGGACGGACGGACGCCGGGCGGACACCGGACGGACGTGAGCATGAGACATTAAAGGCTTTCGCCTTAATAAATCGAGCAGACAGACCGGCGAGCAGCGTCGAGGCGCCATCACGTAGCGAGCGCACGCGCGCACAGTGGCACCCGACTCCCTGGGTTAACGTCACATGTGAGAGGGCGCCACTCAAAGATCTCGGGGTGAACAGAGTGGTGGTTGCGCACGATTGCTCCGCCGATGTGCTTGACTTGATTGCTATTTCTTTGTTTCTGTTAACTTCTATCTTTCCCTACTTCTTTCTGTCTCTTTCGCTGATGTTCTATCATCCTCTCTATCTTTCACAGCGAAAGCTGTAAATGGCTGGGCGAAAGTAAAATCTTTCGCCCCGAGAAACGATAGCGGACGATAACGTTGGCCACGAGAAACCATAACTGCTGCGCCGTCGGTTTTGTCGTTCTCTACGTCGCACGCAAGCGCGCGCGCCATTGGGAGCTCCGTACGCCATTATCTGCGTCGTACCCAGGCACGCGTGCCATTGGCTGCGCCGTCAGTGACGTCGTTCACCCCTTCCCAGCCGTGCTGCCGAGCCCGCGAGCAGCAGTTTCAACTTGCAACATCCCCATGGGGAGGGCACGGATCGTACACAGGTCCGAACAGCGCCGACAGCTGATCCGTGAGAGAAGTCATGTTCGCCGGGCCGATACAGCAGTCCGGGCACAACAACAGGCCCGGGTGGCGAAGTGCAAGGAGAAACTGCGCACCGAGGACCCGGCAGCCTTCCGTGCCGAATGCAAGCGACAACGGCGACCAGAGGTAACGACGTTGCAGGCAGAACAGCGTCAACGTGGGAATGGCGTTAACGTGTTCGTCGAGGCCGACGCCCGCTTTCGGCGGGAGTTTCTCGAGCAGCACTATGGCTTCGGCTGCGACGTCTGCAACCGCGTGTGGCCGCACGTTTCAGCTTCGCTGGTTAACCATATGTACGGAGTGCTTGGGCGGTGATTTTTAGATGTGAAGCATCTTATGGCGAAGCTTAATCCGGTGGTGGTGGTGGTGGTGGTGTGCCGCGTGCCCACTCTTACTGCGCATGCGCAAACAGTTAAAAAAAATAAAAATAAAAAACCTCTCCCCCTCTCTCTCCTCTAGGCATCCCTCCCCGCGGCAACCACACCCTCACTGCGCATGCGCCTCCCTTCCTCTCTCCCCTCTTACACTCCCCCCCCTCTCTCCATCCCCTGCCCGCGGCGTCTAACTCCCCCTGCGCATGCGCGTCCCCCCTCTCTCTGCTTTCGTACGCTCCCCCTCTCTCCTCTACGCATCCCTGCCCACGACGTTCACACTCCCACTGCGCATGCGTGTCACCCCCTCTCTCTCCTCTCCTACGCTCCCCCTCTCTCACCTCGCGACGCCGACGCAGGCAGCGTCTGCTAGCGAGTTTCTTGGTTGAAAAAACCGACTGCTCGCGCTGCACAACCGTTCACTGGCCATCCCGTATATATGGCAATGGATCTTGACCTCCAAGGTGGTGCCGGTGGGAGATTTCTCCTGTGCGTTGTTGAACAATAAAAATTCGCAGCGTGCGTGTTAACTAAAAGCGGAGTGCGGGTCTCTGTGTCCAGTGGGCATCTTCTGTCTCTCATTGCCCATTAGCAGCGATTGGCATGTTCCAGTAGGAAACACTGCTACATCACTGCCTGCTTTGCGCCTCCCCAGTTTTCTCTGCTGCGCAACGCTGCGATGAGCGCCAGCGTTAACGCCGCCGCCAGTGTAAGCGTTAGCGCCCGCTGCTTCACATCTACACATGGTTCCCTTTAGCGGGAGATGGTGTAATTTTAAATGCGAAGCATTTCTTAGCGAACTTCGGCGACTTTGAGCGTATCTATCTATCTATCTATCTATCTATCTATCTATCTATCTATCTATCTATCTATCTATCTATCTATCTATCTATCTATCTATCTATCTATCTATCTATCTATCTAGCCGCCTACGACTTTGTGCTCTCCTGGCCGTATCGTTAATGGGATTTATACCAAAATTGGTATGGCATAACATGACTGTATGACAAACATGAATGACTGGTCATATCATGAAAATCATGACTAACTTGTCATGAAAAGCATGATTTACACGCCATGGCCATAGTGCTCCTGAGGCCGTTTTCTTAACTTGATATATCCAAAAATTGGTACGATGAGACATTTCTGCATGGCCAAGATAAATGACAGGTGGTAATATGAAAATCATGACCTGCATGTCATGTACAACATGATTTACATGCGACGCTCATGGCGCGTTGACGGCCGTTTCGCTAGCTTGATATACACCAAATTTGGTATTGCGTGACGTGACTGTATGGCAAACATAAATTCCAAGTGGTCATATGAAAATCATGACATGTCATGTGCAACATGACTTGCATGCCACGCTCATGGCACGCTCGCGACCGTTTCGCTAGTTTGATATACACCAAATTTGGTATTGCGTGACGTAACTGTATGACGAACATAAATGACAAGTGGTCATATGGAAATCATGGCATGTCATGTGCAACATGACTTGCATGCCACGCTCATGACACTCTCGGGGCCGTTTCGCTAGCTTGATATACACCAAATTTGGCATTGAGTGACGTGACTGTATGACGAACATAAATGCCAAGTGGTCATATGGAAATCATGACATGTCATGTGCAACATGACTTGCATGACACGCTCATGACACTCTCGCGGCCATTTCGCTAGCTTGATATACACCAAATTTTTAAGGCAGAAGCCTTTAATGTCTCATGCTCATGTCCGTCCGTCCGTCCGTCCGTCCATCCAGCCGTGCCTTGGCACGTTGCCAGGTGGGCGCCGGGGCGCGCAAACGGACGCCGGTCGGGTTGTACACTACAGCGCTCGCGCTTTGCTTGCGTAGCGTCGTTTTGCCCGGCGTCTCTAATCATGCAAGGAGGGAGACGCGCGCATCACGTTCCATTCTGACCGACCCCGTCTCAGTGGGCAGAAGCGTTCGAGGAACGCACTTCGGAATTGACAAAATGTCCGTCAATTTAAACTCTGGAACGCGGATGGCGCCTGCACGATGCGCAAAGCGCGAGAATAAGAACGCATGAGAAACGGAGGCAGATTGGTCTCGAGTTTCGCTGCGATTCGAGGTAACAAATCAGGTGAACGTAAGTGGCAGGTGGTAACATGAAAATCTTGGCATGCATCTCATCTACAACGCCATTTACATGCCGCGCTCATGGTGCGCTTCCGTCCAGTTCGTTAGCCATGGTATACACCAAAATTTGTATTGCGTGACGTGACTGTATGATGAACACAAATGACAGGTCCGAACATGTGAATAATGACATGCATATTATGTACAGCTTGATTTGCTTCTTGCTGGCTGCTTCGCATTACATCGATTCCCACATTGCGTGGGATCTGCCGGTTTTTTTTCTGTCTGCATTTTCTCGTTCTTTCTAGCTATGCTTTACTCTCTCCCCTCCTCTTTTCCCTTCTCCTCACCATCACATCTCTCCTCCTCAAGCTCACTTCTCTTTCCCACTCCCGTGCTTCACTACACTGTACAACATATTTTCTGAAAATGGGTTCCCCAGTTCCCTCCTCAGGGTTCCGCGAGCCGCTAATAACTAATTACGGGTTCCACACTCCTGAAGTCAGTTAGATGGCGAGGCCGAGGTACGATCGATCTAAGGAACCTGTATTACTCACGCCCGAGTGTCAATAAGCACATCTCAGTGCATAACAGAAACGCGCGAGCGCCGCAATAAATCCCGCCAACAGCTTGTAGCAGCCCTACTCTGAAAACTGGCCACGCGGTTAAGCTATTTCACTTGAAGCTCGGAGGCCTTATATTATCCCTATGCGCATTTCTCCTATTTGAAGGTAGGTGCCGAAGATAAGGCAGAGGACATGGTGCAGCCATTTGCAACAACATATGCTTGTGAGCAGGCATTCTTGACAATAGCCGATCTGAAAAATAAGCCCAGGAAACGGCTGAATCCAGAAGCCAATATGCGGCTGGCCCTGAGTGTTACTGAGCCTCGCATCGATTTGTTGGAGCAAGGGCAGTGAGTTCAGTTGCATGTGAGTGAATAAACTTCTCATATACTTTTCTTTTTGTACTTATTGCAGGCAAATGTAGCGTGAACTGAATGAAAAATGCTTCTATAACAGCCGGGGGAAGGGGGGGGTTCCTTGGTACCTAGTGGAGCTAGCAGGGTTCCCTGGAACCAACATGCTTGAGAACCTTTACTGTACAAGGCTACGTTACGCGCTGCTTGCAGGCAAACCTGGTAAATTCGGCTTTCTTAAACTACTACGCTACCTGGCGTAGTAGTTGCATCCGATTTTTCTTGACGACCATGTCTGTGGGGATTTATGCATTAAGTGTATTTCTCTTTTCGTTTTACAACGAGAGCTGTTATGAAATCCTAACAACGGCCGTTTATTGCGCTTTAGTAGCCCGCCGCCATCGCCAGTGTCCGTAACCGCTATCGCGCGAAATAAGGAAAAAGAACAAAAAAAACTAAGTGGAACGGGGTCGAACCTGGGCCCTCTCCGTGGCAACCCAGTACTGTTCCACACAGCCTACTACATTTTTTTATTTCATGTTATTTATTACAAATGTGCACAACGTACAGAGTGTGTCACACTTTGGGCAAATCTCGGAGCGCATGACATCGCTGCGCGGCCAGCGCTGCAGTCGCGTGCCGGCAGCCGCTCGCGCGTGCGCAACCGCGTCGTCTGCTACGGCGGCACGCGACTGCAGCGCTGGCCGCATCGCGTGCCATGCGTTTCGAGATTTCCCCTAAGTGTGAAACAGACTGTACATTCATAATGAACAAGATACTCAAGGGCGCCTCTAGAAGTGCAAATTAAGCGTTGCACAGAAAGAAGGTTCAAATAACAATGTGTTTTCTAAAAGGGCATCAGAGCAATGCATTTAATGAAGATTGAATACTAGTCCGCCAGTCCGGCTGGAAGTGTAGCTGTTGATAAAAGTCGTTCAGCTGGAGAGCCATTTGTATGAAATGCATCCGTGTTGATAAAGTTGGTTGCGCATGCCTGTATAACGTGCGAGTTTTCCATAAACTGTGCACACTCATTAGCAAAAGCATGTCAAAAGGCATAAAATTGCTTTTGGGTGGCACAAGACAACGTATGCTATGGGAATTTAAATTTCGCCAACATCCAAGGCATTTTTCTACAAAGTGCACACAGAAACGCTACCTGTGAAGGCCTGGTTAAGCAGCAAAGGCGTTCTTGTATATTCAAATAATTGTCGCCTCTGTGAGGTTCCAGAAACTATAGAGCATTGTTTCATCAGCTGTTAGGATGCGATCCTCTTTTGGAACGTCCTGCAAAGCACACAGCCAAACCGGTGCTAAAAATCCTTTGCAAGGAACAACCTATACAGGCGAATATTTGTACTGTGTATCACGCAAACATCTTTAGGGAGATGTAAAAACGATACTGTTTGCGCCACCACTATATCGTGCAAAATACTTGGGACTGCCAGGCCATGAAATCGTAGATGGAGTTGGTAAAATACCGCTGCCATCATTGACAAAAACGTTATTTCTTAATTTACGTTCAGAGACCTTGCCTATGAAGACTTGGCTTCGTTCAAGAGAGATTTTCGAGTCCAATAATCGTCCTCTGTGTGATGTGCCCGAAATACGGAACATATTTTCATAAGCTGCAGAGACGGAATATTATTTTAGGATGTGCTCCAGCGAACTCTTGTAAAAGATTTTGTGCTAAAATAACATTCCATGCGATATCTCTTGCGAACGTATTGTAATGATGGAGCATTCTACGTGTTTCTTTTATTATAATCAATGCCCCGTGGAAGACGCGCATGTTGCAGAGAAACACGTCGAGGCAATTATTTCCTCAGCAGCAGACTTCACTACGACGGTCAGTCAGCTAAGACATGTATAAAACCAAATCCAAATTCAGACATAATGGTGTGTTGCATAGCTGAGGTGCTCATTCTTATCGTCTTTCTAGTGTAATAATTGGAAAAGGCCGTTACTCAATGTATTTGCTGTAGAGATGACTGTGAATTGTTTATTGCTGTGTGTTCGTCATTGTGTCGCGATACGAGGATGGTCTTTATTGAATTGCTTTCAAGTGTCATGTCTAGGTTCAATAAATACCATGAAAGAAAAATAAACAAGTGCATCGATAGCTGAGTGGTTAGGGACGGTCGCCTTCGGATGAAGGGTATGTGGGTTACAATCTCGCCTCGTGAAGAATTTTTTTTCGGCATGAATTTTTCTCTTTTTCTTTCTTTATATCTTCCTTTCCGTCTCTCCGTTTGTTTCTCTTTTTTTTTCTGTCTCTCTCTCCCTCTTTGATCGTTCTGTCAGCCATCACGGTTAATACCTGCCATGGAGAAGCTGTGAGTAGTGCCCTAGTGCTGTGGCACAAAACCGTTTATGAAGATAATAGTGTCAGGGTCGACACTTTACGGCCGGCTTAAACAGCTTGGTTGTTAAAGGTTAAAGACCACGCAACGTGTAATGTAACGGAAAATGGTAGGCGTAACATTACAATATCGGAAGACAGCCTAATGGATGAGATACAGGTCGGGGTAGCGCATATTGCCGTCGACATCAATAAAATGACAGTAAACTAAATAGAGCTCAGGCCATTACGCTAAGGCTCTTACAAACAATAATTTACCCGAACCCGCTGTTAATTAAGAAGATTTATCCGGAGTTCGCTATTCCTAACGAATGCGATAAATGCCACGACACCATAGATCTCACTCATATGCTCTGGCGTTGCTCCGCGTTACGCAGCGACAAGGAAAACAATGAAGAATGTTGGGAGGCAGCTCTTATGATCCTTACGAGTGTACACCATTATATCCATATTAAAAAAAAATGAGGGTATTGCTTTATTTTATTACCTTTTGTTTAAAAAAAAAAGAAAAGGTTCGTTTTGTTTTTCTTATTTTTTTGTTTTTCTTTTTAGAAATATATAGATTATAATTAACATCATAAATTCTCTGTAATCTCTAATCTTTCTATTCTATAGTCACCCTTATTCTAAAATTCCAGAATATTTTATATTTTATAAAACCACTCAATTCTTGGTCAATCCCTCGCAGTGGGTATGCGCCATAGATAAAAGGCGAACAAGAACAAGAACAGCAGCTCTACGCAATCCGACATTGGAGGGCCAGTTATGAACTGTCCAACGGGTCCGCGAAGTGGCCGAAAGGCTAGGTCTTTCGGTACGTGGGAGCAGCCCGCTTCGGGCTAGGACACTAGCGCGACCAATTGGACTTCAATAAAATTCTTTCATCCATCCATCCATCCATCAAGAAAATTAAATGGACCTGGGCCGGCCACATAATGCTTAGGACAGACAATCTGTCTGAGGCTAGAAATATAGTGCGATTTTGTTTCCGGTTATATTCATTTTGAGCAACAGAGAGAGAGAGAGAGAGAAAAGTTAAGTGAAAGGCAGGGAGGTTAACCAAAAGAAAATTTCCGATTTGCTACACTGCATTGGGGAAGGGGGGATAAAAAGGTAATGAGGTAAAAAAGAAAAAGAGGAATTGACACACACGTACATCGGTACACATATCGTAAGTTTCCTTCCCCAAAGTTACAAGAATGACAGGAACCCTGTGAGTTTATTGCCAGCAAACGTCAGTGAGCCTGAGAAAGCTGGCGATGGCTCGCCAGCAGGCTGGGTTGAGTGCATCTATTTGCTTGACGTCTGCCGGCCAGCAAACCATGTGACGCCGAACAATGCCCGTGAGTACGAAGTAATTTTCCTGGATACGACGCTTCGCAGCGATTATCTTAAGCCGTGCCTCTACATCCGCAATTCCGCCTACTGCAGTCAGCTGGGTCATCATGCAGGGGGTTCCGACGAACAGTTCGAAGCACTCCGCGCCCCGCCTGTCGTCTCGGCGTTCCAGGACGAACTCTAGGGCGCGGTTGAGTGAACACTGGTTTCGCCGCACCGACTCCCGTATGCTGGGCGGGACGTTGATGCGGCAATCCACCCGGCAAATGAAACTTATGATCCGCCTGTTACGCGACATTGGTTTCGCGACTGAATCCAGGAACTGTTGAGCGTTCTCCCCTTCCAACCACACCGACATGCCAGTAATGGCTTTGTTGCTCGACAACATGCCCGAAAACGCTTCCGTGGTTTCATCATTAGTGGCCCCAGGAAGGTCTATGTCAAGGAAGTTCACTGCTGCATTGGCAGTGAGCGCGCGCAAGATCTCCTTTGCAGAATCCGCCTTCTCGATTCGGATGTTGAGGCGCTCGATGTATTGATTCTTCTTCAACATCTCGCACAGAAGAGCGACCTTGGCGTCGGGCTCCTGGCGGACAGTAACAATGAGGTGGCTGAC
>JALIZH010013012.1:0-52775 GCA_030522465.1 Rhipicephalus appendiculatus
GTCTGAACGTCTGCTTAGACCCTTTAGGGTGTGATGACCGATGTCGAAGAGGCAGTACTGGGTTGTGGGTTGTGGGCTGGGGGACCGGCTCAGAACTGAAATAGAACAGCGAGCCCAGCGAACGGCTGTTGTGTCTGTTTCTCTCTCTACAATGGCGCAGTCGCGAAACACAGAGGCATCGGATTACGTCAACACACCTACATCCGTGGCCCTTCGAAGCGGACGAGTACTCCCGGAGTCCGAGGACGGCGTCCAAGCCTCCACGGCGCCTCCATGGCAGCGCTGCGACGCCGACATCGCCCGGTCCTCGTGCATGCTGCCACAGCAGCTCAACGATGTGGCAAGCTGCTCTACTTCCGGCATTCGGTGCGCTGCTTTTACACTACTCTCCGAGACGGCAGTTCCGGAGTTCCATGGTTATGAGAACGACCCTACCACCTGGATTGGCACTGTCGACTCTGTCGCACTCAGATATTCTTGGCCGGAGTCCACCAAGAAATCAGTCGCGGAAGGGCGTCTCCGAGGAGCTGCGCAAGCCTGGCATCGCTTTCAGGGAAGCGCGTATGCCTCGTGGTCTACATGGAGCGCTGCCCTGACGTCTACGTTTGCGCCGCTGCCGGGCGCCTATGACACTCGCTTCATGGAGATGCGGTCGCGCCGACAAGGCCCAAAAGAAGACATTGCCGCCTATCTCTACGACAAATTACACCTCCTAAAAGCCTGTGATATAGCCTGGCCCTCTCCGGCAGCCAGACAGTACGTCGTCGATGGCATCTATGACTCGACGCACGCGGCCATACTGTCTGTACATACAGCACAAGATGACTTCCAGACTTTCATCCGAAGGGCGGCAGAGTTGCAGGATACTGCTAAACGGCGTGCTTCTGCTGTCTCCACGCAAGCACCGGCTACAATAGGACATGGTTGCCACCCTTTCAGTTGCTGCGGAGATGAATACAAGAGCTACACACAAGATCCGCAGCAAGCAATCCAGTACCAAACGCGGCCACTCCCGACAGTTCGTGTCCGCGTTGACGGCATCGGGGAGCTGACGGCTCTGGTGGATACTGGAGCGCAACGCACGGCGCTGCTTCGACGCCACGCCCCTGTCACCCTCCAGCCTTGGACCGAGCCCCCCCTTTGCGGCCTCGGCGGCAGCGTGTCACCTGTCGGTGCGTTGGACATACAGCTCCAAACTGAAGCCGGGAGCAAATGCCTTGCAGCTGTTCCCGTATTCGAGCACTTGCCCACCGATATGGTCTTGGGAGCAGATTATCTCCTCTCTGGTGACGTGCAGCTTGTCCTCGAGTGTGGTGGAGTTTTTCTGCGTCCATCCGTCTCGGGTTCAACACATACAGCAGTGACTACAGGTGAGCCTGATGGACCTACGACCCTCTCCTCAGTGCTCGAACGACACAAGCCAATTTTTGCGGAAAGCACATTGCAGCTACCAGGTACTGGCCTACTTGAACATCGCATACCCACAGATGGCCATGCACCCATCTCTATACCCCTACGACGTTACGCCGAACGCGAACGAGTCGTCATTGCCGAACAAGTGCAGGAAATGCTGGCCGCTGGCGTAATTAGACCCTCTTCTAGTCCCTGGGCAGCACCCGTCGTCCTTGTCCGGAAGAAGAATGGTAGCCTCAGGTTTTGTGTCGATTATCGGGAGTTGAACAAGCACACCATCCCCGATTCATATCCACTTCCCCGCATCGACGACGCCATTGACACTGTACGGCACTCTAGATTCTTCTCATCACTCGACCTTCGTGCGGGATATTGGCAAATTAACGTTGCCGAAGAAGACAAGTGTAAAACAGCGCTCCGTACACCATCCGGTCTCTACGAGTTTAACCGCATGCCTTTTGGGCTGCGAACAGCGCCAAGTACATTTCAGCGCGCTATGAATATTGCACTCGGCAGATTGAAAGATAACGCTTGTGTCGTGTATCTGGACGACATATTGGTCGTGGGCACAACAGAGGAGGAACATCTTCGGAACTTGGGTGAAGTCCTCCAAAGGTTATTCGACGCAGGATTCCGACTGAACCGAGAGAAATGCCAATTTCTCTCGGACACGATCTCTTACTTGGGACACACCATTTCGGCAGACGGTGTTCAACCTTTGCCTGAAAGAATAGCAGCAGTAGCAAACTTCCCTACGCCAACTTGTTTGAAACAGCTGCAAGCATTTTTAGGGCTCGCGTCGTACCTGCGCAAATTTGTCCCCAACTTCGCATCGACAGCAGCTCCACTCACGAATATGCTCAAGAAAGCGTCGAATTTTGCGTGGGGCCCTTTACAAGATGCCGCATTTCAAGCCCTCAAGCACCATCTGACACAGTGCCCCGTTTTGAGTCATTTTCAGGATTCGTGGGAGACTGAGGTTCATACTGACGCAAGTCAGGTTGGTCTAGGAGCGGTCCTCGTTCAGCGTGACCCAGACGGAGTGGAGCATGTCGTAGCTTACGCCAGCCGCAAGTTATCTGACACAGAACGCCATTACCACTCGAACGAGTTGGAGTGCCTAGCTGTGGTCTGGAGCGTGGACGAGAAGTTCCGTCATTACTTATTCGGCCGCAAGTTCACGGTGGTGACGGACAACACCGCGATTGCGTGGATGTTTGCCAAGCAACACCTGAAGCACAAGTTCGCCCGCTGGATCATCCGCCTGCAATATTACACCTACGACGTGAAGCATCGAGCAGGGGCGTTAAACCAGGTTGCCGATGCACTGTCGCGGAACCCATGCGAAGAAAGCTCACCCCAAGCTAAAGAAGGCTGGATTTGGTTCTCGCAGCAGGATGTTTCTAACTCTCAACGGTACGATTCAGATTTGGCAGCGATAATAACGTCACTCGAAGACACGCAGAGTAACTCAAAGTTTATCCTCCGCGGAAAAACATTGTATCGACGCCATTGGACGAGTAACCAAGAAGAACGCCACCTTTTAGTGATTCCGTCAGCCATGCGTTCTGAAATCCTGCATGCCATCCATGATGCCCCCGAAGGCGGACACGTAGGCCGGAGAGCTACTCTTCGGAAGCTCCAGGAACGTTTCTGGTGGCCGAGGATGGAGAGAAGCGTTCAGTCGTACGTGGCATGCTGCGAGGTATGCCAAAGTATAAGCGTCGGCCGGGTTGCCAACCTGGACTACTCACGCCTATACCACTCCCTGATACTATTTTCGACACCATCGGGATAGATCACGTCGGTCCGTTACCAACTACAGCCGCCGGGAACCGGTACATCGTAGTCGCAGTGGACCACTTTTCGAAGTTTGTGGAAGTTGCTGCGGTGCCCTCTCTCGCAGCTTGCTTCGTAATCAACTTTCTACGTGACCGTTTTGAATGGAAGCACGGCCTGCCAAGAAAGATCATTTCAGACAGAGCAACTACCTACCGCAGTCGTGAACTCCGGTCATACCTCCGAAACGCTGGTGTCGAACACCATTTCACTTCAGCATACCATCCACAAGCGAATGGCTTAACGGAGAGATACAACCAGACCTTACTGACTCGACTCGTTCCTTACTGCAAAAACAACAAACCAAAGGAAGCAGACTGGGATGATCACCTACAAGCAGCCGCATACGCGATTAACACGGCGGTCCAGGTTTCTATTGGAACTTCACCTTACGAAGTTGTGTACGGGCAGATTCCAAAACTGACTGCCGTCCAGAATTTGAGCACCCCCTTGAAAGTCGGACGCACAGCTTCACGACAGACCACCTGTCGTATCATTCGGGCTAGGGCACGCAAGACAGCTACAAACGCGCAAGAGGCCCAGAAACGTTACTATGACCGCCGCCACCGACCAGCGCCACAATACAAGATCGGAGATGAGGTGTGGGTCCAGCGATGCACGCAATCGCCAGGCAAAAAGCTCTACTCGAAGTACGAAGGACCTTTCATCATCACTGAAAGGCTGGGCGAGAACACGTGGCGTGTAGCTCACCCGGCATGTGAAACGAGTGCGGACAAACGCAGGAAAAACAATTTTTCTGTGCACGTCTCTCGTATGAAGAAAAGAGAGCTTCGACAGAACTGAGAAATTACGTTTCGTGTGTTCGGCTTTTATGAAACGCACCAACGCAGTGTGGCCGAATGTGATGACCGATGTCGAAGAGGCAATACTGGGTTGTGGGTTGTGGGCTGGGGACCGGCTCAGAACTGAAATAGAACAGCGAGCCCAGCGAACGGCTGTTGTGTCTGTTTCTCTCTCTACAAGGGCCTTATCCTCGTTCTGAGACAATTTTTTTTTGGTATGGCGATCGGTTTCTGTATTAAGAGAGAATGTCACGTTGCACTGCTTTTATGTAGAAGTCCAGACATTTATCCCGTTGTGAATGAGGAGTCCAATGACGTAGTGATGGTAGCCTAATGTCAATGTTTGTGTCTTGTGCTCTGCCATAATAGTATTCATTTAATCTCAGCGTGCGCGCGAAGTTTTCTAGATCCTTGTAAAGTACCACCTCCACCAAACAAAAACTTCCGAGAGTGAGCGGTGCATAAAACGCAAGGTGCGTCGGCATTTTCGCCGAATTCTTATATTGTTTACAACTGTGCACTGATAATACTGATTTTTGTTCTCACTGAATATTCAAGTTCAATTAGTGTATCACGACCTAAAATACTCAGTGAAGAGCACCCGCGGTGGCTCAGTGGTTACGGTGCTCGGCTGCTTGCCCAAAACACGCGGGCTTGATCCCGGCCGCGGCTGTCACATTTTGATGGAAGCGAATTAATGAAAAACCGTGTAATGGGTGATGTTATTGCACATTAGAAACACCGTGTTGTCGGAGTTATCCGCTGTACCTCACTACGGAGTCTCTAATTACCTGTGTTACACCGGGACGTTTCAACTTTTAAACCAACATTTCCGCCCTTGTGAACGTCTCCCTGCTCGCTTGCAGTTTAGCGTTGCCCTGTCTTGCGTCTTTGTATCGGACCACCTCTGACACTTCAGCTGCTCGAACGTGGGTTTCGCGACAAAGTCCAGCGGAAACCCTGGACGAAGCCTGCTATCCAAATCCTGTCAACGGGCCTGGCGCCTTCGCGAACGGGCAACTAAGATCTTTGGCTGTCGGACATTTGCCAGCTGTGACATGGCAGCGTCGGTATGTCATTCAGCGTCTAGGCCCCACAGAAAACGGCTAAAACAACGTTTGCGATGCAGTAAATACTGACGCGATAGCGTTTAAGAGCTCACTTCGCAGCGATTCCTTTGCTGGCGTCGGCGTCGTTGGTTGTGAGCGAGAAATCGTGGCAATAAGGTGTTATACCGCAGATCCATGCTAGGGCTTGAAAATTTTACGAAAAGAACTCTATACAGGTGTACGCAAATGCGAGGAATCGAGTTAGCACTTGCAGTGTAGCGTGGCAGAATCATACACTAGAGGAAAGGGGTCATACCGTGTGAGTTAAGCAACGTGTGGGTGGTTTAAACACCCGCCAACTACAAAGAGCTCAGCTATAAATCGGCAGAACCATCACCAACAGCATCAAGTAAGCGTGTATCTTTGTTGTACGTAATGTCTTGCGAATGGTCGCGTAGTGGTTACTTCGCTAATCCGCGAAGGGATGAATTATGTCGAATTGGGCACTTCGCTATTGTAGTTGCAGTGGACATTCTGGAATAGTGTAAAACAGTGAATGTGACGCGCGCAGACGTTTCTTTCCATGCTTCACGGTTCAGGTGTCCAGCAATCCTGCCAGCGAACGAGAAGGTGATGCGAACGGGACCCGATCCCACTGTCACGTTATACTCATGGAGGCAAAGCTCAAGCGTCATCGCTCAGTTTCCCGTTCAACTTTCTATTACTTTTTGTTATTTTTCACTGCTTACTATATTATTGTACCACTAGACCATGGGTTCCGCAAGTATACTGAAGAGGAATCAAGCAACGAAGTTATTAAGAGCTGGGTCCGAAGAAGACGAAAAGCATGTCAAGGAACAAGGAAAATATCTTCACAGGATATTTTTGACTCTTGTTCCACGTAGCCTATCAGAAGTTCGGTTCTTGTGGGTCCCCGGGCATGCTGGAATTTTCCTGAATGAAGCAGCTGACTCGCTCGCTACGGCGTCTATAAATGGCCCGGTTCTTAATCTAGTTCCTCATTTTCCTTTCATTACAGGAGAAAGATTGAAGCGCTCGTTATTTTTAAAAAACAGTCAAACAGCTCTCATACAATCTGAAGAGTTCCAGCATTTGCAGTTTTCATGGAACACCACTAAATGCCTTTCACGTCAATGCGAAGTGACCCTCACTAGCTTTCGCTGTAGTGTTCCCCGGCTAAATTATTACCTTCACAAATCTGGCTTCTCATTAACTAACCTCTGTGTAATTTGCAATGAACCAAGAAACAATAGAACACTTTCTTCTCTCATGCCGCCATTTCGCCTCACTCCGCCGAATATTTCTTGAAATCCCGACTGGTAAACTGGGGTTAACACTGACTACCTCCAACCTGTTATCATTTGGAGCCGGCCAGTTTGGCACAAGCCGCAGTGCTGTTCTTACTATGCTAAATAAGTTCTTACAAGCAACCGGAAAGTTACGCTGCTAGTGTTGCCGAACCGACGGAAAATTTTTTTTGTTCCTTTTTTCCTATCTTTATTTCTGGATATTTTTATAATCCTTTGTCCTCTCTGACTTTTCATTTACACTGCATTTTATCTTAATCTTTTGTTCACGTTGCACAGCCATTATTTTTCCCTTTTTAATAGTCAGTGTGGCCAATCCCCCCTTGTGGGTATGAGCCAGCTTCTCGTAGGCGACAAACAAACAAACAAACAAACAATAACTGATATTCTCCTTAAATTTCCTTGCGATTAAAATGCACAACACAATCACATTTAATCAGAACGCCTAAGTTGCTATATTGCTAATTAACAGCGTTTATACTGTTGCCAGAGGTTAGTCGCCTTATTATCGGCGAATTAAACATGGGACTCGTACGCCACGCTCTTCCTTGTAGAGATCAACACCAGCGCTGACCAGACCGACATTCCCTCTGAGTGCCCCACTACGGCGTGCGTTGAAAGGATGTCAGACACCGCAGGTTACGATGAATCGTGCGCCGACCAGTGGAAGAGTCGATTGGACATGGACAAGCCGTGCGGCATGGTGCGCTCCAAGGAGACATGCTGGCTGTGTGACGAATCTCACGGCATGGAACCGAGAGATGAGAGCGCTAGGCTTGGAGCTGGAAGAGTCGAGGCCAGGAATGTTTCTTCTGCGGTGCTCGTTCGGCACGGAGGCGGACAGTGAACAAGTCAACACCTTTCGCCAAGCATCGTTCCTCGCCTTCGTGGCTCCTTTGCCACCACCCGTGCATCCAGGAGGTGAAGGTGAGTTGCCCCCAGAACCGTCAACCCTCCTGTAGAGGAAACACCATTTCCAGATCCAACTCCGCCCGCCGTCGTCGACCCTGACTACTCGCAGACTGCGTGGTCTGTACATCAGCGAAACCTGCAGTGCTCGTCTAGACATTAGAGACCTGGAACGTCGTCATCGGCCTCGAGACGCTCTACATCAACGTAGATAGAATCAACCAGCATTTCGCTGCTCAAATCGACGTCCTTATGGAGCACAATGGCGCCACGTTGAAAAAGGTTGACATCTGGGACTATGGAAGGACAGGGAATCGACTTACGAAGGTTTGAAAGCCTCGTCGCTTGCGAGTGTCTGACGCTCAATGTCGCCTGTCAGTGAAGGTAGGATTCCCCACATGGATACGATGGTGCAATTAATCCGTGTTTCGACTACATTGAAAAAAGTCACTGCCAAGCCGATCTACCAGGTTGACCTTTCCCTCATCGCTGAGGCCCTTGCAACAAATCGCACTTTGACAAAGCTCTCACTCGACGTAGGGAAGTGCGCATCAATCGTGGGATTGTTCAGATCAGTCGAAGTCAACAACAGCCTCAAGGATCTTTCTCTCTGTTTTTACCAGACATTTCAGCACGAGCGACGCACAAGCCGTGGCGTCTGCGTTAGTGAACAACACTACGCTGAGATCACTAGGTCTAGGAGTATATGACAGCGCTGTAGGAGGAATGCAACTGTTGTCGCAGGCCTTGACGAAAAACTGCACACTGCAATCACTCGGCCTTGAATATTTTGGCATCCCCATGAGCGAGGTCTCGACATTATGCCAGAGCCTTGCGAGTGAACAAGGCGCTGAAGACACTGCAATTTTTCATAGACGACAGCACCGAAGAAGAAAGGTGTGTGGAAAGCTTTTACTCATTGTTATTCGCGGCAAGTCATTTGTTGTGTCAACGTCCTTTTTGTTTAAATGAATGTACACCCGACAGCAGAAGTTTATCGCACTTCGGCTACACGTCGAATATGAATTTCTGCTCTGTTAGTGCATCAGACTTCTAATCTAGCGGAGATAATAGGTGGCAATAACTACAGAAAAGCTGATCGGTGATTACGGTTCCAGGTAAAGCAAGAGTTTCTGAAATTTTGCGTACCGCAATCTTTTTCTGGAAAGTCTACGTGCTCATCTGTCGCGCGTCCTTCAATCCGCGTGCTCACACCGCTAAACAGGTAAATCATCTCCAATTACTTGGAATGGAGAACATGACTTCTTTTTAGAACGTGACCTTGGAGTTTCCTGTCGCACTTATTAGGGCGAGAGAAAAGTTTTATTAACAAATAACATTAACTTATCATCTTTTAATGAACTCCTCAGTCCAAAGTTTCATTGCCTTGTGCAATTATGTAAGCCGGCACAATGAGCTCTTGCTGTTACTGCCGGCTTGTGCAGAGCTGTGGAGACCATCAAAACAAAGGATTATGGTGAGGAATCGGAGGAACGGCCCCGTGCATCTGAGCATTCCCAGGTTAAGTGATAGACAGTGGATTTGGAAGCACTACGTGCATCTTAGTGATTCCAACATATTGCCTATTAATTGAAAGTTTACCAACGTGCTGCGCTTTCTTTTACCTATCTTGTTGCAGAACATCTCTGGCACAGCAGTTGCTTGCAGACGACTGTTACGACCGCGTGCGGCTGGGACCCTGGACCGAGTCGTATTTGAAGGATCCTGTCACCAGTGCTGGCATCTCCCCGGAGTAGCGCAGAACAGATCTTGCTGCCAGACATCGGTGAACTTTCACTGGACAGCGTCACCGCTCTGTGCAACACCTTGGCCCCCCAACAGACGTGTCAACTACCTCATTGTTGAGGTCCGCCAGGAGCCCGACGCCAAGGTCGCCCTTCTGTGCGAGATGTTGAAGAAGAATCGATACATCGAGCGCCTCAAAATCCGAATCGAGAAAGCGGGTTCTGCAAAGGAGATCTTGCGCGCACTCACCGCCAATGCTGCGGTTAACTTCCTCTGCATAAACATGCCTGTGGCCGCTTGTGAGGAAGCCACAGAAGCGTTTTCGGACATGTTGTCGCGCAACAACGCCATTACAGGTATGTCGATGTTGTTGGAAGGGGAGAACGCTCAAAAGTTCCTGGATTCAATTGCGAAAGCGATGTCGCGTAACAAACGGATCGTCAGTTTCAGTAGCCAGTTTGATTGCCGTATCTACGTCCCGTTCAGCATACGGGAGTCGGTGCGGCGAAACCAGTGCTCACTAAACCGCGCCGTAGAGTTCGTCCTGAACCGCCGAGACGACAGGCGCGGCGCGGAGTGCTTCGAACTGTTCGTCGGAACTCCCTGCATGATGACCCAGCTGACTACAGTAGGTGGAATAGCGGATGTTGAGGCACGGCTTAAGATCGTCGCTGCCAAACATCGTATCCAGGACAATTACTTTGTTTTAACGGGCATTGTTCGGCGACACATGGTTTGCTGGCCGGCAGACGCCAAGCAAATAGATGCGCTCAACGCAGCCTGCTGGCGAGCCATTGCCAGCTTTCTCAGGCTCACTGACGTTTGCTTTCAATAAATTCACACGGTTCTTCTCGTTACTTGTAGCTTTGGGAAGGAAAATCTACGATGAGTTTATCGGTGTGAATATTTCATCAAAATGAATATAACCGGAAACAAAATCACACAATATTTAAATGCGAAGCCTTCCTTAGCCTACTGCAGGCACTTTCTACCTATCTAGCCGCATACGTCTGGGTGCTCTCGTGATCGCCTCCTTAACTTGGGGTTAGATCAAAATTAGTATGGGAAGGTAAGACGGTTTGACAAATATGTCTGGCTGGTCAGTACATGGAATAGCGTGAAAATCCCATCGCGTACGTCGTCAAACCCTTTTCTCCAGACACGTGTGGCACATAACTATATACCACAGGCCACTGTATGCGGGTATGCTTCACAGGTGATTGACAGTTTGTATCTACCCAGGAACGGCGGCACCAGACATTCATAATTTAAGGGCGAGAGCGTTGAAAAAATTTGATATTGGCCGCGTTGACCCTACGAATTCAAAGAATAAATATCAATGTGCCAGCACGATTCGAACCCAAGCATTCTGCGTGGCAATCGAGTATTCTACCACAGAGCCACGCTAGGTTCGAAACTCCTTTGGTAAAAGACCCTTTATTCAGGCGTAATGTTGGTGAAACGTCAATTTTGTTTGCAGTGCTAGCTATCTAATTTTATAAACATTACATATGTACTCCTATAATACAGGCGTCACGTCAGGTTAAACGTCAATTGTATATTTCGGCGCCGTCCACTGAAGTTGGTCTACGTAGAGCTATCGAGGGCTACCATCATCGCGAGCACAAACGCTAGATATCAGCTTAGCGCTTCTGGTGTTGGTAATGTCCATGTTGCTGTTGCCATCGTTACGCAACTGTAAACAACCGGTTATATGATACATATGCAACTGTTCAACTTATGTCTGTGCGTACAACATTTGTACATATCTTAGCGTGATTTGGTAACGTAAGAAAATAATTTTTGAAGTTTCCCATTGATGACAATGGGGAACTTCACCAG
Source organism: Rhipicephalus appendiculatus (assembly GCA_030522465.1). Taxonomy (NCBI): domain Eukaryota; kingdom Metazoa; phylum Arthropoda; class Arachnida; order Ixodida; family Ixodidae; genus Rhipicephalus; species Rhipicephalus appendiculatus. The sequence goes on from JALIZH010013012.1 coordinate 10,930, forward strand.
GAAGCTGTCCTATGACCGAATGGGCATATAGCCGGCAATGGGAAACTTCGAAAATTATTTTCTTCCTTAAAACAAAACTTGTAATGATAAAACTTGCTATATAAGAAGAACTGTTCATTTTCTTTCGATTGAGGTATAAAGCTGATTTTTATTTGGACCACCACGTGGTGCAAATTGCGTCACAATGTGGACAAAAATCACGATTTTCTGAAATTCGTGATTTTTTCCCGTAAAGTTTAGAAACTTGAGGGGTCTGAAAATATTTTTTGAGCAAACTATATGTTCTGTGGACTAAGTATTCATTGCTCAGATATTCATGCAATGCAAAATATTGCAATGGAAAAAAATGCAAACATAGAACATTTTGGCTAAATTCTTGGAGGCTTACACGGCAGAAAACTGGCACTAATATTATTCGGTTTAAAGCGCCTTACACAAACACCTTTGCTTAATATGTAAACCAGATTTGGTGTAGAAACAACAAACGATACTCTTGGAATAAATATTCTCACAAACAACACCCAGACGACATTCTGGAAAATTCAGAAGGCACCCACGTGGCCAAAAATTTTTTTCTCTCAGTAATATTCTAGCAATTCATTGCTTTCAATGCAGCAAATAAGTACGATTTTGTTCTAGTACATTTGAGATTGTCGCCAAAATGGCTGGGACATTTGGCGTGGAATGACCCAATAATACTTGCCGTTGTGCTCAGCGACTGCAAAAAAAAAAAGTATGGTTCAATTTTAGCTGTATTTTAATAAAACTCGTCAAAACACACCGTTTCCAGCAGAGTAACATAGAAAGCGCGAAGAGGTGGTCTGTGATTTCCGATGAAGCAGTTGAGGTATTCCTAATTTACATGCTTGTATGAGTATAGCCAACCAAAATGGGTGACTGCGATGTGCATAATGTAATGTCGTGCAAAATAAACAGCAGATATCGGCATCAGGTTTCCATATTTGTTCCTTATAATTAAAAACAAATCAAAATGTCGTGACGGTTGGAGGAAGCAGACTTCTGACTTGCTATGTTGTCGCTCCCGTTCAGCGTGAGCAGCCATGAAAAGTGGTACCTGAAAAAGAAGAACGTGATACCCTCATGAGAAAACGGAATCGTAGTAAGTTTGCAAAACCTAAACAATAAGTGATTTACACAGACCTAATGAAGGCTCACAACAAAACAACAAATGCAAACAGGCATGGTAAGGAACCATGTTTTTTGCCGTTAACGTGTAAAACACACCTTCCAAACAGCAGCTTTTGTAACATGTCACTTGGTGACAGACTTTCAGTACAAGATGATGTGCGGCTCTTTTAAACAACAAATGCATTTGATTTAGGCTTCCACTGCGTGGGTGCCACTCACCTCGTTTCCTACGTCGTCTTGTCCAACAAGGGAAATGTAGGACCGACTGCCTCGCTGACAGGGCGAACGCCGCTGTTGATTTTCTCTTTACTGGTGGTGAGGCGCCAGACCATAGCGACAACTTCGCTTCCCCGAGTGTGGCTGTAAACTGGAGCGAAGAGGCTGGAGAAGCGATCCGGGATTCTGAGAAGAACCAACACACAAACACTCAGACAGATTAGTTTTATTTAAACCGCCCTTTGTTCAACACACAGTCACTGTACAAACATCGGACACGAGTGTTTCGTTTTAAATAATTTCGCAACGAAAACAAACTTTCACGAAAAGAAGGCGGGACCTCGTTTCGCAGTAGGCACTGGTTATGCACCAATGAATGCACTCCTTTTCTGATAAATCGCTTCAAAAAGTGCTTTCAGAAAAGCCCGGCTTTGAGCCGGCATATTACGACAACCAAGCGCATCCTCCGGCAGTCAAGGGCACGCCGTGAGCGGTTACTGACCGGATGTTTTATAAGCGTAACTCATCATTAAATACTGAGTTAACCACATGCGAGTACGAGCGCCCGAACGACACCGACGCGAGCGGACGCTGTCTAGGTTGACATGAGACATGGAATATGCTAGAATTACCGCACATATCTCCCACAGTCACGTATACTCATTCCATTCTGTTATAACGCCGAACGTCATCGCCGTTGTAGGCAAATCACGAAAACAGCAAACAGAAACGAGAGAAACGAGCGCACAGCGGCGGCCGGAAGAACGCGCGCCGTCGCAAGTCTAGAGCTTTTCCCGTTACCGGCGAGGCGTGTCCTAAACATTTGACTACCGCGTACATGCTCGAAGCGTCGTTCTATATATGCACCTCAAGCTACCGTCTTTAAGCCAACAAAAACCGTTATATACAGTGCGTCTCTGTAGGCAGACATTTTTTTTTCACGTTTCCACGCGCGGAAGCACGCTGCACACTCGAGTATCGATCGAAATTTAATATGACGTAGACTAAAGCGCATCTCGAAACTATATCAAGCACCTTCAGCAGCGCATAGATATTGTGCGATCAGAAAGTAATCGCCCTTGATAAGTGATAGCATCATTCAATTTATGAGTGATGCAATCACTTACAGAACAACGCGCATAGCGGTCTTGACAAGTTAAGTGACAGTTTTAATTGGGCATCTGCAACAGCGCCGCGGACGCAGGCTACTGTTGGAAATGGCTGGCAGCCTACTTCCGCAGAGATGCTGCAGACGTCCAGCTAAAGCTGTGCAATTAGTCCCTACGAAAGCAGATCACTGGCGCGCGTTGTCCGTGTCCGCAGCTGCGTGAATATTCCTCACTCCAAGCGTCACTTCGTGCACGGAGCCTGGCGTGACCGCCACCGAAGATGCGCATGTTCGCTCGAACTCAAAACCATCAAAACTACAACACCCGCGACCAGCGCAACCAACGCAACGCATTCCTAAAAAAAGAGAGAGGAGGCAGCAGGCGGAGGCAGGCATAGCAGGCATAGACGCCGCGCGGCTGCGCCGGCTCTTCGACGCCGGGGCGAGTGGTATGCCCTCCACAACGGCGCCGAAAAGCAAACGCGCGATATGTATGGCGTATACGGCGGCGCCTTCCTGACGGAAGCCATTCGAAACGCGCTTCACGAGAGTGTTACGACTCCTCTATAAATGCGAACTCTCTTTTTCTGCATCTACCTTCCAAAAGGGCTCAAGTGACTACCGGCAGGGAATCACGGTCTTGTAACCCTCTTTTGACTCTTTTATTCTTAGAGTGCATTATACTAGTCAGCGACATCAACGTACATACTCGCGTTAAAATGACCAATTTCTGTTCTCGCCGTTCCTGGGTAGATACAAACCTGTCAATCACATGTGGCATATACCCCCCCCCCCACACACACACACATATATATATATATATATATATATATATATATATATATATGTGTGTGTGTGTGTGTGTGTGTGTATTGTGAGACAACGGCGCAAGCGACCGACTTCACCTCCTGCTGGCTTATTACAGCCAATCCCATGTCCCGAGGAACCTTTTGCCGTTGTTGGAATGACCTCTTCCCGTAACATCTGCAGGATATCGATGGATCGTGACAGCAGTTGACCACCTCACGCGGTACGCAAAGACCGCTCCTCTACGATACAGTTCTGCCTCTGGCGTGGCCACATTCTTTCTCGAAGCCATTGTCTTGCGTCACGGTGCGCCCCGCGTCCTCTTAAGCGATCGCGGCAAGGCTTTCCTATGCACAGTAATTGAAGAAATGCATAAAAATTGCGGCACAGTTCACAAGACCACATCGGCATACCATCCTCAGACCAATGGCATCACAGAGCGATTCCACCGCACACTAATTGAAATGATATCCATGTATATTGGGCCAGCTCACGACAACTGGGACAAAATTTTACCATTTGTGACATTCGCTCATAACACCGCCGTCCAGCGCACTACTGGGTACTCACCCTTCTACCTTGTTTACGGCCGTTCGGCGACATTCACGATCGACGCTTCCTTGTTGCGCACTCCGACCGACAATTCGACGACTACACCCAAACTGTCAGTCTCGAGACTTGAAAAATGTCGGGCAACTTGCTCGGCTTAGTACCGAAGCCAGTCAACACGATCGCAAGCAGCGCTACGACATCTCTCATCGTGACGTCTCTTTCCGTCCTGGTGACGAAGTGCTCCTTTTGACGCCTACTCGTGTTTCCGGATTGTGTGAAAAGTTCCAGTCTCGATTCCTTGGACCCTACGTAATTAATGAGCAAACATCTGTTAATTATCGTATCACTCCCGTTGACGTTTCTCCCGACCGTCGCTACCGTGGTTCGGACATAGTCCACATGTCGCGTCTAAAGCCTTTCGTTCGACGTCTCAGCCCAGTCTAAGTCGCGGCCACGCTGGCCGCTTCGTCACGCGGGTAAATTAGTGTGAGCACTATTCATATGCTTCATCTTCTCACCTGTAAATACTCATCATCGCCGCTTGAGTCTGAGCAGGGGGGCTCTGGCTCGAGTGCGAAAAAAGAAGAGTGTTGAGGCCTGAATGTTTCCTCACAATATATATATATATATATATATATATATATATATATATATATATATATATATATATATATATATTGACTTGCCCCCGGCACAGAGCAGAATAGAACAGCCAGAATACGATGCCGAGTCCCCCCCACTGATATTTGACCTACACAGGGCAGGTCTGGTGCTGTCACGTTTATGCCTACATTGCAATGAGAGTGAATCCCAGTATCATTTTTCTGAACATGCAAATTATTTACCAATCAAAAGAAAAGACTTCTAGATGAACCGAACGATGGGCTTAAATTTATCACTTCCAGTGGTTCTTCCCTTTGGAGCTTCCTTACTGGGTTTTAGCCACAGGAGTTCACACGCGAAACAAACCAAGAAAAAAAGAAAAAGAAACAGCGCGTGACATGGATAGAAAAGCAAGCCCGCAAAACAAAACAAAAACAAAAAAAAAAACGGTGCGCGGAGTAGGGGGGAGAGAGGGCGAGAAGCGAGCGGCTGTTGTTACTGTTGCCCTGACGACGTAAACAACGTAATCACTAGAGACCGGATGTTCGGGAAAAGCCTATTTGATTCCTTGGTTCCAATCGTGCAACCTTGATATATGAGCATGAATTAGAGGTCAAGAAGGGCTTTTAGAGTGTTTTTTATAGTGCCTATAAATCCCTATTTTTGGTGTTCGTGCCTACATGCCTATACGTGCCTATAAATGACCTATTAGATGCGAAGCAGCTTAGAGCGGAGTTCAATCTGGTGGTGGTGTGCGTCCTGGCCACCCTTACTGCGCATGCGCCTACTCTCTCTCCCACTCTCCTCCTTTACGCAGGTCTTTGGTTGCCTTCTCTCCTCCTCCCCCGCTCTGCAGCTGCGCGCTCTTCTCCTTTACGCAGGCGTTCGGTCACCTTCTCTCCTCCCCCCCCCCCCCCGCGCTGCAGCCTGTAAACCCACTCCCTCCTCTCTCTCCCCCATTTCATATAAGCGCATGCACTAGGTCGCGGAAGTCTCGCTTGAATCGTGCGGTCGCTCCATCGGTTCCCGGTCGCTGCAGTTGTCTCGAAAGCCTCGCTACCCTCGCCGGAGACCCGCGTTGTCTCCCTGTAGCGGAAGCGGCAGCTCGACGCCGACGCTTGGCCTCGACGGCCGAGTGAACGTAAACGGAAACTTGGTGTGCATCCCCCAATGCTGCTTCGCATCCCCTTATGGTTCCCTTTAGTGGGAGATGGTGTGATTTTTTTTGAAATTCGGCGTCTATATGAACACTATTTAAGCTCCAATATCGCGTTCGAGTGCAGTTTGAGGCCGTTATTCATGTTAGCGGGCCACATTGACCTTCACGAACTCTATGGAGTTCAACCTGGCGCTCTAGACCAATCAACTTCCGGAAAACAACCGGTAGCAGCAGTGAAATGGGACGCGCCAGCCACGATAGGCCACCGCGATGACATGGCGTCAGAAGTTGGAATAGGAAAGCCTGTGGAGAGGAAATGGCGTTATTTCTGCAACCCTAATAAGGAGCACGTGTCAGTATCTGCAGGGGAATTGGGAGAGGGAAATAAGGATAGGAAGGAGAGAGAAGAAGGAGAGTGGCGTCCACGTCGGAGGACGCGGCGGGCGGCTTCTACAGCCGCGCGTCCAGTCCAGCGTCCCCAAGGAAATGAAGAACCACCCTGAAGACCTGGGTGTGGCCGTGGGCAGGGAATAGGAGGTTCCCTCTGTGCAGCCGCGGGAAGGTGGAGAAAGAATGCGAAATCCGTGGAGTCGCGTCAAGGGAAAGGTGAGTGTGGATCAAAAGGAAGAAAAATGTGATGTGCACGCGGCTTTTGTTGTGTCTGTACTTTAATTCGTAAAGAGTGCCTCACCAGGTCGTATAAGATATTTCAGGAAGACACTGGGAATTGCTGCGTCCCAATGAAGAGCGTTGCACCACAGTAATTTTTCACATTGGTTCATTACGAGACGCGAAGCCACGGTGCGAGGAGGCGATCTTGAAACCCTTGCCACTCACCCTCTCCCAGTCATATTATGTGTCGGAGCCGGATGACCACATGACGCAGACGCATGAGCACGTCATGCGCACGCAGGGTCACGTGCGCATGACGAGAACGAGCCATCTGCTGCACGCCATCGGTGTTTTGTCGTTTCGGCGTTCTCTGTAGTTTCTGTGGGATCGATCCCTCAGTGCGCGTACGTTAGGAGAGGCTGGGACTGATCATGTATCCTTACCGCGAATCACCGCATCGCGTCGCTGCAACTGCTGCAAGGGACGATGCACCAAAAACATGCCGAGCGTTGTAAGGGTTGGCGCCGGTACGACGCGGTAACGGCGCGAAGACGAACGCATGCGAAATGGAGGCCGATTAGTCAAGTATCTCACTGCGATCCGAAGTAAAAAATAATTAAAAAAAAAACACGCACATTCTGTTTATGTATTTTATTATTTTTCTAAGCTTTCAATTGTCTATTAGAGTATCAGAGTAAACAAATTACACATGAAGTTTCTACCATGTGTCGCAGTGTCACGTGCTACTGTGAGCGACGTCAGCGCACCAATGTCGACGTAGAGGAGCGCCGTAAGAGCACAGATAACCATGCAGGACCATTCCTTGTTGTACGTCGCCCGCTCCATTTTGGGACGCGTAACCATGAGAAGAAGGGCAAGCGGTGTTCAGTTTCACGTCTTACCGTGTCGCGTAGCATTGGAAATCTTGGCAGACGTGATCGTGAGCGCCCAGTGCATGCATTACACTCGTCCATTCGAAATGCTCGGTCCTGGTGAGGGGCCCTTTATGGTGTCCACAGATAGGGGAGAAATTGACCCTACACAATTAAACCCAGCTAATACGAGGCATCCCTCCCTTTTGGTCTTTTAGTGGTCTGGCTATATGCTCCTGTGTTACCCTTCTCAGCTAAATCGGAAAGGAAGAGACCCAGGAGTGTGTTGATTCAATGGTGGACACTTGACTCCCCATGCTAGACAAGGAAAGGATAGACCATGTTTTGCGAAGAGTGTTCGATCGTTGGCGCGTTCGTGGCATTGAAACCAATAGCATTTTCTGCTTTCCTGGCCTAGATACATGTCGGACATGTCTTTTTGAAATTATTTGAATTTATGAAAATATTTATTGTGCCTATATTTTCAGTTTTGGAGGCCAGAAACGGCGTTTTACCTGCCCATTTATGGCGGCAAAAACACGCTTTTTTAGTGCCTAAAAATTCGGCCTCTAGTAATCACTATGTAATCCCTTCGTAATCGCCGCGAGAGCGTGGCGGTCATTTGCAAGGGCTGTAACTCTACGGGGCTCTTGGCGCACTCTGCGCTAGCGTCAGCGAAGCGTTTGAATTTCGCGTCCTTTTGGGAGGTATAGACCCTTTCGCTGTTTACAAACCCAGGTTGTGGACGGCTTCCGGTTCTGTGTGCCGGCGCAGCCTAGTGGGTTTGGGGGGGGGGGGGGGGGGGGAACAAAAGCCTTAGCGAGTGGCCCGCTCATTTTCAGCACTTTTCTCCCTGTGACTGGCCTAATATTTCAAATATATTTTCTTCTAAGCTATACACAACACTCATAGATAAGTGCTTAAATTTAAGTGCCTTCCTTTTACCACAAAGCGGAAAAAGAGGGGTTCCTCACTTGAGCACAACTTAAAAAAGAAGCTTTCTGCTTCAGTGTTGTAGAGTGATAACTGAAGTGAGCGGAAATTTCTTGGGAAGCAACACGTGCTGCTGCTATTGTAATCTTGAAACCGAGTAAAAAGGCGAATACAAAGAAACATTCACCAGACAGAGCCAGCAAAGACAGCGGCGCTCTAAATGTTCAACGCCTAGCGCGCTAAGTGCTTTACTGTTGGCGAGCACTAAGATTTTTGGCTTGCACTGTACTATTAGACAGCGGTAGGCATTCAGTTTAGAAAAAAATTATTCAATCGTGGGACACGACGAGCACACAGAAACAGTGTCTATACGACAAGGACAGTAACATACACAAATGACTTAGTACAATGTACATGACACCTTTTAAGAAAAAATTCCATAGGGTGTCGCTAACATATGCTACTAAGCACTAACATAGACATACTTATCACAATATACACAAAGTACATGACGATGTATACACAAAATATACAAGGCATGGTAAAAATGTCAGCGAATATGTACAATTGACGTAATTTACATAATTTACAGTAATAGCACGAAGTGCACATTCAGGGAAAACGAACACAACCAACGGCGGACGGAGCCGAATACACGGGTGCATGCTGGATGTATGTCATCTGGAACAGCCTGCGTGCTCGATCTCGTAACCTTGCAGAGTTCTTCTGCCGCACCAAATGCCATTACCTATGATCCATGCAATAAAAACTGTTGCGAAAAAGAATCTGCGTTTCCATTACATCCTTTAACCAAACGCCTGCAAGACAATGAAGACTCCTGGAATTGTGTTTTTAAATGTTCTTTATGAATTACTCGGCCAGACAGGGGAAGATTCAACTAGAGGAAGCAGTATTATTCATAGCAATGAATAAATGTATGAATGAATGAATGAATGAATGAATGAATGACAGATTTATTTGCCTGGCCAAGCCATATGTCTCATGTGCCCAAGTGAGGCCCACCGACCGCACAAGGCTAAAATATGCTCCATGTCAAACGCTTCGGATGTCACCCGTGTATGATCAATGTTGCACCGTCACAATGGGACATTTGTTGGAGAGGCGACCCAAACAGCGTAAGGAGCGCCCATGGCAACACTGTAGCCTACGTTAACCGACACAAGCCGGAAATTACACGTTACATAAGCAATGAAAGTCCAGTATTATTCATCACTTAGCAAAGAGTAGCGAGCATTAGCCATCAATTTATATTGTAGAGAAAAGCATTATGGACAGATGCCCATAATGCATTTGGCCTCCAGACAAAGCAAGTAAATAAATAACAAATAAATAACTTTATACTACGCGATATTTTGTATGGTAATCTTATTTGTAGCGACAAACGTACAGTGCTGGCTTAGTTCTGCACTAATGCGGCATATACATTGATGCATCCCAGTGAGCAGGAGCGAGCTACTTTGCCGACGCACAGTGTTTTTTTGGTGGCAATGGACCCAAGGATTCTTACATGTAAAGTAAACGTATGCATTTGCACTGAACGGAAACCTGTAGCGATTTCATTGCAGTGGTTCGAGCATAGGTCGGCAAAATATGTGGAGCTCACTCAGACTCACTCATGAAATATATTTTGCCCTTGGGACTCACTCGGACTCAGATTCACCAAACTTTTCCTCAACCGGACTCACGCGGACTCAGATTCACTAAAATTTTTCCCAGCTGGACTCACTCGGACTCACACTCACGAATTTTTTTCCCTGCCGGACTCACTCAGACTCAGACTCACGGCTCTATCTGAGTCTGAGTGAGCCTGAGTGAGCCGACTCATGAGTCCGTTAGCGTACATTTGGCTTCTTTGAACTTGGTGTCAATGCTCTTTAACTCTAATATCTCGCGTAATCGGTGATCTACTTGGCGCCTTTTGATCTCGTACCTTCAAATATGAAATATCAGTGGTTGCAATCCAGTAAGCACTTTTTTATTGAAAGAGAGCACTCACATGAAATATTTCTATCGAAAATTCCCGGGAAACATTTTTCGGGGGGTGGGAGGGAGGTCACGGCACCCCCCCCCCCCTCCTCTGTAACTCACGCCTCTGAGCTGGTGTACGAACGCTGGTGCTTTGAAGTATGCGTGAGTCGGCCTGAGTATAAACGAGAGCCTACGTAAGGCTGACGGTAATACTGAAGTTGGGTAAGTAGAACCATTGATCGGCAAAAAAGTGTAGAGCTCACTCAGACTCACTCAAGAAATACATTTTGGGCTTAGGGCTCACTCGGACTCAGACTCACCAAAAATGTTCCTCAACCGGACTCACTCGGACTCAGACTCACTAAAATTTTTCTCAACCGGACTCACTCGGACTCAAACTCACCAAAATATTATTCACCCGGACTCACTCAGACTCAGACTCATGGCTCGATCTGAGTCTGAGTGAGCCGACTCATGAGTGAGTTTGCCGACCTATGGGTTCGAGTGCTCTTCGACGACTGTTGCGCTTAAAAGGTGCAGCCTGCTCGGAATCTATCGCGGTAAAAGGAAACGTACATTTGTGATGCAGTGGTGCACTCAAACCTTCATCTTTTAGATGGGAAGCGTCTTATGGCGAAGTTCAATCCGGTGGTGGTGGTGGTGTGCTTTCTGACCACCCTAACTGCGCATGCGTGAACACTCCCCACACACCGCCTCTCCAACGCACCGCTCTCTCTCCTCTAGGCATCTCTCCCCGAGGCGACCACACCCCACTGCGCATGCGCGTCCCCTCCCCCCTTTCTACCCTCTCCTACGCTCCCCCCTCTCTCCTCTAGGCATCCCTCCCGCGGCGGTTACACCCCCCATTGCGCATGAGCGTCCCCTCCCCCCCCTCTCTCCTACGTTGCCCCCCCTCCGGTGGTGGTGGTAGCGTGCTTCCCGACCGCCCTCGCTGCGCATGCGCAAACTCTCTGCACACCTCATCTCCTAAGCTCCCCCCTCTCTCTCCTCTAGGCATCCCTCCCCGGCTACCATACCCCTACTGCGCAGGCGCGTCCATTCCCCTATCTCTCCTCTCCTACGCTCCCCCCTCTTTCTGCTCTAGGTATCCCTCCCCCGCGACCATAGCCGCACTGCGCATGCGCGTCCCCTCTCCCTCTCTCTCCTCTCCTACGCTCCCCCCCCTTTCTCCTCTAGGCATCCCTCCCGCGGCGTTTATACCCCCCATTGCGCGTGCGCGTACCGTCCCTCTTCTATCCTCTTCTACGCTCCCCCCCTCTCTCGCCTCGGAACGCCGACGAAGGCAGCGTCTGCTAGCGAGTTCCTTGATTGAAAACCGATGAGCGAAGCTCCTTTAGAAATGGGACGCATGTGGCGTTCGGCGCGCGCGGCGTTTCATTGTCCAGGCAACGGACCAACCACGGAGCGGGCGACAGGGTGAAGCGATGGTTTCGCGCGTTCGCCGGTTTGAGGTGAGAGAGAGACTAATCTGCCTCCGTTTCGCGTGCGTTTGTATTCTCGCGCTTTGCGCATCGCGAGTCGCTATCCGAGTTCCAGCGCTCATAAAGGGGTATTCACACGATGGAGAACTCCTCGGAGAATAAAGGCGGAGCCTAGTGACGTGACTCGCGAGGAGAAAACCCCCCAAATGTCCCCCGCTCACACGGACGAGGCGAATGAAGGGGGAGACCAGTGTTACCAGACTACACTGGTGTATTGTACCGTCTGCTTCACCGGCTGCAGACAACGAAACCACCAGCGCGCCGCCGCACCCTCTCAAAGAAAGTGCAGCAATGTGGCCATACACCTGCACGAACTGCCGCCGTATCCCCCCACGGCGGGGGGGGATAGTTTGACCGGTCGGGGAAAAGATCCCCGTCTCCTCCGAGGAGGCGCGGGGACGTCGCGCCTACTCGCTAATCCGTGACGTCTTTGTCACGTGATCCAAAATCCTCGCTTCTCCCCCGAGGAGTTCTCCCTCGTGTGAATACCCCTTAAAGCTTTTATCCTCCCGCGTGAGGGGGAGACTCCAGATCTGGCACCATGCCAGGGAGCTTCAACGGCGACGGCGACGGCCGGGTGCCGGCCTAAGAAGCTTCGCTCCTAAAAAACCGACAGCTCGCGCTGCACAACCATTCAACGCCGACGGAGGCAGTGTCTGCTTGCGAGTTTCTCGATTAAAAAAACCGACTGCTCGCGCTGCACAACCGTTCACTGGCCACCCCGTATATATAGGCACTGGATCTTGACCTGCAAGGTAGTGCCGGTGGGAGATTTCTCCTGTGCGTTGTCGAACAATAAAAATCCGCAGAGTGGGCGTTAACTAAAAGCAGACCGCGGGTCTCTGCGTCCAATCGGAGTCTTCTGTCTCTCATTGCCCATTAGCAGCGATTGGCATCTTCCAGTAGGAAACACCGGTCCATCACTGCGTGCTTTGCGCCTCCCGAGGTTTCTCTCCTGCGCAACGCCGCGATGAGCGCCAGCGTGAACGCCGCCGCCAGTGTAAGCGTTAGCGCCCGCTGCTTCGCATCTACACATGGTTACCTTTAGCGGGACATGGTGCAATTTTAGGGGCGAAGCTCCTTAAAGCGGCACCCGTTCGTCCCTCGTCGCAGTCGTAGTCGTAGTGCGTAACCAGTCTTATGCTTTGACCTCCAAGGTGGTGCCGGTGGGAGATTTCTCCTGTGCGTTGTTGAACAATAAAAAATTCGCAGCGTGCGCGTTAACTAAAAGCCGAATTCTTCTGTCTCTCATTCCCCATTAGCAGCCATTGGCATTTCTCCTGTGCGTGATTAAACAATAAAAATTTTGTTCAAAACGCCGTTGATTGATGAAATAAACCAACGAAAGACGCCAGATGTTTTCTAAAAGCAAAACGAAAAGACGCCAGATGTTTCTAAAGCAAAACGAAAAGACGCCAGCTGCTTAACGAAAGACGCCAGGTGTTTTCTAAAGCAATGGTTTTATAATCAAAACCATATCGCGATACAGGTTTGTAGTTGACGATGCTCGTTGCCGTCGGTGTGTGCTCGTATGGATAAGGATGCCGCTGCAACCAGTGCAAGAACCACTTAGCTTACATTTCACCGACCACAAAGCGGTCATAATGAAAGGACAACGGAAACCAGGAATAAAAGTTTGATAAAACATTTAATCAATCGTTTCACGTCATTTTTATCGGGCGAATTAACGGAAGAAATTTCACGGTTTAACCGATGATTACTTCCAGGAGCTTCGCCCAATCTCATCATCATTCACCTCGTGGATCTGCCGTCAATTTTTTTTCTCCTGCTCACCTTCACGTTTCTCCTTCTCACCATCACTCGCCCTTTCCACGCCCATGCTGTTACGAAACGGCCGCGAGCGCGCCATGAGCGTGGCATGCAAGTCATTTCGCACATGCCAAGTCATTATTTGCATATTACCACCTGTCATTTACGTTCGTCATGCAGTCACGTCCCTCAATCCCAAATTTGGTGTATGTCAAGCTAGCGAAACGGCCGCGAGCACGCCACGAGCGTGGAATGCAAGTCATTTCGCACATGCCAAGTCATTATTTGCATATTACCACCTGTCATTTACGTTCGTCATGCAGTCACGTCCCTCAATCCCAAATTTGGTGTATGTCAAGCTAGCGAAACGGCCGCGAGCACGCCACGAGCGTGGAATGCAAGTCATGTCGCTCATGACAAGTCATGATTTCCATATTACCACTTGTCATTTATGTTCGTCATACAGTCACGTCGCTCAATACCAAGTTTGGTGTACATCAAGGTAACGAAACGGCCGCGAGCGCGCCATGAGCGCGGCATGCAAGTCATGTCGCACATGACAAGTCATTATTTGAATATTACACCTGTTATTTATGTTCGTCATGCAGTCACGTCCCTCAATCCCAAGTTTGGTGTATATCAAGCTAACGAAACTGCCGCGAGCGTACCATGAGCGTGGCATGTAAATCATACTTTTCATGACAAGTTAGTCATGACTTTCATGATATGACCAGCCATTTACGTTCATCATAGAGACATTTTATGCCATACCAAATTTGGTGCAAATCCCATCAATGATACGGCCGGGAGAGCACAAAGTCGTAGGCGGCTAGATAGATAGATAGATAGATAGATAGATAGATAGATAGATAGATAGATAGATAGATAGATAGATAGATAGATACGCTCAAAGTGGCCGAAGTTCGCTAAGAAATGCTTCGCACTTAAAAACCGACTGCTCGCGCTGCACAACCGTTTACTGGCCACCCCGTATATATGGCACTGGATCTTGACCTCCAAGGTGGTGCCGGTGGGAGATTTCTCCTGTGCGTTGTTGAACAATAAAAATTCGCAGCGTGCGCATTAAGTAAAAGCGGACTGCGGGTCTCTGTGTCCAGTCGGAGTCTTCTGTCTCTCATTGCCCATTAGCAGCGATTGGCATGTTCCAGTAGGAAACACCGGTCCATCACTGCGTGCTTTGCGCCTCCCGAGGTTTCTCTCCTGCGCGACGCTGCGATGAGCGCCAGCGTCAACGCCGCCCCCCGGTGTAAGCGTTAGCGCCCGCTGCTTCGCATCTACACATGGTTCCCTTTAGCCGGGAGATGGTGTAATTTTCTCTTCGCCGGGAGCTCAGGCAGTGAAAACTTCGTTATCCGCTCGGCCGCATGAACACCGCACAGCAGCGCGGCGGGCTCGCAACGAACAGCAGCTGGGGCTCGCGGCCCGAGCGCCGCATGTAATGTGTATATAACAACGTTGTCACGTCCATATATGATGGTAGGAGATGTCTACGGCCGATTCGCGGGTTACCCGATAATCTCCGAGCAAGCTGCTCCAACATCATTCACTTTGTGGATATGGCGTGTTTTTTTTTTCTTGCCCTTCCTTGCTTTATCATTCCATACGTGGCAATGAACGAAATAAGGGTAATAGCAGGGGTCTCGTTCTGGCAAAATCCGTGCCTTCATGTAGTAAACGAGCCATTATTGGTCGGCTGCGCAGTCGGAAAAAAATCACGGGCTACGTGACGCTTGCAAACCGAAATAAGTGCTCCATACTCGCCTTCCCGGCCACGAGAGCCGCTCCTTAACACTTCAATGTTTAAATGCACAGAGGTGAAAAGTAAAGAATGAGAAGGAAAATCCAGACACTCGACCGGTATGCTACCCTACACCGGGTGAAGGGTTGAAGCTAATAAATCGAAAGAAAGAAAAGGGAAGAAGCTGTCGGGGTATATTGCACGCCTGCGAGCGGTCGCTTCACCCGGTCGATTTCAAGACACCTAGCAGTGCTAAGTGGTAAGTGGTACTGTGACCACCGGTGTAGCTCACTTTGCAGAGCATCGAACGCCTTATTAGAAGCTTCTCGGGTTCGACCGAGAAGCGCCGGGAAGTTATTTTTGCGTCCGCTTTAATTCATCTCGTCTTTATCGCAATCGTTAAAAACAACATCCCCTGTACTTTCGTTGCCTTGACTGTCCGCAAGATCTCCGGTAATGTTAAGAATACGGTAGCTTCGCAGTAGTAGTGCCCCACCTGAAGGAAGAGCGGAGCCGGGAGGCCTTCCTTGTTGCTCAGTATATTTTCTTTGTCCCTTCTCTTTCTTTCTTTATTTCGCTCTTTTTCTTCTTTCTCTTGATTGTGTCTTTCTCCTTCTATTTCTTTCTCTCTCTTTCTTTGTTTCGCTTTCTGCCTTGCTGTTTCTTTTATCCATTTTCGTGTCTGGTTCTTTCTATCTCTTTTTGCTGTCTGTATGTTTGCATTCTGTTCTGTAATAGCTCGCTATTTTCCTCTTTCTATTTGTTTCCTTTTCTTCCTTTTTTTCTCTCTTCCTTTCTCCCTCTCTCTTTCACGTGCTTCAAGTTGTCCACTTTGGCGAGCCGAGTTTCCGTTTAGCGCTCGCACCTGTTGTGTTCGGTGGCGGGGATAGCCCAATCGCCGTGGAGTATGCTCACGTGCGGAGTTGTGCAGGACGGGAGCACAAGTAACAAATAGCTTAAACAGCTTAGCTGATACAATTTATTACAGCGCAAGCTGTTATGAGATCAAAACAAGGGTCGTTTCTGCGCCGTAGTTGTCCGCCGCCGCCGCCGGTGTCCGTAACCAATATCGCACGAAATAAGAAAAAAACTAAATAAATAAAAAATCACCTATGACAGAACGGGAATCGAACCTGGGTCCTCTGCGTGGCAGCCCAGCACTCTACCACTGCTGCTTGAAACTGCGGTGCAAACTGACCCTATGCAGGCTTCATGTCGGGTAAGGAATCGCGTTAACGTGTGGTGTAAAGCGTTTTAGAGCGGTAAAGTAAGAGCCAGGCGTCACACAATGTGAATTGCGTAACGAGTGGGTCGTTCAATGCTTCAACCCATTACAAAAGCCTGAGGCATAATTATTCATCGTCGTCAGCCACAGCATTAACAAAGTGCACATAATGTGTCACAAGAGTGTAGCGGGTACCGAGCTTTTCCGAAGAATGACGAATAATGGCAGAGTAGACGCTTTCCCACTACACAAAAATTATGATGATTTATGTCGTAGTGAGTACCATGGAATTGCGCTTGTAGTAGTTGCCCCAAGAGTGTTTAAAAAAAAGTTCAGAAAGGCCGCTCTCTCAGCTTTCGCTGTGACTGTGCTGCGCGTTCCGCGCAGGCCTGGCGGTTTTTTGTGCCTACCATAGAGTTTCCTTCACCCGTCGGCCGACTATGCCAGCTAGCGAGTCGCACTGCGAAACTGAATTTGTTGGAAAAAATATTGGCCGCCCTTCTGCCTTGCGAAAGTGAATATCCAGCTAAGCTGTATCCAAAACCACATACGCTGATCGGAGGAGTGGGCAAGGGATGTGTTATTAAGACAGTAGAGTACACGTAGTAAGAATTGCGTTATGGTCGCTTTCGTAGACCATGATTGGCTCCGCGACAATTTTCAGCAGACAGATTTGTTCTTTTCTTCAAGTGTCGTATTCACGCTGTTTTTCTTCTGTCTTTAATTTTTGTGGTCTTTTCATGGCAGCCTTAACATGAACTGAATTAGTTGGTAGATGGGTCTCCCTTTTATATATGAAAGCGGCGAACACACGTTGGCAGAAGGAAGGGTCACATGACGTCAGTCCAAGCCCTGGAGTGAAGTACTAAGAAGCTGCTACTCAGGCTTTACCGGCAATGGGTGGGGGGGGGGGGGGGGGGGGTGTTCCCGTTGTTCGCAAGGGCCTCATCATTCCAGAACGTGGTTTCTATGCTTGCTTTGTGGTTTTCTTTATTGTAACGAATACTGAGCTTTGTGTTCTATGCCTGAATAGAAAGAATGATATCGCTTGCCTTCAATTATTAAAGGGTTCCTAAATCACGTAGAGGTGGAACTTTAGTAGTGGCGTTGTACTTGTGCACTGGTAGACAGCGAGCGCGTTCGGCTGCTCCGAATGCCCTTCCTCAGCGTCCGAGGGTAAAACACACAACGCGTGGGCATTTGCTTGCAGAGGAGCACGGGAGCGCACGCGTCTGTTCGCTGTTTAGGGGCCTGGCATTTTGTTCTAAATAGGGAGTGCTTTAAGGGATCGGTTTAAGTCCATCCATGCATGTCACGCAGAGTTATCACGCTCAAAGGAAAGCGCTCAATAAAGGCCACAAGCAGGCTAGCAGTGCTCGACACAAGGGTAAAATGAACGAACATGGCGCCACCGCCTCGCCGAGACAGCAAATGCTCCTCGCCCTGTGCCTCGCCGGCGGTGCGACGCTACATCTGATGGAAGAAACAACCTGACGCAAGTCGCTGCAAGTCGCTGCCCTGACAAGCAGGAAGTAGATTGCCTGGACAATGAAACGCTGCGCGCGCCGATCGCCACGTGCGTCCCATTTCTAAAGGAGCTTGGCTCATCGTTTTTCAATCAAGGAACTCGCTAGCAGACGCTGCCTGCGTCGGCGTTACGAGGCGAGAGAGGGGGGAGCGTAGGAGAGGCTAGAAGGGGGGAGGGTACGGGCACGCGCAATGGGGGTGTAAACGCCGCGGAAGGGATGCCTAGAGGAGAGAGGGGGAAGCGTAGGAGAGGAGAGAGAGGGCGAGGGGACGCGCATGTGCAGTGCGGGTATGGTCGCCGGGGAGGGATGCCTAGAGCAGAGAGAGGGGGGGAGCGTCGGAGAGGAGAGGGGACGCTGCGCAGTGGGGCTATGGTCGCCGGGCAGGGATGCCTAGATGAGAGAGAGGGGGAGCGTAGGAGATGAGGTGTGCAGAGAGTGTTTGCGCATGCGCAGTTAGGGTGGTCGGGAAGCACACCACCACCACCACCGGAGGGGGGGGGAGCGTAGGAGCGAGGGGGGAGGGCACGCTCATGCGCAATGGGTGTGTAACCGCCGCGGAAGGGATGCCTATAGGAGAGAGGTGGAGCGTAGGAGAGGGGAGAGTGGGGGGAGGGGACGCGCATGCGCAGTGGAGGTGTGGTCGCCGCAGGAAGAGATGCCTAGAGGAAAGAGAGCGGGGCGTAGGAGAGGAGGTGTGTGGAGTGTTCGCGCATGCGCAGTTAGGGTGGTCAGGAGCCCACCACCACCGGATTGAACTTCGCTATAAGACGCTGCGCATCTAAAGGAAGAAGGGATGAGTGCACCACTGCATCACAAACGTACGTTTCCTTTTAACGCGATGGATTCCGAGCAGGCTGCACGTTTTAAGCGCAACCGGCGTCGAAGAGCACTCGAACCACTGCACCGAAATCGCTACAGGTTTCCGTTCAGTGCAGTTGCATACGTAATCCTTGGGTCCATTGCCACCAAAAAAAAACACTGCGTCGGCAAAGTAGCTCGCTCCTGCTCACTGGGATGCATCAATGTATATGCCGCATTAGTGCAGAACTAAGCCAGCACTGTACCTTTGTCGCTACAAATAAGATTACCATACAAAATATCGCGTAGGATAAAGTTATTTATTTGTTATTTATTTACTTGCTTTGTCTGGAGGCCAAATGCATTATGGGCTTCTGTCCATAATGTATTTCTCTACAATATAAATTGATGGCTAATGCTCGCTACTCTTTGCTAAGTGATGAATAATACTGGCTTTCATTGCTTATGTAACGCGTAATTTCGGCTCGTGTCGGTTAACATAGGCTACAGTGTTGCCATGGGCGCTCCTTACGCTGTTTGGGCCGCCTCTCCAAGAAATGTGCCATTGTGACGGTGCAACATTGATGATACACGGGTGACGTCCGAAGCATTTGACATGGAGCATATTTTAGCCCTGTGCGGTCGGTGTGCCTCACTTGGGCACATGAGACATATGGCTTGGCCAGGCAAATAAATCTGTCATTCATTCATTCATTCATTCATTCATTCATTCATTCATTCATTCATTCATTCATTCATTCATTCATGCATTTATTCATTGCTATGAATACTACTGCTTCCTCTAGTTGAATCTGCCCCTGTCTGGCCGAGTAATTCATAAATAACATTTAAAAACACAATTCCAGGAGTCTTCATTGTCTTGCAGGCGTTTGGTTAAAGGATGTAATGGAAACGCAGATTGTTTTTCGCAACAGTTTTTATTGTATGAATCATAGGTCATGGCATTTGGAGCGGCAGTATCTCGTGATAATGATGACGATGACGCTCATGACCATGAAGAATAAGCGCGTTCCAGACCACCTCTAGTTCCCATCGTGTGCACCGAGGAAGCAGAGCGTCCCGCAGGCGGTGTGGCCATCTATGTCAAGCAGAACACTGTAGTACAATAAGGCCGTCCACCACGACTACAGTCACTAGAGTCATGGCCGAGAGCATAGAGGGGCAGCTTAGCAATGGCTAGGCAGGTGGTGTCTGTCGCCCAGGTTGGCTCCATTCCTTGATCTTGCTTGGATGTGCTTGCGGGGGCTTAGTCCATCCCTCCTTCCCGCGTCCTACACCCCTCCAGAGCATGCGCGTCCCCTTTACCTCTCTCTCCTCTCCAACGCTCACCCTCTTTCTCTCCTCTAGCAATCCTCTACTGTACGGAGCGGCGCGCGCGTCCCTTCTCTCTCCTCTCCTACGCTCACCCTCTTTCTCTCCTCTAGGAATCCTCTACTCTACGGAGCGGCGTCCGCTTTCCACATCCCCACAGCGCATGCGCGTCCTCTCTCTCCTCTCCTACGCTCACGCCCTCTCTCCCCTCTAGGAATCCTCTACGGAGCCATATAAGAACCCCTATCCCTCCACTTCACCGACCATAAAGCCGTTATAATGAAGGGGGACCGGAAGCCATGTCTAGCTACCATTTACGAATAAATAAAATTCTTGTATATATACACACAGTGTTTGTCACGTCTTTGATGATGTACTGGACGAGAATTCACGGAAGATTCACGGTTTACCGATGAACCTCCAGAGCTTCTCCCACTCATCATCATTCACTCCGTGGATATGCTGTGATTTTTGATCAACAACGCACCGGCACCACCTTGGAGGTCAAGATCCAGTGCCATATATACGGGGTGGCCAGTGAACGGTGGTGCAGCGCGAGCAGTCGGTTTTTAGATGTGAAGCATCTTATGGCGAAGCTTAATCCGGTGGTGGTGGTGGTGGTGGTGGTGGTGTGCCGCGTGCCCACCCTTACTGCGCATGCGCAAACAGTTAAAGAAAAAATAAAAATAAAAAACCTCCTCTCCCCCTCTCTCTCCTCTAGGCATCCCTCCCCACGGCAACCACACCCTCACTGCGCATGCGCCTCCCTTCCTCTCTCCCCTCTTACACTCCCCCCCTCTCTCCATCCCTGCCCGCGGCGTCTAACTCCCCCCTGCGCATGCGCGTCCCCCCCCTCTCTCTCCTCTCCTACGCTCCCCCCCCTCTCTCCTCTACGCATCCCTGCCCACGGCGTTCACACTCCCCACTGCGCATGCGTGTCACCCCCCTCTCTCTCCTCTCCTCCGCTTCCCCCTCTCTCGCCTCGCGACGCCGACGCATGCAGCGTCTGCTAGCGAGTTTCTTGGTTGAAAAAACCGACTGCTCGCGCTGCACAACCGTTCACTGGCCATCGCGTATATATGGCAATGGATCTTGACCTCCAAGGTGGTGCCGGTGGAAGATTTCTCCTGTGCGTTGTTGAACAATAAAAATTCGCAGCGTGCGCGTTAACTAAAAGCGGAGTGCGGGTCTCTGTGTCCAGTCGGAGTCTTCTGTCTCTCATTGCCCATTAGCAGCGATTGGCATGTTCCAGTAGGAAACACTGCTCCATCACTGCCTGCTTTGCGCCTCCCCAGTTTTCTCTCCTGCGCAACGCTGCGAAGAGCGCCAGCGTCAACGCCGCCGCCAGTGTAAGCGTTAGCGCCCGCTGCTTCACATCTACACATGGTTCCCTTTAGCGGGAGATGGTGTAATTTTATTATTTTTAGGGGCGAAGCTCCTAGGGGTGTGGGTCTGTCCCTCCTCTGTAGTTGTTGTAGTAGGTAGGTAGGTAGGTAGATAGCCACGTATAGTGGAATGTACCCACTCCACGTGAGAAAGATGACGATGACGCAGTATAGTGGAATGTACCCACTACACGTGATAACGATGAAGTATAAGCACGTTCCAGTGTAGTGGAATGTACCCACTACACGTGATAACGATGAAGTATAAGCGCGTTCCAGTATAGTGGAATGTACCCACTACACGTGAAAACGATGACGATGACACTGATGACCATGAAGTATAAGCGCGTTCCAGACCACACATTCTCTTTCAGCCATGGATGAAAACGATCGAGCTTCGGCCACTCATCATTCACTTCGTGGATATGGCGTGATTTTTTACTTCGGATCGCAGCGAGATACTTCATTAATCGGCCTCCATTTCGCATGCGTTCGTCTTCGCGCCGGTACCGCGTCGTACCGGCGCCAACCCTTACAACGCTTGGCATGTTTTAGGGGCGAAGCTCCTTAAGCCGTGGGTCGTGCGTCCCCGTTGTATGTAGCCACCTCTCGTTTAGTACTTGTATATGATGAATATATTTAGGGGCGAAGCTCCTTATGGCATTACCTCGGCGGTCCTCGGTTGTCCATGCACTCTGAGTAGCCAGTAGGTACTGGATTTCGACCTCCAAGGTAGTGCATGTGTGAGATGTCTCCTGTGCGTGATTAAACAATAAAAAAATTCACAACGTACATGTAAAATTAAAGTGAGCTGCGAGTCGCCATGACTCTCATCGACCCTTTAGTATAAATGCGCCCGATCTCACGTCGTTGATGATGTACTGCGCAGAATTCGCGGAAGATTACCGGTTCACCGCATTCACTCCGTGGATATGGTGTCATCTCCAGTTCTCGTCTCGTTTCCGAGAGGGCGCTGTCCTATAGACATGCGTACAATATGGCGGTTGGGTGAAGGTACGCTAGTTGGCGTTGGCGATGCAGCTGCTCTTCGATTGCGCGGACCGCCGTACAAGTGCGCTTGCCGGATCGTGCTGCTTGGCGGACTATGGACGACGACCGGTCGTTGAAGTTTGAATAAAATTTCACACACACTATCGCTTTGATTACTGCTGGGCGAAACCACTGAAGATTTCACGGTGTAACCATGATTGCTTCACTCACCATAACTCTCATCGACCCTTTAGTATAAACGGGCCCGATCTCACGTCGGTGGTGATGTACCGGGCACAATTCACGGAAGATTCACGGTTTACCGATGAACCTCCGCAGTTTCGCCCACTCATCATCGTTCACTCCGTGGATATGCTGTGATTTTTTTTTTTGCTTTTTGTGTTAAGTGCGGGGAGCAGTTATCGACAAGGTACGCGAGCCTACGCCAAAAAGACGATGAGCAGACCACGCGGCGCGGATGAACACGTCTTGAGGGGCTTTCGTCTTTCCTATTGGCTAACAAGACCTGCAGCTTCCACAGTGCTGCAAGGTGCTTCTGAGATGGAGTAGGGTGGTTCTTCATTTCCTTGGGGACGCTGGAATGGACGCGCGGCTGTAGAAGCCGCCCGCCGCGTCCTCCGACGTGGACGCCACTCTCCTCTTCTCTCTCCTTCCTATCCTTATTTCCCTCTCCCAATTACCCTGCAGATACTGAGACGTGCTCCTAATTAGGGTTGCAGAAATAACGTCATTTCCTCTCCACAGGCTTTCCTATTCCAACTTCTAACGCCATGTCATCGCGGTGGCCTATCGTGGCTGGCGCGTCCCATTTCACTGCTGCTAGCCTCTGCTTTCCTGGAGTCGGTTGGTCTTGAGCGCCAGGTGGAATGAACTCCATAGAATTCCTAAAGGTCAATGTGGCCCGGTAACATGAATAATGGTCTCAAACTGCACTCGAAAGCGATATTGGAGCTTAAATAGCGTTCATATAGACACCGAATTCCAAAAAATCACACCATCTCCCACTTAAGGGAACCATAAGGAGATGCGAAGCAGCATTGAGCGTGCACACCAAGTTTCCGTTTACGTTCACTCGGCCGTCGAAGCCAAGCGTCGACGTCGAGCTACCGCTTCCGCTACTGAGAGACAACGCGAGTCAGCGGCGAGGGTAGCGAGGCTTTCGAGACAACTGCAGCGACCGGGAACCGACGGAGCGACCGCACGATTCAAGCGAGACTTCCTCGACCAAGCGCACGTGCTTATATGAAATGGGAGAGGGAGAGGAGGGAGTGGGTTTACAGGCTGCAGCGCAGGGGGAGGAGAGGAGAGAAGGCGACCGAACGCCTGCGTAAAGGAGGAGAGTGCGCAGCTGTAGAGCGGGGGGAGGAGGAGAGAAGGCAACTAAACACCTGCGTAAAGGAGGAGAGTGGGACAGAGAGTAGGCGCATCCGCAGTAAGTGTGGTCAGGACGACCACCACCGGATTGAACTCCGCTCTAAGCTGCTTCGCATCTGTTAGGCACGTATAGGCACGTATAGGCATGTAGGCACGAACACCAAAAATAGGCATTTATAGGCACTATAAAAAACACTATAAAAGTCCTTGTTGACCTCTAATTCATGCTCATATATCAAGGTGGCACGATAGGAACCAAGGAATAAAATAGGCCTTTCCCTAACATCCGGTCTCTAGGGATTACGTTGTTTACGTCGTCAGGGCGACAGTAACAACAGCCGCTCGCTTCACGCCCTCTCTCCCCCCCTACTCCGCACACCGCTTTTATTTTTTTCTTTCGCGGGCTTGCTTTTCGATCCATGTCACGCGGTGTTTCTTTTTCTTTTTTTTTCTTGGTTTGTTTCGCGTGTGCACTCCTGTGGCTAAAACCCAGTACGGAAGCTCCAAAGGAAAGAACCACTGGAAGTGATAAATTTAAGCCCACCCTTCGGCTCATCTAGAAGTCTTTTCCTTTGATTCGTAAATAATTTGCATGTTAAGAAAAATGATACTGGGATTCACTCTCATTGTAGTGGAGGCATAAACGTGACAGCACCAGACCAACCCTATGTAGGTCAAATATCAGTGGGGGGGGACTCGGCATCGTATTCTGGCTGTTCTATTCTGCTCTGTGCCGGGGGGCAAGTCAATATATATATATATATATATATATATATATATATATATATATATATATATATATATATATATATATATATATATATATATGCGAGGAAGAAGTTCAATGGTTCCGGTGGGAAATGAAGTCGAAAAAAGAGGACGACAACCGTACGAAACGCAAATTTTACTAACGGTTCGGCAGGAGGGCCTGCCTTCGTCAGAGTGACGAAGGCAGGCCCTCCTGCCGAAACGTTAGTAAAATTTGCGTTTCGCACGGTTGTCGTCCTCTTTTTTCGACTTATATATATATATATATATATATATATATATATATATATATATATATATATATATATATATATATATATATATATATATATATATGCATGCGGGTATATGCCACAGGTGATTGACAGTTTGTATCTACCCAGGAACAGCGAGAACAGAAATTGGTCATTTTAACGCGAGGATGTACGTTGATGTCGCCGCCTAGTATAATGTGTTTGTGCTTCTAGGTGTTTTATGTTGTTCTGTCGCAGTTATAATTGATATTAGTTGATTGTTAAATCTTTGTTTGTGTCTCACATCCACGAATCTCCACGTGACGGACACCGCGGACGCACAAGGCTCCGCCCTAAGGTGCTTCGCCCCTAAAAATCAGGTGTACTTGGGCTGGACACATAATGCGTAGGGCAGACAAGTCCTCTCAGTCCAGCAAAAATTCGGCAGATCCCACGTACCATGGGAATCGAAGTTATGCGAAGCATGCGGAGGGAAGCCGATGGTGGCGTAATTTTGTTATTGAGCAAAACGGTAACAAATGTCGCTAAACGTATGCACAAACGTTATACGTACAGACATAATTTGAACAGTTGCATATGTATTATATGACCAGTTGTTTACAGTCGCGTAACGATGCCAAGAGCGACATGGGCATTACCAACACCAGAAGCGCTAAGCTGATATGTAGCGCTTGTGCTCGCGATGATGGTAGCCCTCGATAGCTCTACGTAGACCAACTTCAGTGGACGGCGCCGAAATATACAATTGACTTGAACCTGACGTGACGCCTGTATTATAGGAGTACATATGTAATGTTTATAAAATTAGATAGCTAGCACTGCAAACAAAATTGACGTTTCACCAACGTTACGCCCGAATAAAAGGTCTTTTACCAAAGGAGTTTCGAACCTAGCGTTGCTCTGTGGTAGAATACTCGATTGCCACGCAGAATGCTTGGGTTCGAATCGTGCTGGCACATTGATATTTATTCTTTGAATTCGTAGGGTCAACGCGGCCACTATCAAATTTTTTCAACGCTCTCGCCCTTAAATTATGAATGTCTGGTGCCGCCGTTCCTGGGTAGATACAAACTGTCAATCACCTGTGAAGCATACCGCATACAGTGGCCTGTGGTAGATAGTTGTGTCACACGTGTCTGGAGAAAAGGGTTTGACGACGTACGCGATGGGATTTTCACGCTATCCATATACTGACCAGCCAGACATATTTGTCAAACCGTCTTACCTTCCCATACTAATTTTGATCAACCCCAAGTTAAGGAGGCGATCACGAGAGCACCCAGACGTATGCGGCTAGATAGATAGAAAGTGCCTGCAGTAGGCTAAGGAATGCTTCGCATTTAATATTGTGTGATTTTATTTCCGGTTATATCCATTTTGATCAAATATTCACACCCATAAACTCATCGTAGATTTTCCTTCCCAAAGCCACAAGAACGAGAAGAACCGTGTGAGTTTATTGAAAGCAAACGTCAGTGAGCCTGAGAAAGCTGGCAATGGCTCGCCAGCAGGCTGCGTTGAGCGCATCTATCTCCTTGACGTCTGCCGGCCAGCAAACCATGTGTCGCCGAACAATGCCCGTTAGAACGAAGTAATTGTCCTGGATACGATGCTTGGCAGCGACGATCTTAAGCCGTGCCTCAACATCCGCTATTCCACCTACTGTAGTCAGCTGGGTCATCATACAGGGAGTTCCGACGAACAGTTCGAAGCACTCCGCGCCGCGCCTGTCGTCTCGGCGGTTCAGGACAAACTCTACGGCGCGGTTTAGTGAACACTGGTTTCGCCGCACCGACTCCCGTATGCTGAACGGCACATAGATACGGCAATCAAACTGGCTACTGAAACTGACGATCCGTCTGTTACGCGACATCGCTTTCGCTGTTGAATCCATGAACTTTAGATCGTTCTCCCCTTTCAACAACATCGACATACCTGTAATGGCGTTGTTGCGCGACAACATGTCCGAAAACGCTTCTGTGGCTTCCTCACAAGCGGCCGCAGGCATGCTTATGCAGAGGAAGTTCACCGCTGCGTTGGCAGTGAGCGCGCGCCATATCTCCTTTGCAGAATCCGCCTTCTGGATTCTGATGCTTAGGCACTTGATGCATCGATTCTTCTTCAACATCTCGCACAGAAGGGCGACCTTGGCGTCGGGCTCCTGGCGGACCTCAACAATGAGGTATGACACGTCTGTTGGGGGGCCAAGGTATTGCACAAAGCGGTGACGCTGTCCAGTGAAAGTTCACCGATGTCTGGCAGCAAGATCTGTTCTGCGCTACTCCCGGGAGATGCCAGCACTGGTGACAGGATCCTCAGATAGGGCTCGGTCCAGGGTCCCAGCCGCACGCGGTCGTAACAGTCGTCCGCAAGCAACTGTTGTGCCAGAGATGTTCTGCAACAAGATAGGTAAAAGAAAGCGCATTACGTTGGTAAACTTTCAATTAATGGGCAATATGTTGGAATCATTAAGATGCACGTAGTGCTTCCAATGGAGACTTACAAAGAGGGTTCAACTTAAACTGAGGACGACGCAGCGAGCGATGGAAAGGAAAATGATAGGTGTAACCTTAAGAGACAGGAAGAGAGCAGAGTGGGTCAGGGAACAAACGGGGGTTAAGGATATCATAGTTGAAATCAAGAAGAAGAAATGGATATGGGCCGGGCACGTAGCACGTCTGCAGGATAACCGCTGGTCATTAAGGGTAACTGACTGGATTCCAAGAGATGGCAAACGCGTGAGGGGGGAGACAGAAAATTAGGTGGGTAGATGAGATTAAGAAGTTTGCAGGTATAACGTGGCAGCAGAAAGCACAGGACCGGGTTGATTGGCGAAACATGGGAGAGGCCTTTGTCCTGCAGTGGGCGTAGACAGGCTGATGATGATGATGATGAGTGCTTCCAAATCCACTGTCTATCACTTAACCTGGGAATGCTCAGATGCATAGGCGTGCGCACAGGGGGGGGGGGGGGGCAAGGGCAAGGGGGCGAGAAGGGGGGGCGCAAAGTGAGCCCTATACATTGTAGGGGGGGGGCGATAGGGGGGGGGGGGCGCAAAGTCTGCCCCATACAATGACATAATAGGGATGGGAGGCGCTGCGACGAACCTTCGCCCGCCCTGAAGTGGAACCCTGCGCACGCTTATGCTCAGATGCGCGGGGCGTTCCTCCGATTCCTCACCATAATCCTTCGTTTTGATGGTCTCCACAGCTCTGCACAAGCCGGCAGGAACAGCAAGAGCTCATTGTGCCGGCTCACATAATTGCACAAGGCAATGAAAGTTTGGACTGAGGAGTTCAGTAAAAGATGATAAGTTAATGTTATTTGTTAATAAAACTTTTCTCTCGCGCTAATAAGTGCGACAGCAAACTCCAAGGTCACGTTCTAAACAGAAGTCATGTTCTCCATTCCAAGTAATTGGAGATGATTTACCTGTTTAGCGGTATGAGCACGCGGATTCAAGCACGCGCGACAAATGAGCACGTACACTCCCCAGAAAAAGATTGCGGTACGCGAAATTTCAGAAACCCTTGCTTTATCTGGAAGCGTAATGACCGATCAGTTTTTCAGTAGTAATTGCCACCTATTATCCGCGCTTGATTAAACCTTTGATGCGCTAACAGAGCAGAAATTCCTATTAGGCGTGGAGCCCAAGTGCCATAAACTTTTCAAAAAGGACGCTGACACAAGGAATGCCTTGCCGCAAATAACAATGAGTAAAAGCTTTCCGCACACCTTTCTTCTTCAGTACTGTCGTCTATGAAAAATTGCAGTGTCTTCATAGCCCTGTTCACTCGCAGGGCTCTGCATAATGTAGACACCTCGCTCATGGGGATGCCAGAATATTCAAGGCTGAGTGAGTGCAGTGTGCAGTTTTTCGCCAAGGCCTGCGACAACTGTTGCATTCCTCCTACAGCGCTGTCATATACTCCCATATGTAGTGATGTCAGCGTACTGTTGCTCACTAACGCAGACGCCACGGCTTGTGCGTCCGTCGTGCTGAGACGTACGTAATGCCAGAGAGAAAGGTCCTTCAAGCTGTTGTTGACTTCGAGTGATCTGAACAATTGCACGACTGATGCGCACTTCCCTACGTCGAGCGAGAGCTTTTCTAAAGTGCGATTTGTCGCAAGGGCCTCTGCGATGATGGCAAGATCTACCTGGTAGATCTCCTGGGCAGTGACTTCTTTCAATGTAGTCGAAACACTGAATAATTGCACCATCGTATCAATGTGTGGAATCCTACCTTCACTGATAGGCGACATGAGCGTCAGACACTCGCAAGCGACGAGGCTTTCAAACTTCGTAAGTCGATTCCCTGTCCTTCCATACTCCCAGATGTCAACCTTTTTCAGCGTGGCGCCATTGTGCTCCATAAGGACGTCGATTTGGGCAGCCAAATGCTGGTTGATTCTATCTACGTTGATGTAGAGCGTCTCGAGGCCGATGACGACGTCTAGGTCTCTGATGTCTAGACGAGCACTGCAGGTTTCGCTGATGTACAGACCACGCAGTCTGCGAGTAGTCACGGCCGACGACGGCGGGCGGAGTTGGATCTGGAATGGTCGTTCCTCCACGGAAGGGTTGACACTAAAGGGGCAACGCACATTCACCTCCTGGATGCACGGGTGGTGGCAAAGGAGCCACGAAGCGAGGAACGATGCTTGGCGAAAGGTGTTCACTTGTTCACTGTCTGCCTTCGTGTCGAAGGAGCACCGCAGAAGGAACATTCCTGGCCTCGACTCTTCCAGCTCCAAGCCAAGAGGGCGCATCTCTCGGTTCCACGCGGTGAGATCGTCACACAGCCAGCATGTCTGCTTGGAGCTCACCATGCCGCACAGCTTGTCCATGTCCAGTCGACGCTTCCACTCGTCGACGCACGACGCATCATAACCTGCGGTGTCAGACATCCTGTGAACGCACGGTGTAGTGGACAGTCAGATGGAATGGCGGTCTGGCCAGCGCTGGTGTTGATGTCTACCAGGAAGAGTGTTGTGCATAAGACCCATGTCTTATTCGCCGAATATTAGGCGATGACCACTGCCTACACTATGAACCCTATTTAGCAATATAGCAAAGTATGCGTTCTTATTAAATGGAATTTGTTTCTGCGTATTAATTGCGATGAAATTCATGAAAAGAGAATGTCAGTTAAATTTTCGCTTTGGCCAGGTCTTAATAATTTGGTAGGTTCTATTCTCTTAAGCATACTTGCGGAACCTATGACTGAATGGTAGAATGTTATAGAAAACAGTAAAAAGTAACAAAAAGTTAAAAAAAATTTAACAAGAAATTGAGCCAGGATGTATGAGCTTTACCTTCAAGGGCGTCCCAATCGGCCTCCACTGATTGGCTAGAGCTCGGCTAGCGGCGCACCTCCTGTTTCCCGTCTTTCCTCCGCAACGTCATTTTAACATGACGAAGCCTTCACAACTCTCGACACAAATGAAAGGGGGCGACGGCGTTTCATCCCAACCAATGCTGCCCCGAGAGTTCCGCTTTTAAACGCACATCTCGGAGGCCGTGCATGAACTCAGATCACGTTAGCCGTTTAAATATGTTTAACGCGACCGCGAGCCTAACTTACCTGGAAGGTCCGTACGTATTCCCTACATCATTCTCAAACACTTGACCTCTTTCATACGCAAGTTCAGACTTGTCTAGTTTGGTTGAGTGTCCTATTACCGTACATTCTTGTTCTTGTTAACCTTTCACTGTGGCTCACACCCAGTGGCGTACCAACTCGTTCGCGAGTGGGGGGGGCCAAGCCACACACACACACACACACACACATATATATATATATATATATATATATATATATATATATATATATATATATATATATATATATATATATATATATATATATATATATATATATAGAGAGAGAGAGAGAGAGACGACAGAACATCATTTGTATTCAATTTGATGGGATTTTTCGTAAACAGAGAAGGGATATGGTTGGCAGCGTTTAATAACATTACACAAAAAGAACAGTCAGTTTTACGAATCATATACTGGGACAACCATGGATACATGTGTTAGGCATGTAACAGTATTAAAAGCAACATTTTTTATGCATTACCCACACAGGTTTATGAATGAATACGATATGTCGATGGCAGCGTCCTCAGTAGTATAGATTAATTTCATTTTATAAAATTTCGTTAACTTCTAGGAGCTGCTCACGAATGTCCTCGTTTTTTAAATGTAGGTAACAGTGGCTGCACTTTCTCTTTTCCATAATTAGTACTACACTTTCTCGTACATATTCAGGTTTCCGTATGTTATACTTGTCTCGTCTGCTCCTAGTAATAATGTTTCTAGCGCATTGTTAGTATTGCTATTACTAGATTACAATTATTTTTAATTTCGCGACAAGTTTACTTTTTTTTAGTAAGAATTTGCAGTATCAGGGGCGTAGTACATTTTTTTACCCTCATCGTATTTGCATTTGCAACATTGCACGCCTCTGCAAACGATGTAGGAACAAATATTCTTTGAAAAAATGTGGGTAATTATAACGTTAAACTACCCCGCATTGTTTCCATGCGCATTAGTCGTTAGCTGTTTATTATTGATCGAAATTTTCCCGGTCATGTACACGCCACCTGCTCGTAACGCGATGCATCAAATGACCCCAATATGATCCATCGCCTAATGACCACTCATGCACGGCAACATAAAAATAAGAGAATACACTATTTTCAATGCGACACGTTTTTAACCATCGGTTCTTCGCTACTTGGAAAAAGATTTCGGTGTGTAATAAAACTGCGTGATCGATACGCGACGTCACAAATCTGTGAATCCTGGACGTGCTAAAATTACGTGTGCACACTAAACAGTGCTGAACAATACCTAACACCTGGAGTATCATTCTGAATGCAGTTCAAGAAGGCTACCCGCCGATCAGATTGGCAATGGCTACTTATAACAGCTCAGCTGGCGAGACCGATTCATGTGAGTATAATAAATATTTTTAGTTGTAGTATAACGATGCTGAGCTATTTGAGCGCGTGTTCAACTCTGTGAACTCATCCTTGCATAAAGAGAGGGTGGGAGGAAGAGAAATAAACAGAGCTGCGCGTGTGTGCTTCGCCGCCTGATTTGTATTTTGCCCTGTACAAGTCAATTCGAGATGACACAAGACCAACTAGCCCAGCTGTCAATTCAGTCTTCGTAGTTCAGAAAACCGTGGACCTTGACCATTTCCCTGGTCCGGTAGATCGAGTTGCGGAAGAAGCATCAAACTAGGGCTTCCCGATGTACTCAAGACCCACTGCCTTATTCCTCGCCTCGTTCCAAGCCGGCGCTATCGCTGCAAGCTACCATATGACAAGCAATTGCGAAAAGTTTAATTGGAAACAAAAGCGGGAACCTTCTTTTTAGCTCCCCCAATGCGGCCCAACCTAAAACACTCAACACTTCTGCTCACTCATTGACTGATAGAAAATTGGATATAGTGCAGCGGTAGTGCTATTCCTTCCGATCAAAGAAAATTAATTTCCTGAAACAAGAACAGCGTTTGGTCGGTCCTTAAAACGTTTACTGGTTCCTGCCCGTATTTCGCCGATGATTATGTAAATTTCAGGCCAGGCAGAGTAGAATAAATTCAAGACAGAATGCTCTAATGTTATAGAGCCCCTACTCAGCAATAGCCCTTTCTGCAATGCTGCAGCGCACAGCGCGCAAACGTCGCATAGGCAGTCGGCCCCGCAGAGAACCTACCGTGTGTAATAGTGATACGCAGAAGACAATCTACAGCAGAAGCTAGAGATAAATTTCGTTATATATATAAGTGATAGTGATTGCTGTATAGAAGTAAAACTTCTCCTCAGTTGATGGTTTCCCAATGTGCAGCCGAAAGTGACCAATGTCGAAAGTGGGGGGGCTTCGCCCCCCTAACTTTGCTCAGTGGGGGGGGGCTAGAGCCCCCCCCTTGCCCCCCCCCGGGAGATACGCCTATGCGAGTCACACCCACTGTGGGGGATTGGCCAAGAATTGAGTGGTCTTATAAACTGTCACGGAAGTTTAGAATAAATGAGGTTATAGAATAAAAACCTTATAAATTTGATAAGGAAATTTGATAGTCGCTCTAATGTACATTTCGTTCCCTTTCTTTTTCTTTACGCTGGGAATGTGCAGGCGGGTTCGATGCTTCAACGTGGACAAGAGGACATGTCGTCACGGTCGCCGCTTTTTCGAGTAACTGAATACGCTCCGCCGAAGTGGACATGTGCACAAGGTGGACACATCGAGAATTGCTCCCCTCGCGGGGAGTGCACGCCGAGTGCCGCTGCAACGACGCAAGCTGGGCATCATTTCCGGTAGGAGACTGTAATCCTAGCCAAGAGATGCTTTCGAATTAAAACGGGTGGTACCCGGTGGCACTGGCAATACAACTCAGTACCTCCTGCATAGGAGGCAGACGCCGTAACCACCTGACAGCCGCTGCGATGAACTAAAGGGGACGCAAAAAACAGCTGCCGTTGCCCGACTAGAATAGAGACGCGACATCGCGCACGCGTCGCGTCTTTCCTCCGGTCATGCATATTTCTTGCACATAGGGAGCAGGCACAGTGCTGTGGAGTTTTCTTGTCTTACCGTGCGCCAGAAGGCACAGCCTATCGGATAAAAAAATATGGATGATCCCTTTGTCATATGAATAGGTAAAACACGAAAGTGAAACGTGCCTTCACAGAAGTAGCTGTGCGTTTATTCTGCATTGTTTTACCAAAAGGACGAAGCAACGAATGCTATGGCAAGAAATTCTAATGTCACGCGAAGAACGGCAAGCAGCTCGAAACATGCAACGCGCTCCTCAAGCAGTAAGGCCGCACGAAGAGAACGTACACAGGACGTGCGCGAACTGTCACAGCTCGACACTTAAAGCGTGCTGCTCAAACACAAAGGGTGCACGAAACGAGCACACAAGTATACGTAACGTCCCAAAACATCGATATGATTATAAGAGACGCCGTAGTGGAGGGCACCAGAAATTTCGACCACCTGAGGTTCTTTAACCTGCACCTAAATCTAAGTACGCGGGCGAGCGCGAACTAAAAACTGCCACACCTACTTCTTCGTGTCTATGCAGCGTGCTTCTTTTGCAAACGCGGCCACTGCAGCGAGCGAAGTGACCTTCGTGCTCTCTGGAAATTCAACGACAGCACAAGCAATGCCACCTCGATTTCAGGCCTGTTCACTGCCGCCATGACATCATGTGACGTCACGCGTCTTGACCGAGCGAGCGCGCACGGAAGGCTGTGAAGTCATTGCCACCAACATCTTTCGTGAAAAGATAAAACCTTCGCGGCGAGGTTTACACATGCATTAGCTTAATTATGGCATTTTGCGTCGGGATTGTCGCTGCATGGTTTAAGGAATGTATTACACTTTAAATTTTTGGGGGGATTCATCTTTAAGTCATTTATTATTCCACTTAAAAATAAAAGATTGTACGCTGTCGAACGTGTGAACGATTTATCAGAGCAAAGTTTGAAGGCCCAACAAAGTGACGAAAAAGATAAGGTAAATTTTATTCAATCTTTATTTAAGCGCGCGCGCGCGCACGCACACACACACACACACACACACACACACACACACACACGCACACGCACACGCACACGCACACACACACACACACACACACACACACACACACACACACACACACACACAGTCCAGAAGATGCACAGAAACTGTCATACCGGTTCTTGGATCGCTTTGCTGTACTTGGTAGTCGTCATTAAGTATTGCGGCTTGAAATGGAGCTCACACACCTGATGAACATTTAAGAAACCGATTGACCACAGGCTTTCTGCTGCACATGTCCCTTATTGACTAAGGTACAAAACAGGGATATCTTTGAGGTGTTTACAGGCATCCAAATTCTGCTGAAGAGCAGTGGTACATATTTTAAATGAAATAAATTAGCCGAAAGTGCTGGCGAGACTGGCGCAATTATAATACCGCAAAAAAGTTGTGGGAGCGGCGGTAACAAAATGCTACGTAATACATAACCGATTCATGACGCCATGCACCAGCCCTCCTTCCCTTTTCTCAACAAAGTAATCGGATTTGTTACCATAAGCCCGCGGTCCTATGCGCAAATAGCGAAATGTTTACCGAACCTGAAGGAAAAACGCCTGTCCTGAGAATATATTGCCACGCGCGATTATTGCTTCATTTTGATGTGTTCGGGGTGCGAGCAGCGGAACGTAAAATGCATCTCTCGCTCCGCTTGTGAAGTCGGTTGATCGGAGCGTGAAGGTGCTTCTACTTCGTGTCGCCGTCGTTTTGCAGCCAAGCAGACCGCGTCTCGGTAAACACGCTGGTCAAAAACACGAAATCTATGCAGTTCCTATCACTGTCTCGGGACGCTACGTTGTCGCGGGGGTAAGCGTCAGCGACGCTCAAATAAAAGTGTCTAATGTCAAGGCTTACGCTAACAAGTCAGAAGCGCACACGACAGCATTTTACAGAAAGAACCGAAGATGTTACAGGTGGTACTTTTAAAACAAATGGAAAACATACCTTCAAATCACGCAGAGAACGCAAATCGATGACATCCCGATGAACGGCACGCTCTTATTTCTCTTTTTGGTCGTCCTTGGGTAATTAAACACTTGGACCTCCGGTACGTTCTCAATAGCGGCGACAGTTGGGCCCGCAGCACTGCCCCATTGGGAGAGCTTGCAGGTGTACACTACGCGAACATTCAGCGAACGAAGCACATCATATCACCACGCAGCACTTCACGGACGCAGAAAAACACGGTCATATTCATGCCGTCGGCAAAATAAACACCAGCACACCACGACAGGCTTCGTCAGGGTTAGCAATCCTGCTCTCTCGAACGGCGGCAGCATGCATGCGCACGTCTACTCGACAGGAGACGAGGATCAAAATTGAGTGACGTCAGAGGCCATGCCCGGAGTAGTGAGCAGGCCTGAATAATTTGCATACGACTCACAAACCGCCCCGATCAAGAGATAAGCGCGCGAATCGCAATGGGCGGAGCTGCGACCTTTAAAGCGCACCCTCACGCCCGTCGCGCCATCTCGCTAGTCATAGCAAAAACACGCTGAAATCGCCAATCTCTGAGTACCACCGACAGTAAATGGTGTATATTGTCACGTGGTCGTGACATCGACGAAGGCAACATCCGGCGTGTCAAAGAAGAAACTCTTTATTTGGCCGAACTTGTGGCCGTGAAACTGCAAGTCAGACTACAGCAATACACATTGGCACTGCTAGCGGCGAACAGAGTGTCGGCCGTGGATAAATTGACCAGCGGTGAAGCGCGTCGGCATTTATACATGTGCCATCGAATATTCCAGTGTTATCGGTATTGGCCTCGTCAGTTCCAGAATAATCTGTAATGTTCGCGTTGTGCGCATTATCAAATCGGAAGGTTCTAAGATTATCTCGATGGTTCTTAGTAAATCGGCGCTGTTTGCTCAAGGCCGCACTTCCACGTGTAATGGGGCGAAAACAAAACTTGAGAAAGGAGTGTGGTAATATAAACAACTCGCCATTAGTACTTCAAAAAACGTACGGTTCGGGGCCGACTCGTTTCGTGGCGCACGCTGCGGAGCGAAAGATCGTAGGTTCGACTGCCTGTAACAAAACCTTTTTTCTGTGTGTTCTTTCTTTGCCACTGCCACCTGTTAGTGTATATTTTGCAGCGTTATATCCGTGACGGAAATACGTCAGTGGAGCCGTGGTGAACCCCGGCATAAAACCCTTTCGTGTTATGCCGGGATCCACCAAGCACCGCCACTCCATCAGAACATGTCACAATAAACACATCAGGCCTAATCAGACCAAATGAGACACGTATAAGTATTCATTTTTTCCATGGGCTATTGAAACTTGGAACGCATTACCAAATGAAATTGTTGAGTGTCGATCTGTGGATGAATTTATCGCGAAACTGAAATCTTTCTTGGTTGTACATAGGCATGTATTACGTAAGGTAAATGTTTGCAGGAGCTTGTGTAAATGTATGGCGCTTCTTGATGTGTGATGCCATTTTTGCAATTTTCTTTTGAGTGATTTTATTGAATCTATTATTGAAGCATTCTCTTTTCTTACACTGTAGCGAAGAGTTTATGTTGCTTTCCAGAATGGTTACTCGCCAAGCTTCGTTTTGTTTTGTTTTGTGATCAAAGTTTCTCGTTCGTTCAGTTCTACTATTCCCATGCACATGTATACTTTTTCTAACCACTTCCTGTATGGGCCTGTACAAAGGCCTACAGTATTGTTAACTAAATAAAAATTAGCAGTTGTTCCTAGTACGAATACAACCGATGAGCGAAGCTCCTTAGAAATGGGAAGCAAGTGATATGTATGTTTTGAAACTCTTTAACCATTCGAAGGATGCAAGGCAGATTGTGATTTCGGTGTCTCGGTTGATGCCAATGATCTTGGGAAAGTCGCTTTCGCTGAAGGTGTCCACATCGGGCAGGTCGTATTTCCAGTACTCACCGAAACTGTCGAACCCGCGATGGGTCTACTGTCAGAGGAAAGAAGAGATGGTAGCACGGAGGAAACTGTAGTCGTTCATGGCAGCAGAGCGTGCGTGTGGCACAGGGAGAACGCTGGCTAGATTTTTGCGCCTCGCGCCTTGTTTGCGCGAGGCGCAAACAAGGCGAGTTTAAGGGGAGAGTGCAGAGACGAAGAAAGAGGGAGACTAATCTGCCTCCTTCTCGCATGCGTTCGTATTCTCGCGCTTCACGCATCGTGCAGACGCCATCCGCGTGCCAGCGCTCATAAAGCTCATTTATCCTCCCGCGTGAGGGGGGAGACGCCACAGCGGGCACCGTGCCAGGGAGCTTCAACGGCGAACGGGTGCCGGCCTAAGGAGCTTCGCTCCTAAAATATAAATAAAATTCGGCAGATCCCCCCGTCTCTTGGGAATTGATGTTATGCGAAGCGTGCGGAGGGAAGTTGACCGTGTTGTAATTTTTTTAGCGAGACATTTACGAAATGACGCTGATGATACGTACAAATGTTGTACGCACAGACATATGTTGAACAGTCGCATATGTTTTTTGTATAACCAGTTGTTTACAGTTGCGTAACAATGCCAAAGCGACATGGGTATTAGCAACACCAGAAGTGGTAAGCTGGTATGTAGCGCTTGTGCTCACGATGATGGTAGCTGATACATAAATCAACTTCAGTGGATGGCGCTTAACTACAATTGACGCTAACCCGACGTGACGGCTGTATTATAGGACTACATATGTAGTGTAAATAAAATTGCGTAGCCAGCACTGCAAACATCATTGACATTTCACGAACTTTAGTGCTTATTTGAAAAGCAGTTTCGAGTACTGGCGTGGCTCTTTGAAATAATACTTGATTGCCACGCAGAATGCTGGGGTTCGATTCCAGCTGGGACCCTGACATTTATTCTTTGCATTCTTCGGGTCGACGCTGCCGATATCGGCTTTCTCTTAACACTCTGGCGTTAAAATGACCAATGCTGATGTGAGCTTTTTCTTAACAGACTCGTGTTAAAAAAAGCGCCAGGCGTGCGCGGAACGCGCAGCGCAGTCACAGCGAAAGCGGAAGAGCGGCCTTTCTAGCGCCTTTTTAAACACTCTTGGGATAACCACTACAAGCGCACTTGCATGGTACCCACTACGCCATAAATCATGATCATTTTTGTGTAGTGGGGAAGCATCCACTGTGCCATTATTCGTCATTCTTCGGAAAAGCGCGGTACCGGCTACACATTTGTAACGCATTATGTGCAATTTGTTGATGCTGTGGCTGACGACGATGAAGAATTTTGCCTGAGGCTTTTAAGGCGAAAGCCTTTAATGTCTCATGCTCACGTCCGTCCGGTGTCCGTCCGGCGTCCGGTGTCCGTCCGTCCGATGTCCGTCCGTCCGTCCGTCCGGTGTGCGTCCGTCTGTCCGTCCGTCCGTCCGTCTGGATGTCCGTCCGTCCGTCCGGATGTCCGTCTGTACGTCCGTCCATCCGTCCGTCCGGATGTCTGTCTGTCCGTCCGTCCGTCCGGATGTCCGTCCGTCCGCCCGTTTGTATGTCCGTCCGTCCGTCCGTCCGTCCGGATGTCCGTCTGTCCGTCCGGATGTCCGTCTGTCCGTCCGGATGTCCGTCCGTCCGTCCGGTGTCCGTCCGTTCGGTGTCCGTCCGTCTGTCCGTCCGTCCGTCCGTCCGGATGTCCGTCTGTCCGTCCGTCCGTCCGGATGTCCGTCTGTCCGTCCGTCCGTCCGTCTGGATGTCCGTCCGTCCGTCCGTCCGTCCGTCCGGATGTCCGTCCGTCCGTTTGGATGTCCGTCCGTCCGGATGTCCGTCCGTCCGTCCGGATGTCCGTCTGTCCGTCCGTCCGTCTGTCCGTCCGTCGGTCTTTCCGTCCGTCTTTCCGTCAGCGGAATGGCCACACGCTTTCGCCGAACACACTTTGGAATGTACAAAGTGTCCTTCAATTTTTGTAATGGGTTGGAGCATTGAACGACCCACTCGTTACGCAATTCGCAGTGTGTGACACCTGGTTGTTGCTTTACTGTTCTAAAACGCTTTAACCCTTTCAGTCCCGAATTAACTATTTTCAATGTAAGCAACTAGTTTTTACATTTTCAGATGCGCATGATCGTGGTAGTAAAAAAAAACTGAAAAACTCTCTGCTCACATTTTTCAGTGAAGAATAATTAATGTGTCAATTAATTTGATAAATAATTATTATTTAATACTGATTCCATAATTTTTACTTCATTTATTACTTTAAATGTTATTTAGATAGGCTACCATATTGTCCGATAGCGAAAATCCAAATTTCCGGCACAGAACTAAAATAAATGCCCTATCTCTGCAAGGTGAAACAAGACACTGCCTCAGCGAAATGCGCGAAGAGCACGACCGCTTCTGTAATTTCTTCATTCAGACGTGACCTCGCTGTATTGTGTGTACCATGTTGACACCACATGTAGGGCAGATGCTAAATACGGGCTCTTGAGGAAGAACAACGCTTTATCTTTACCAGATGCTTGCTGACTGACCTACATAATTTATGATTCCAATTGGAATCACTGGGACTGAAAGGGTTAAAGTGGCGAGTTGGGCTTGTTGGTACATATTTACGAGACACTACAGCGAAAAAAAAAAATACACGAAGGACGAAAGGGACACAAACGACGACGACAAGCGCTGACTCTCGTTGTTGAGACGTTACGGGAACCGTGCTGCACACTTGAACACTCAGAAGGTCACGGTACAGGCGCCCCTGTCATCTCCATTCAGACCACAAAATCTTCACTATGCTTATTTACGAGACACTACAGCGCAAAAAATACACGAAGGATGAAAGGAACACAAACGACGACGACAGCGCTTGTCGTCGTCGTTTGTGTTCCTTTCGTCCTTCGTGTATTTTTTTGCACTGTAGTGTCCCGTAAATAAAACGCTTTATTACACACGTTAACGCGATTCCTTACCCGACATGAAGCCTGCATGAGGTCAGTTTGCAACGAGTTCCAAGCACCGGCGTAGCTTAGTGGTGGAGCACTGGGCTACCACGCAGAAGACCCGGGGTCGATTCCATTTCTGTCCTAGGTATTTTTTATTTAGTTAGTTTTTTTCTTATTTCGCGTGATAATGGTTACGGACACCAGCGGCGGCGGACAGCTACGGAGCAAAAATAGCCCTTGTTGTGATCTCATAACAGCTTTCGCTGTAAATTACCAATGTCTTCTAGCCGTTCCTGGGTAGATATAAACTCAATCCCCTGTGGCACACATCCAGGTATCTGTGGAACATACCCTGCCGTGGTATACGGGTATGTGCCACACGGGTCTGGTGTAAAATGTTTGACGTACGTCGTACGCTATGGGATTGGCACATTATTCATGTCATGACCAGCGAGTCATATTCGTCAAACCATCTTATCCTCCCATACTAATTTTGGTTTTCTTCCAGTTAAGGCAGCGATCACGAGAGCCCCTAGACGTATAGGCGGCTATAGACAGATAGACAGATACGTAGATAAACACGCTAAAAGTGCTGAAAGTGGGAAATATTTCGCTATCACCTGTCTCTGGAATATGCCTCATCCATTTGGGATTCTAACCAAGTCACAATAATTAACGAAGTCAAAACAGTACAAAATCACTCCGCTCGTTTGTTCCTGGCTAATTATCATCGCACCGCTAGCGTTACGTTAATGAAGAGTACGCTCATATCCCATTACTCTTTCTTCGCAGAAAGGAATCGTGCATTTCATTATTTCGTAAAATAAATTACCACGACGCATACCTTCGCTCACTTTGGATCCACCCGGCACCATACCATTCAGCTCGCCATGATCACGTGCATAAAGTAAACGTACCTCGTCATAACACCATAGCTTGTTCACAATCATTACTTCAGTCGATTGAAATAACCTACCGGCGCAATTAGTAACCATCACCGACCCCACTCGTTTTAAGAATGCACTAATAAAGTTGAAAACGTGAATAGGGTCAATGGGTATAACTACGTACTTATTGGTGTACATTGGCTGTTTAGTCTAATTTTTGCGTATTGATTTCCATTGTCTGTTAATACAGTGTACTCTTTGTGTGTAATATGTACTATTATATAGTGTTGTTATGTCCACTGTAATGTGTATAAATATTCCTGTATTTATTTTGCTGTTGAACTGTATTTTTTTTACCCTCTCCACTACAATGAACAAATGTACCTTGAGGGTTTCACAAATGAAGAAATAAATAAATAAGTACGCAAAGAAATGCTTCGCATTTAATATTGAGACGGGCCCGGAAAAGATACGAAAGCGGTGCGCTCGTCTCCCGCAGTATGAGTGGACGGACTAGATGGCGTCTCGCACAATCATATCGGGGTTTTGGGACGTTAAGCGCCACCAATTATTATTATACTGTGGCTCGGCTGGAGGGCGGATGATTTGCGCATCTCATTTTATTCGCGCCCCTGGCGGGAAGACCCAGTGACGTTGGGACATCCATTGAGAGCTACGTAGCTTCCTGTGGTCAGTGGATGGGGCCTGCACGTAACGCCGTCTCGACGCTATATGTAAGGCCACGAGAAGCTCCCTCTGGTTCATGAAGCAGCGAAACACCTCCACTGGGAGGCGTTGAA
>JALIZH010013013.1:0-24746 GCA_030522465.1 Rhipicephalus appendiculatus
TGCGAAGCGACGGCGGTGAGCCGAATACCCTGCGTACGTACGATAGAATACTAGGGAACGGGAGAGGCAACGGCGGCTGCGAGAAGACCCCCAAGGAATGGAAGGCCTGCGCCAAAGACGTCGTGTCTGTGACCGCCTGCGGTTTAACAAGAAGCTCTCTTCGCCGATAACCAGAGTAGAAAAAACCCAGCATAACCAAGAAACGACCTAAACGCAACATAGGAAGAACCTGCATCACCTACTTCATCACTGTTTTTTGCGCAACATAAACACGGACAAGAAGAAATAGACACCACGGGCGCAAACTCACAACTGAATTATTTGAAAACACCATATGCACAATTATCTTCGGGAATCACAAACGCCCCCCCGCCGGTGGACCCGGAAACCTACGAGATAAACCTAAGGAAAACTTATTCAACCTTGCGTCATGAAAAGAAAAAAAAAAGACAAACAAAATTTGAGGCTGGCCTCACGCATCCGTAGCAGGATTGCTACACGTGGTTTTCAAGAAGTCGAATTCCTTATCGGAAATTGTGACGGACGCTTCGCTTACACATTTCCCTCCCATGTTTCTTATATGGAATGATTCATTAACT
This sequence comes from Rhipicephalus appendiculatus, assembly GCA_030522465.1. Classification (NCBI taxonomy): domain Eukaryota; kingdom Metazoa; phylum Arthropoda; class Arachnida; order Ixodida; family Ixodidae; genus Rhipicephalus; species Rhipicephalus appendiculatus. Next base: position 600 of record JALIZH010013013.1, read on the forward strand.
CCCGGTTTATTTTCTGCCTGCGTGTTGACAGAATCTTTGTGTCCGTAAAAAATGGTGTGCACCCACATGAACTGCAATAAGTTTTCTTCAGATTTACCTCGTACGCTTTCGCGTCCACCGGCGGTGGGCGTATGTGATTCCCGAAGATAATTGTGCATTTTGTGTTTTCAAACATATCAGTTGTGAGTTCGCGCGCGTAGTGTCTATTTCTTCTTGTCCGTGCTTATGTTGCGCAAAAAACAGTCATGAATCAGTACCAACTCGCCCAACTGTCAGTACTCTTGCTGCATCACCTAACTACGACCTAGAAAAAAAACTAGAAGCAACAAGATTAGTCTTCAGAATCGTTCACTTTCGCTGTTTCAAGGCTTGCGCGGCTGAGTGCAAGCTTCGCCAATCTTTAAGTGCGAAGCATAAGGGTATGCGCCACAGGTGATTGACAGTTGATATCTACTCACGAACGGCAAGAACAGGAATTTGTAATAGAAATGCGAGAGCGTTAAGAAAAACTGACATCGGCAGCGTTGGCTCGACGAATGCATTGAATGAAAATCATGATCTGAGCAGGAATCGAACCCAAAGGTTCTGCGTGGCAGTCAGGTATTCTACCACAGAGCTACGCCAGGTCTTGAAACTGCTTTGGAAAAAGACCTTCTGCAGGCGTAATATCGGTGCAATGTCAACTGTGGTTGCAGTCATAGGCGTGCGAACGGGGGGGGCAGGGGGGGAGAGAAGGGGGGCGCAAAGCCAGCCCTATACATTGCAGGGGGGGGCGCAAAGTCAGCCCCATACATTGACATAATAGGGAGGGGGGGGGGGGCGCTGTGACGAACCTTTGCCCCCCCCTGAAGGGGAACCCTGCGCACGCTTATGGTTGCAGTGATGGCTACCTACTTTTATAACAAACCCATGAACATTACATATGTACTGCTATGGTACATTACTTAAATACACTTGACTGTGGCACAAAATATATTTCGTGAAAAAAGGAAGAGCATAAGAGAAGAAAGTGAAGCGCCGAACTACTAACTGTTTAATGACAGTCTGAGAAACGTACAGGAAAAAAGAAGACATTTAAGCGCATGCGTGAACAGCGAACATATGACGTGCGGTGACGTAGTCCAGACAACATGCTATTGAGAAAGCGCATTTCTGTCGAACACAAAGTTATAGATGTGTCACGTATTTTGTGCCACAGTCAAGTGTACTTAATCAATGTAAGCCCCAACTCACCCAAAAAGAAGTGTTTTGTAATATCCTATGATACTGGATTCATGTCGGGTTATCGTCAGTTGCGGTTCCAGTGTTGACTCCGCTTTTACAGCAGTCTAATAAACATTGGTTTTAATGCTTGATCCATAAAGCTATATTCAACCATTGCTCGACGCGGGACGAATACGCCAACGAAAGTTTCATATGATATTCACAACATCGCACTGTAAAGTGCACTTAGTTTCGATAATACTGACGTGAGTACTGTCGTTACGTCAGAGCATAAGTTACCCTTTAAACTCCAGTGTAGTCGACGTTCCTGGTAAGCCCACGACGGGCACACAAGTACTAAACTTATCAAAACAGGTCGATTCACCTCGTAACGCTTGGCTCAAAGCCAAAAAGAAAAAAATAATGTAGCATCTATAGTCAATTACTCGCCGACTGCTTCGCATAAAACCGATTCCCACAACGCATGGGATCTGCCTAATTTCTGTCCTCAAATCACATTATGTGCACGCCTTCCTCGCTCTTTTCTTTATAGGAAATACTGCTACCTCTGCCTCCATTACCTTCCTATGTAATCCATAGCCCCAACTCGAAGAATTTGAATATACTGTACAGATCAATTTCAAAATTACTACTTTTCACAAAATAAAACAAAGCTATAATGGTGGGCATATCTATCTATCTATCTATCTATCTATCTATCTATCTATCTATCTATCTATCTATCTATCTATCTATCTATCTATCTATATATATATATATATATATATATATATATATATAGAGAGAGAGAGAGAGAGAGAGAGAGTCCAGAAACATTCTCTATTCAAGCGGCGGGAAAATATTTAAGCAGGTGAAAAGCTGCAACATTTTTTTTTATGTCGAGACGCCGAACGACGTAAGAAAATCGCCGCCCGTTCCTAAAATGCTCTGCTGGAATAGGGATTTGGCGGGCGAGAAAGAAGGGCTGGCGTGCCGAGTTGGGCTAGTAAAAGGATAAATCAAGCAATCAGGGAGAGGGTACGAAGCATACACATACATCCGCTAAGGTAGCTAGTTCCCTTGAAGAAGGCAAGAACGCTTGTCAAAGCGATGACTCTAGCGACACCTCGTGTTCAAGAATTTTTCATCTCTTCAAGCTTAGGTCAATCCCAAACTCCTGCCTTACTGCGCAGCACCCCGTCGCTTTTCTGCATACTGATTGCATCTTTAAATGTTTTTTCTGTATAACCCGGTGATATATCCGGTAACATAGCACCAACACCGAGCACTCATTGTAATGAAGGCACTAAAATGTACAAAAAAAAAAACCTTCGCTTTATGTATATTTTGTATTAGCGAAAACTTTTGCCAACAGAAAAGGTCAGGTCACTTAGTAGTGAATGCTTGCGAGTTCGAAACTGTGAGCTAAACTGCTATACCAAGCTACACAAAATTCTGCCAAGAAAACTGCTAAACGAAGCTTAAACTTACCTGCCGATATCTGGGCATGTGTAAATGATTATTTTATGAGTCAAGATAAAGCCCATCATTAGTTATGAAGCTGCACTGATCAAGCGACCGACTTGAGGTGCGTCTGGTGTCACCATCAAAACTATGAATATTTCTTGAGAGAAACCTTCGTCCAATGCATGATGTAAGCCCCTCACTAGGGTCTCGCATTACCCTGTCTTGAACAAGCTGTAACTATATCTTACTATTGCAAGTTACCGTAGTAAATTCGTCAGACTAATTCCTAACGGCGCTTGAATGAGCATCCCTCCACCGGTATAGCAACTCTCACGCTTTAACAGATCATCGCCTTATTTGCTCTTCACGTTTCACGGCCTGCCGATGTCGACTCTTTGCTGTTTAAGCAATAGTTCTAGCCTGCATATCAATGAGCGCGTGCCATAACAATGCGCATTGTATTTTTGCGCCGGCCTTATCAGGTCTTCCTTAGTGACGTGGTTATAAACGAAGGCCGCTGTATGAACACGAGCACTTTTATCGCCTATCTGCCACTTTCATTTTATGAATATGCATCCGGAGCGCTGCCTGATTGCCTCGCTGTGCATAAATACAGGCCACTCCTACATATCGCTTTCTGAACGCTCCTTATCGCATGTAGAATATAATCTTGTGACGAAGGTTGGCTTCTCCTGTTGCGCGGCTTCAGGTCTTGGCACCGGTAAATATCCCCGAGCTTGCAAACACACCAAGGAACAAGCGTGCGTTCGAGCCTTCGGCACAACAGGGCCAGAGCAACGCCGTCATGACTTTTCAGCTTGGGCAAGTACAACTTTTTGAGAATTTTCTGTCGATTGGCAAAGCCATGAAGGGCACACCAGTAGGTTATTTACAAGCTAAACGTCTAGACGAAAAGCTTGAGCGATGAATGCACTGCGCAGATAAAAGAAAAATCCACCTCTATAGAGCACAGCGGTAATTTTCGGTCACGATCAAAATATTATTTTCAGATAATTAGAGACGGTTTTCAAAAGAGTTTCTTCAAAACTAATTTGCTGCTCCGCTTCCTTGACTTCGAAACAAGACCAATCCATTTAATCAGGTGCTAGCTAACTTGTGATTTTACCACCCGCACTCAATGCCAAGAGGCTCACAGACGTTTATCTCTATGAAAAAGGTATGGGGACAGGTTAAAATAGTACGGCAAAAACTAAGCTACACGAAGAGCGCGAACTTCGAAACTATATTTATGTATGAAATAACTCAGGATATGAACCGAAAATATACATGTACTCGTAAAGAAGGCATTAACTTCCCCAACAGAATACTCTTTTACCCTCTGTCTGCCATGCCACCTATTTGAATTAATGAATGGATCCTTTATTTCACGGAAGAGGACGGCTCTCGGCTGCAGTTTGGAATTAGGGGAACGGACTGTTGGGCGAACAGCACCAGGATGTTAAACTGGTACCAGTTCTTGCTAATCCATCATATGTGAAGAGTTGCATCCGTCTTCGGTAAATGTCCAATGGAGTTCTCGCCCGAGATGGTCGACGCTTCTACACCACTCGAAAAATGCCACTTACTCCATGGAGCATAATGAGCGAATGATTTTTGTGCTTCATCATTAGATTGTTCCAAATTTCCTAAGGTTCATATGCCGTCGCGCGGCACGTGGTGGATGTTCGATCTTGTTCCCGAAAAAGCAGAGCAAAATTGCAGGAAAGTCGGTTTCAGCCACTTATCGTTTAGTTACAGCACGCCTCCTTTCTGTATTGTAAAGGGGCAGCTCAATTTCTTCCAAGTCTACCATCAATGGATCGATGTAAAGGTATTATGTCGATCCTAAGGCAGGGCCTTACAACTTCCAAGGAGAGAGAGATAATTTATTGGAAGGCAGAGAGGGCGGCCTGAGCTAGTGCGCTCTAGCCTCCTTCTCACCACAGAGGATAAGGGAGAGGGGAGAAAAAAAGAGTGATGAGGGGTGATGATGGAGAGAGAAAACAGTTAAGCGTATATGCAAGAACAACGTAACATAATGATTTCGCTAAAGTATGCTGTACAGTCCTGTACCCTTAAAAAAGTGTATCACAGCCCTGATAGCAGTTGTGGAGCTTGAATGGTCGCACATTGCTGAAAAAATAGCGGTCTCACTTAGCGTTGCCACACCGATGCCTGTCAGCGTTGAAGCGAGAGCATTTGCATTTCGCTGAGACTCCTATAGAGGGCAGTCTCCCAATAAATGTGTAAATGCTTGACCCACTTGGCAGCGCTCACAGTCCGGGCTGTCCGCACGGCCGATAAGGTGCGCGTAGCGTCTAGTGAAGGGGACGCCCCTTCAAATCCTGCGTAGCAAACTGACGTGGCCTCGATTTATTTTAGCTGGGAGGTGAAAAGTCATGTGACAGTCTGTTTCCCGCAGACGCCTGTACCGATGGTTTGGGTTAGACCTATAAGTTGTTGTGCCCTCTCGCATAAGTGATCTCATGAAAGCGTTCACGTCACCTCCCGAGTATGGAATTTGCACGTGAACGGCGCCGTTATCCACACTGGCTTTTGCTGCAGCATCAGCTAATTCGTCGCCTGCCAAGCCACAGTGTCCCCGTATCCATTGGAAGATAATCGTGTGACCATTTCGTTGAGCGAGATTGAATGCTTGTATAAATTCGTAAGCCAATGCGTAATATTGTCCTCTTTTTGAGCAAGAATGACGGGCTTGCAATGCGGATTTCGCATCAGAGAATATTGTCCATTTGTGAGGAGTTTGGTGGGACACGAATCGAACAGCTACTCGTATAGCAACCAGTTCTGCTGCTGTTGAAGACTACTTATGGTCTAACTTCTTTTGCTGGGAGGTACCTGGATGAGGGATCACAAACGCCGCAGTCGAAACGCACGCAGTCACAGGCCTATCAGTGTATACGTGTACAGCATCGCTGTATCGCTCATTCAAGTATGCCAAGGTGAGTTTTTTGAGTCCCACACAAAGAACACGCGATTTCTTCGAAATCTCAGGTATTTGAAGGCACATCAGTGGTTTACGTAATGCCCACAGCGGCACTTCAGGTAGGATGCTTGGTGCGAAGCCTTCAGGAATGATATGCCTATCAGTGTTGAGGCAATCTGAGCAGGCGCAGTCTGGTCGGTTTTAATGCAGTGAAGACAAGGGGTGGTGTGCATGCCTTGTCAGCAGTCGAAGGTGCACTCGAAGAGGCTCGCAAGACATATAAAACTTATATAGGGTACGGATGCATGTTGCACACATACGTGAAAGCACATGCGAACTGTAGCGTAGGTATCGCACAAACAATGCCTAGTACAAGTGCAGAAGGCTTTTCTCACAAGGGCCCCGTCTAAGCCCAGCTAAAACACGAAGCACACCTACAAAGCTGACTAGTTTGGTTCGTAGCGCCGTGACATGCTTCGACCAAGGTAAGTTGCAGTCAATAACGACACCCAAGTATCTGTAATACATGACAGCAGGAATCCCTTCTCCGCCAGCGAAGATCGGGTACAGCGTCAGTGATTGACGATGCAGGCCTTGCCGGACGAGATATTGCCGGCATGCAGTGTAGGCACTACGGCAAAGAAGAACGTTCACCGCCATATCAGAGAAAAGGTGAAGTTTTGCATACGATGGAACATAGCATAGCAGGCCGTGAAGATATAAAGAGGGGGTCCCTGTTTGGGCAATAGGCTCTATGAACGCCTCCGTTTATGGGATGGAACGGCAAAAGCGACGATGTCCGTGATAGACATCACTGAAAGGCGGTTAATGGATTCGTAACGGAAACGTGGTGTGAACGAACTAAAAGAAGTTAGCTTCGAAATAATCTTACATTTCGTTGAAGTGCGGGAAGTTTATATAAATTCATATGTTGAAAAAATATTACTCACACGGAACACTAATGCACCGCCTGTACCCAACGAAACATAGCTACCTGTGCCCGCTCTGCAGCCTACCGGACACCCTGGCACACTTGCTCCTTGAATGCCAGTGGCATGCAAGCCGCAATATGCAACCGGAGACGACTGAAAATGAAGCAGGACGAACGAACGACGACCATCTAACCGAAGCGGGGGTGGCGAAGCTTGCCCTCAAGGACCTGGAAGACCAGCGACAACTCGTCGCCAGGGCCAAGACGGGCAGTCGACGCCAGAGGGTTCCTGGGCTAGGGGAGCTCTCCCACCTCAGGGGTGATACCGAGCATTGCTCGGAAGACTATCGAGAATAAACGTTTATTTCTTTCGCTCTCTGGCTGTGACACAGATGACATGAGGGATAAAGATAAATTCAAGCTTTAAGTTTATTTCTAGAAAAAAGACAGTAGAATGGTTCGCACAGTCTACATGACTCCTTTAGCCAAAAGTTTGTTGTTGGCCAATAACACATATGTAATTGGCAGAAAGCTGTGAATGATACATGAGTACGCATGGTTTAACAACATTTACAACAAGAAATCTCTGAAGCTTTAGCGTAGTAGCGGAGTTACTAGCAGGGTTGCCAGTTCCGCAAGCGGATTTCGGCTTCTTTTTTCGCCGAGTCGCTTTTGGCGTTTTTTCGGCTTATTTGCATTTTTCCAGCAAATATAGGAATTTTAGTGATCAACACGTTGACCAATGCGCGTGTTTTGAGAGGTATTTCTTTGATGAGGCACTAGCGGTGCCAAGCATAAAACCGGGCATGCAGGGAAGGGTGTTACCCCTCCACTGAAGTCCTCGGAAAACTGCGTCGGAATGCAGCTTACCCTAAGGTACTTCTTCCCTACGTGCCTAGCTTCAGTTCCCTATGGCATGTAGGGAAGGGTCTTTCAACTCCACTAACATCGTCAGCTATTTGTTGGGCTAACTATTGCCTTTTTAATGGACCGGTGGCCAGTAGTGGGAGTTCCCCCCATTTTCGGACCGCATACCCGTTTATGAGGGACCGTCACTACATCACATCCCGTAGCGACATTACACGCCGACAAGCCGAGGCCCTAAAGTGCTTCGCACCTAAAATATCAGCCAGGTCTGCGTGAAACGCGCCGCACAGTTACAGCAAAAGCTGGAAGCGTGGCCTTTCAAAGCCCTATGAAGACTCCTTGAAGCGCTTAATACAAGTAGGCCTATACACATGCACGGCACCCACTACGCCATAATTCACTGTAACTTTCATGAAGCAGGGAAGCCCACACTATACAATTTTCCGTCGTTGTGGGTAGAAGCGTGTTACCCGTTACACATCTATAGGTCATTATGCGCACTTTGTGCTGTGACTGATGACGATGAAGAATTACGGCTGACCCTTCTGTAATGGGTTGGAAGCATTCCAATGCCCGACTTGATGCGCCGTTCGCATTTTGGGACGCCTGGGATGCTGTGCAGGATGGCCCGAGTGTCTCGGGCACACGAGTTTGCTCCGAGTTCGCACTCAGTCATGACACGAAGACAGCACGGGGCGCGCGATAGCAGCGTTGATAAAAACGGCTACAAGAACGAGCATGACGTAACAAGCGCATTTGCGGCACTTGCGGCGGTTATCAAAGGAACAATTCGTGCGAACGCGTCGGTGCCGCCACTCAGTGAGCATTTGAACAGTGCAGTGACGTCAGCGCGATTGTCCCGCTATCGTTTTGTTAACTCAACATCGCGCCACCCCCCAGGCATGTTCGTGGGCGTTTATGCTCTTTCGGGCAAGTTCTTTCGTTCCACTTGAAGCATGGAAACTTCCACTCTCAAGGGCAACAAGACCGCACACGCAGCACTCTCGTGCAGCTCGTTTCGCTTCTATCGCATATTGCAGGTAAATATACTAAAGGGTTGTCACCAGGGGCGCTCGCATCATGACAGCAGCGCGGCTGTGAGTGGTACGTCGTGAGCGCGGTAATATTGAGTGCGAGACATCGTAGCAACGTGATGATATAACTTTTATTTCTTCGTGCGTGTGTGCAGTCTGTGCGATAAAGCTGTTAGATGAATCGTGCCGCTCGCTGGCGTTGCGGCGTGAGCACTGCTCCTCGACAAGAGCCAACGTGATGGGCGGACCCGATCTTCGCCGCGGGCGTCTGTCAATCAAACTGATTGACGCGTGAACTCGGGTACAAGCTCGTTGATACTGAGGCGGTCGAAGTTCAACTCCTGACTGTCGTAGTGCCGGTGTGACTGTCAAGCGTTTTATGCGGTCGACGCTAAGCAGCAGCTTCTTTGCCTATCAAGTTATTTAAATATAATAATAGCTGAGGTTTAACGTCCCAAAACCACAATATGATTATGAGAGACGCCTTAGAGGAGGACTCCGGAAAACTTTGACCACCTGGGGCTTCTTAACGTGCACCTAAATCTAATGTTAAGGCGCTTTATTTGCCGGAACTCAGAGTATACACGGGCCTCAAGCATTTTCGCCTCCATCGAAATTGCAGCAGCCGCGGCCGGGATTCGATCCCGCGACCTTCGGGTCGGCAGTCGAGCGCCATAACCACTAGACCACCGTGGCATGGCTATGAAATTATTTGGTCAACTTGCAATATACTTATGCAAGGCTGGAGCCATCATAGGAGCTTGTGATCTCCTAGCTTCTTCCAACTTTTTACGTGGCTTGTCTAGTCAGTCTGCTCGGTTCGCTTCGGAGTGTCGACAGCGTCAGTTCTCTCTCAGTTCTAATGGTATTAATTAGCTATGTCCTAGTTAACATGATATTGTGTAGGTGTCTTGATTGGGAATGTTTTAATTAACATGGCGTTAACTCGGGTATAAGTAGAACGGGCTCTGATTAGTAAGGGCTAATTAGCATAGTCCTACTTAGCATGATCTTAGTGAGTAAGGTGCTAATTAGCTTGATATGATTTGCCACACTGCTGATTAGCGTTGTGCTAATTAGCATAGCCTTCAATTAGCTGTCTCAGTCTTAGATGGATTAATTAGCAGTGTCTTTGTAATATGTGGCCTAATTAGCTCGGTTTTAGCATGACCTGGCTTAATTAGGTTGGTCATAGCATGTTCTGACTTCACTAGTTAGGTATACCACCTAGCTAAAAGCTAATCAGCCGGGAGCATATGCTCGGCAAGCGAGCAGATGATGAAAAGGATGAAGGCGCGCGCCGGCCAAGGAAACGCGCTACAATGTGCAGGCCGACCATGATGATTAAAGACGTGGCCTCGGCGATAAGCTTCCCGCCGCGATGGTGTAAGGCGCTAGGCCGGAACTAATCTCAGAAGCCACGGCACTTTATTATAAAGGATTCCTTTGTGCAGACAGTAAACGCTGGAAAGTGAATTGCAACAGCTTGTACCTCTAAAAATATCGTTAGCAAAAAGTTTCTGACCCTTGCATGGATGCAAACCTGCACTCAGTGGAACGACAAATGAAAGAAGATGCCTCCGGTTTGAAGACACCGCCCAACTTTGTCGACCGCCCTTGGCGTGACGCCGCCAATGGAACCAATGGAACGCAGCGCGCGCTGAGTTCTGGATTTGATCTTTTCGTACTGTTAGCTCGTTCATAAGGGGGTGTCGCCACAGCTTGGAAAGATTCCTAGTTTCTCCAAACTCGGGCCATCATGCAATAGCACCCCACGTTGTTATTTTACGCGTCTATGATGCAACATTAGATATGTTAGAACGATTCCTTGCCCCCTACACGACGCCTCGACGGTTTTTTTTCTTTTTCTTTTTTTTTTTTTTTTGCGGAAGGAGTTTCAAGCACCGTCGTGACTCTGTGATTCCACCTCTGGCTTCGGAGTGCATCGGACGCGGAATGTCTTGCTCCGTTGGGGCGGTGATGGCGGCCCAGGCCGGTCACGGTAACAGGCTTTCTTCCAAGGATGACGATTATCAGGTGATTCTGCCTTCTTTGCCAACAGGACGGATCGTAGCCAACACGGTGTTTATGCACGGCGAACCCGAGGGCCAGACCTTTTCGCATCGAAGACTACAGGGACACGCTGGCTAAACTTGGTGCCCTCCCCCAACGTTGTTGCGTTAGGGGCGTATCAGATGAACCACGTGTGGGCTGTTGCGCTCAAAACTGCCGAGGCAACGATTAAGCTCCTGGCTGCTAAGGACGTAAAACTGAAAGACCGTCCTTGTCTACTCATCGACCCCGACAATCAGGGCCTTCGCATCAATATTCATTGGCTGCTGCATGGCGTCTCTGATGATGTGCCCGTTACATTTTTGCCTTATGGAAGGGTGACCAAAGGCATGCGGAAAAAATGTCGTGCATATGACGCCACTGAGAAAGCGTCCATTACGCGGATCACGTCGGTAAAGCTGAAAAGCGGCGTTGCAATTGATGACGTGCCGCATCAGCTGAAGATCACCGGTGAGATGGCCTTGGTCGTCGTGCCGGACAGGGCGCATTTGTGTCTACGATGCAAGAATACAGGGCCACATACCTCGAGACTGTCAAGTACCTCGTTGCAAACTGTGATGCCGATTCGGCCACGACGAGGCGCAGTGCGCCAATTCTGTCGTATCATACGCCGCCCTGACAGCACCTTCTCAGTATGACGACCTCGCAGAACATATGATGGACGAGGCCGACGCAGAGGAAGCAGCGTGAGGTACCGGTAACAACGTGTCGACGATGACAAAGCTAAGCCTTCTTCCGCAGGAAGGTCGGAAGATCGTCAGCAAGGAGACCATGCGCGAAAATCCTCCCAGTGGGGGCGACGCTTCGCGCGTTCCCACGTCCAAGAAGACACCGGGAAGTGGAAGTTTGGAAAAGACAATGACAAGTTCCGAGACGATACCTATCGATGTACCTGACGCTGCGACTCCTAGAGCTGTTGTGAAAAGATATCGTGAGGACAGTGCTGACGCGAATGATGCTGTCGAAGACGCGGCAGGTGGCGAACCACTGGCGAAGACAGCGACGACACGAAGGCTTCGATATCGACCACTGCCGAACATCTTGGTCGAGCCCGAACGGAGTTGTGTGGATGAGGCGCCGTCTCATCCTTCACTTTTAGAAAAATGATTCATTATTCTAAAGCCAATTCTGAACCACAATAGCAGAGCAATGGACGCACTGGTGGTTTAATTTGTCCATGCTTCACATCAATCTCACGGTCAGGCGTACCTCTTGCAATACGTTTTAAGGCGATAGCGTTAAAGAGCTCCTTTCGCTGAAATTTAGGTGCCGACGTCATTGGTTGTGAGCGAAAAACCGGCGTTATCAGTGAGTGAGATATCAAGAAAGAATAATATATTGGGTTTTACGTCCCAAAACCACGATAAGATTATGAGAGACGCCGTGGTGTAGGGCTCCGGAAATGTTGACCATCTGGTATTTTTTAACGTGCACTGACATCGCACAGTAGACGGGCCTCTGGCTTTTCGCTTCCTTCGAAAGAAATCAAGAGGGATGCAAATAAAGTAAACAATCAAAATATTCGGTTCGAATGAGATCGGATCCAGGCCTTCTGCGTTGCAAGCAGGCGTTCTACCGCAAAGCTTCGCTATTGCTTGAAACTGTTTCGAAAAAGAAAATCTCTATGTATGTCATTTAGTGGAGGAGTCTGCATAACGCGTGTAATACTGCGTGGCAGCAGCGTATAATCGCGCCAGGCGTCAGAACGAGTGAAATGTGCAACGAGTGGGTGTTTTCAAGGCCCAGCCATTACAAAACGCTTAGACAGTTATCCATCATCACCTGCAAAAGCGTCAACGAACTAATCAGCAACGTAGATTCGCGAGTTTCCCTACAGAGGCGTAGTGGGCCATTCGCTGATACGCAAAAGGAAGAATTATGGCACATTGGGCGCTTCGTAACTGTACTTGCAGTAAGCATTCTAGGATAGTTTGAAACGGCCGCTGTTACGCGCACAGACGTTCGTTTCGTTGAGGCATAGCTGAGTCATCCGCCGAGAACCCAAGCAGGCTACCAATTGAGAAGGCCATGATGTGCACGAAGCCCAATTAGGCTATCACGTTTTACTCTTGAAGGCGAAGCTCAAGCTTCCTCCAATTTTGAAGAGCGTATCTGTTTAAGGTGGCGGTCCCACTTCGGCGGCTATCACTCCGCATTTTAGGTATTGTTTGCTGATACACTGTGCTTGCTGCGCGCCTTGTAGAAATGCAAAGTGTATTGCATTAGAAAGCTTACATTCTCCGCTTTATAATGACACTCGGTATTGTTGGCTAGTTTGAAGCGTTACCTGACACCAATGAAAATAGTGTGAGCAAGAAACGACGTTTTTGCTCTACAAGCCTGCGTTGTACTGCCAGTTCGGCGAAACTGTTCAACGTAACAGCATTAAATTTACTGCGCCTTTAGATCCAACTGCTATTCGAGGTTTCTAGGAAGAGATATTGCCTATCTATTAATTAGAAATTGACGTACGCTCCAATAAATATGGGCAAAATAATGAAAGTTTATAAGTGAATATCTTTTTTTCCTTTTCAATGCAGAACAACAATATTTAGCTGTTCAGTAGGCTGAAACCAAACTTGATATCTACACGAACCTGTTATGTTTTCTGACGGACAGTTAATGAATTATTACTTCAATTCGGCAATTTATGGCTCTACTTGGTCACGCATTAACGAAGAAGCGAGAAAACCATTCAAGAAGAAACGCTGAAGTATCGCATAGTCAAGCAGGACGCCCTTCTTTAAGATTCTATGAAGAGAGAAATGTTTTATCTTAATTAGAGAATATACAGGACAGCAATTAACACAGCTAATTTTTCTGCGGGCCAGGTCCGTAGAAACTGGCTTGTTTTCAAATGCGAAGCATTTGTTTGCGTACTGCAGACACTTTCAGCGTTTCTATCTATCTATCTATCTATCTATCTATCTATCTATCTATCTATCTATCTATCTATCTATCTATCTATCTATCTATCTATCTATCTATCTATCCATCTATCTATCTATCTATCTATCTAGCCGCCTACGTCTGGATGCTCTCGTGATCACCTCGCTAACTTGGGGTTTAGACCAAAATTAGAAGGTGAGGGTAAGAGGGTTTGACGAATATGACTGTCCGGTCATGACATGAATAATGTGAAAATCGCGTCACGTACGACGTCAAACCCTTTCCTCCTGATACGTGTGGCCCATACCCGTATACCACGGGCCGCGGTAAGCGGTTATGCGCCACAGGTGTTGGATAGTTTATATCAACCGAGGAAAGGCGAGGACAGACATTGGTACTTTAAATGCGAGTGTTAAGAAAAACCGACCTCGGCAGCGTTGACCCGACGAATGCAAAAAATATATTTTGTGGTAATAGCAGGAATCGAACCCAAGCATTCTGCATGGCAGTCAAGTATTCTACCACAGAGCCACGCCCGGTCTCGGAACTCCTATGGAAAAGACCCTATGCAGTCGTAATGTTGGTGAAACGTCAATTCTGGTTGCAGTGCTGCCCTTCTAGTTTAAAAAAAAATACATCTGTACTCCAGTAATACAGGCGCCACGTGGGGTTAGCGTTAATTGTAGTTAAGTGCCATCCACTGAAGTTGGTATACATAGCACTATCCAGGGCTACCATCCTCGCAAGCCCAAGCGCTACATTTCAGCTTGCCGCTTCTGGTGTTAGTAATTCCCATGTTGCGATTGGCGTCGTTACGCAACTGTAAACAACTGGCTATATGAAACATACGCGACTGTTCAACATGTGTCTGTGCTTACAACATTTGTACATATGTTTAGCGTCGCTTCGTAAGGCCTCGCTCAATAAAAAGATTACATCACAGTCACCTTGTCTCCGCATGCTTCGCATAACACCGATTCCCGTGGTACGTGGGATCTGCCGAATTTTTTTTTCTTTTTACGTGCTAGTTCACAGCAAGTATTGCACATTAGGAGAGCCGTATGGTGTCTTGTAATTACCATTATTCAATAATTTTACCAAATGAAGCTTGAAACGAAAGATTTTCAAGGAATAATAAATTTCGCAAATACTTTTTGAGTGTGGCGCCATCTGTGAAAAGAGATATCGAACTTTAAATGCGAAGCATTTCTTAGCGAACTTCGGCGACTTTGAGCGTATCTATCTATCTATCTATCTATCTATCTATCTATCTATCTATCTATCTATCTATCTATCTATCTATCTATCTATCTATCTATCTATCTATCTATCTATCTAGCCGCCTACGACTTCGTGCTCTCCTGGCCGTATCGTTAATGGGATTTCTACCAAATTTGGTATGGCACAACATGACCGTATGACGAACATAAATGGCTGGTCATATCATGAAAATCATGACTAACTTGTCATGAAAAGTATGATTTACATGCCACGCTCATGGCGCGCTCGCGGCCGTTTCATTAGCTTGAGATACACCAAATTTGGTATTGAGTGACGCGACTGTATGAAGAACATAAATGACCAGTGGTAATATGGAAATCATGACTTGTCATGTGCGAAATGACTTGCATTCCACGCTCATGTCGCGCTCGCGGCCGTTTCGTTAGCTTGAGATACACCAAATTTGGTATTGAGTGCCATGACTGTATGACGAACATAAATGACAAGTGGTAATATGGAAATCATGACATGTCATGAGCGACATGACTTGCATTCCACGCTCATGGCGCGCTCGCGGCCGTTTCGTTAGCTTGATATACACCAAATTTGGTATTGAGTGACATAACTGTATGACGAACATAAATGACACGTGGTAATATGGAAATCATGACATGTCATGAGCGGCATGACTAGGATTCCACGCTCATGGCGCGCTCGCGGCCGTTTCGTTAGCTTGATATACACCAAATTTGGTATTGAGTGACATAACTGTATGACGAACATAAATGACAAGTGGTAATATGGAAATCATGACATGTCATGAGCGGCATGACTTGGATTCCACGCTCATGGCGCGCTCGCGGCCGTTTCGTTAGCTTGATATACACCAAATTTGGTATTGAGTGACATAACTGTATGACGAACATAAATGACAAGTGGTAATATGGAAATCATGACATGTCATGAGCGGCATGACTTGCATTCCACGCTCATGGCGCGCTCGCGGCCGTTTCGTTAGCTTGATATACACCAAATTTGGTATTGAGTGACATAACTGTATGACGAACATAAATGACAAGTGGTAATATGGAAATCATGACATGTCATGAGCGGCATGACTTGCATTCCACGCTCATGGCGCGCTCGCGGCCGTTTCGTTAGCTTGATATACACCAAATTTGGTATTGAGTGACATAACTGTATGACGAACATAAATGACAAGTGGTAATATGGAAATCATGACATGTCATGAGCGGCATGACTTGGATTCCACGCTCATGGCGCGCTCGCGGCCGTTTCGTTAGCTTGATATACACCAAATTTGGTATTGAGTGACATAACTGTATGACGAACATAAATGACAAGTGGTAATATGGAAATCATGACATGTCATGAGCGGCATGACTTGCATTCCACGCTCATGGCGCGCTCGCGGCCGTTTCGTTAGCTTGATATACACCAAATTTGGTATTGAGTGACATAACTGTATGACGAACATAAATGACACGTGGTAATATGGAAATCATGACATGTCATGAGCGGCATGACTTGGATTCCACGCTCATGGCGCGCTCACGGTATTGAGTGACGTGACTGTATAACAAACATAAGTGGCAGGTGGTAACATGAAAATCTTGGCATGCATGTCATCTACAATGCCATTTACATGTCACGCTCATGGTGCGCTTGCACCCAGTTCGCTAGCTCAATATGCACCAAAATTGGCATTGCGCGACGTGACTGTATGACGAACACAAATGACAGGTCCTAATATATAAAACATGACATGCAAATTATGTAAAGCATGATTTGCTCCTTCCTGGCTGCTTCGCATTACATCGATTCCCACAGTGCGTTGGATCTGCCGGCTTTTTTCACTTCAATTCCAACGTTCGTCAAACGTGACGCCAAGAAAAAAAAATTTGTAAGCTGGCAGCACACGGATGGGTTATTTATCCAGACTTCAGTGTTTGGCTCAGTAGCTAAGTCTAGTCGCCGCGCTTCACCAAAACCAACTAAAAGGAGGCCTTAGCTCCATGGGCCTCAGTTATGTGCTCTTTCCACACACACTACGTGAGCAGAAAGGGCGGTCGCATCAAGCGGCATGGCCTCCGAGATGGCGGGCGCGCGCGGCGGGTTTCTCTCCGGCCGTCCCAACGCTGCGCTCGCCAGCAAAAAAACGTACATCGCGTCGCGCGCCCGGCTACCGCGAGATGGCGCACTCAGTTGGGATTCCGGCGGCAGCGGAGACCGCGGCAGAAAGCAGAGCGCGCGGGATTACAGCGTGCGCATGTTTTTATTTTTATTTTTATTTATTTTTTTTTGCGTACGAGCATGCATTGCCGCCAGGATCTTCTGGATGCACTGAAGGCAACTATTTTTTTTCTGTTACTGCATTTATTTTGGTCCAATTTACGGAGAAAAGCACGGCAACTGCTGAATTTTCCTGATATAAATTATTGTAAGGATGTATCAATTCGTCTGTGGTAGTGTTACTTTTTTTTCATTGCGGTCCGTTTTGTCTTGATTTGAGAAATACATTGATTTGAGAAATATACAGGGGTGTTCTAGCATTCTTCCTGTATGGGTGAAAACTGGGCTAATTTTCTTCGTTGAATCATATTGCCCTCCTATCGTGACACATCGTTTTACTATTTGATCGCGTACGGATATTTATGAGTTGGTCAACCGAAGCACGGTTACGCTCTAGATAACTGAGTGCCCTGGTGATGTCACTGAAGTAAGATGATAAGTGATTTTGCCGGAATATTGTTGAAGACTTCGATTAGCCGACCTACATTTACTCGACACGTCGTTCACAGTGAAAGTGACTGAGTTGTCATCGCCTCCTCTTTCGTCATCCGGATTTTGCTTACGTTTTGGTAGCACAATGGCAATATCAGTATCGTGTTCATTTACTGTGCTCTCGACTGCATCCAAATCAATCAATCGATCATAAATGAACAAAACGCGCCTGTAACCAGTCCGTGGTCGTCGCAGAACAGGCGACTTTTAGTCTAGACCACGGTCTAGACGTGTGGCGACCGCCTGCAACCTCCTCCTTGGCTTCCTGCGGCGCGACGGGAGGTAGTTGGAAAGAGAAACTGGGGAAGCCTCGTGGGCGAGTGCGAAGCATTGTGCGCTATGCGAGCGCGGCCTCGCGCCAGACTTGATGGCGCCGGCGACATCGCGAGGAGAGAGCATGATGATTGCTGATGCCGAGTTTGGTCGGCTCAGCTAGCGTTCTCCTCCAGCGTACGCTCGACCTTATTTCTTTGTAACGCGCTATGTATATGACTGCATGAAGGCCACAATCTGCCACTCCACTCTGTGCGGATAATGCTTCCTTTATGCCGATGTCACTTTTTTACTTCTTTACGCTGCTGTGACGGCATTTACCTGTTATACAATGCCAGTAAAGCATTCCGTAAAGAAGGAAGTGCCTGCAAGTTGTTAATAAAGGAAATATAAACAGTGTTCCTACTTTAAAATTTGAGTGCTGCTGTACAGGTGTTTTCATTTCCCTATATGTTGTTACACCGAAGGAAAAAATGCACAAAGGAAGCAAGCACCGATACCTGCTTTTTGCGAAACGGACTGCTTCCGTCGCAGGCCTTCAATCTAGCTTACAACATTATCAACATATCTATTGTGGGCTCGGGGCCAGTGGTCGGCCGAAGCCCTCAGAGAACACGTAGGCGACTGTCACGGATCTCCACCGCTCCGTAGGCCTCAACCGAGCCTATCCTGGCAGGCTCGCCACTTATTTTTGTCACGGATCTCCGGATATCGGTCGGACAGAGAGAACAGACGAGGCGGGAGCAGTATAAACACACATTTTTTAATTATACCCTAAATAGAAAGCACTCATTATACTTTAAAGAACTACAAACAAGAAGAAGAAACACACTAAATTGGACGCCGCTATAAACAAAGTTATCCCCCGAAGAAAGAAAAGAAAAGAGAACGTAAGTCGTTAGTTATTGCAAAGCGTTCTTCGCTTTCAGCACTCACGGCGTTTGGCGCCGATACGTGACGAGGCGAGGAGGCGTTGCGGTGGCACTGGCCTGGCCATCGGCGTCCGAGTCGATGGGGCTGACTTGCCTTGCAGGCCGCGTGTTGGCGTGGCGGCGAAGGCTGATGGGCTCGTAGTTCATTGATCTGCGGTGTCGCTGGTTCTGGAGGAGGCCAGCGTTCCACGGTGATAGGCTCGGTTGAGGCCTACGGAGCGGTGCCGTAGGTGGGTGCGTTGTCGGTACAAGAGCCGTTGGCGCACCCCGGTCGTTGCTGGTCGTTTCACCAGGTCCCTGGATGTGTCCTCACACAGGCGGTGGCCTCGGTGCGTTGCCGTAGGACGTCGGAGCTTGAGCGCCCGGAACACAGGCCGGCGACGCTCGTACGCAGCACACGCGTTCACCTTCGAACACTCCCGAGCCCCGCTGTCCACGTCACCTTCTCTTTTTATATCTTTCACCTCGTCTTCCTTTTCTTTTGGTGCCCTGATGCAACGTCATGTCCTGTTAGTCTTCTTTCTCTTCTTTGCGGTATTTTCCTTGTCACATAAATGTGACAGCGACAAGAAAAACGCGTTTAATTTACGAAGGCTCGGCAACGACTGATCGGTGTAGCGGCAGGGCGAGCGCGAGCCCCGGGCGTCATCACGCCCCGCCTCATCATCGTTCTTTTTTTTTCTCCTTCGCTAGCGCCCCCATACTATCAGCCCGCAAATTTCGAAGTATAGTAAGTTTCTAGCATATGCGGATCTCTTGGACAGGCATCGCTTTTCTAAGTGCTCTACTAAAGGCGGCGCAAATCTACAGCAAAAAAAAAAAAAAAAAAAAAGAAAGCCCATTTGAGAATCGATAGGCCCCGGCATTGACTTGGCCTCTCGTACACCTTGACCAGACATTTCCAAATCAGCGCGAGGTTAATAAAAGCGCAAAACCATTTTTTTCCTCGCCACATGCAAGCTGCGCCAACAGCGCGGCAGCTTTTCCGATCCTAGAGTTACTGTATATGCTACCTTTAGGTAGCAGAGTTGCGCATAGGTCCGCCATCTTGCCCGCCGAGGCATCCACGTCATGCAGGAAAGCCACCCCTTTCGAATGTAGGAGCCGACGCGGCCCAGCGGCTCCGTGCGCTTTCTCGCTCGTTCATAACCCGTCGCTGGCGAAATGACTTTGGCTTCGAAGAAAAAAAAAAGAACTCGAGCAAATAATGACTTCAGATGAAACTGGTGTTATAGCTTGTTCGATGGCAGTCACCACCGGAAGTAATATTTTTGTTTTGAATAGCGAACAAAAAGTTCGACTTAATTTGTCTAGATTTCTCGACAAATTAAGCTCAGCAAATCGCTCGTTTCACGTAGTTTTTGACGCAGCGCTTAGGTGGCTCGAGAAAACAATTGCTAGAACTATCACTCCGTGTTTTACAAATAACGCAAGCAAACGAGAATTTTCCGCATATCTACGTAGCTGTGGCATAAAGTAAACACTCGGTGAGGTTTCGAATGCAATGCCGCACAGTGCCCGGACTGAATTATAATGTTTTGACAGACCTATAAGGTGCATATTCACGCATTCACTCGCGCACAATTTTATCGTTCCGTCCCGTTCAATTTATGTCAACGGCTAGCCAGCCGTTGACCAGTGGACAGCACTGAGTCACGGCGCTACGCCGCACAGGCACTACTACTAACACTGACGTTCACTAAAAACGGACAACGCAAGACACAACCACAACACCAACGAAAAACAGTCCGCACTCAGCCGGATCGCCTCGCCAGAGTGCTTCGGCAGCGATGGCGATAGCGGTGGCACCGGCGGTAGAGCAGAGCAGCGGTGGTGGCGCGGCGGTCGCCAGCACCCGCGCGGCCGTGAAATTGGCTTTCCCTCAAAAGGATGCTTTTTGCGCACGTGAGCGCGCTTGGCGAATAGGGGCGCGAGCGGCGAGTTCTATCAGAGGCGCAACTCTGCTACCTAAAGGTAGCATATACACTGTATCCGATCCCAAGTAAGTGCGCCGCGGTGCGGAGAAAAGAGCAGGCCACGCCCACCTCGGGAAATACGCTCTCTCCGTGCGATTGGGACGGCCGGAGCAAAACCCGCCGCGCGCCCGCCATCTCGGAGGCCACGCAAGCGGCAAACGAGTTCGGCCACTTCCCGCGATACGTCGTAGTATCGCGCGTTCGTCGCGCGTCCACAGAACTGGCGTTCCCCTGCCGGCGCGTGTTTGTCAATGAGCCGTCCAGTTGCTCGTATTTTGCGCGTTCCTCCGAGTGTTTTCGAGTCTGTGAGGTTTAAAATTGTGTAAGGAAAGACGCTTACCGGCCGTGAAAATTCTATCTACCTCGATGACGCCGCAGCTTCATCGGGGACACTATGGTGCATGTGCTGAAGTTCCCGATGGTATAAATACTCAGAAATGCTTGGATACGTGCTACGCCACAGCAGAACCTTTTGGTCACCGAGAATACTACGATGTAAGAATGCAGAGCACCTTGCCGTCTACCTGCACTGACTAGCACCGGGAATGTGTAAGCAAGCACGTAGGAGCATTACATCCCAGCTGCAACGTTGTTGTAAGCAGCGAGATTCTGTCGAAGATGCAGAACTTCATTCCGATCCTGGTCTACGTTGCAGGATATGCAGTATACGGGGCCCTGAAAATTTGAATTGTGCAAAATGCGGAGACGCGCGAACTCAGGATAAGACGGCCACTGTTTCTGCCGCTCGTGAATGCGAAGATGTCGGGAAGCAGTTCGACCGAGGATGTCTAGCCTACCCATCGATAACCCTGATGCTCAGATGCACGTTGTCCTAGAGGAGCTCGCTACGCAGCCAGAACTGCTACCAATGGCCAAATTACGACGGGTCGTTACAAAGCTGACAATACAATTGCTGGCCAACGAAAAGTAATCCGACTTCGACGCCTCTGAGAACGGCCACTTGAGCGAAGAATTGCTAATACACATCCCGCGGTGCAGACGAACGTTTTGCTGAAGAACTTTTGTGGTTAGCTAAATGACTAACTTCTCGACACCGCGTGTGAGTGAAAATAAAGGAAAGCCAAAACTCTTCAGAAGAAATGGGTGTATTGCTCTTGATATAGCGCAAACACAACACGAAACTGGATTGCATAAACAATGTTTCACTCCTGAAATAGTCTTGCCATCAGATTTCTGCATGCTCGTTCTCGCAAGAAAAAAAAAAAAAGAATAGTTTCTTTGCGGAACCTCTCTTGAACAGCGCTCCGTATTTTTGCCGATCCGCCCCCTCATGTAACGTCATGCAAGCACACTTATTTCCAACATTGCCTCCAACGTACAATGAAGCCATATATAGGGCTTATGGAAGAAGAAATAGAAGGAAACGTTTTGCACTTTTCAGAATGATTGCATGCCAGCTATTCAGCAGGTTAGGCTATTGTGGCAAGGAAAGCCGCAGATAACGAAAGATGTGGTAAATTTCTTGGGTGCTCATTTGGGACAGAGGGGGGTTGTAGAAGCATTTCTGAAGTGCACAAAGAGCTTGCCCACGCCTCCCCCCTGCTTTTGAGGGTCATATAACAATACCTGGAAACCTGCTTTTCCCACGCGGTGAGGGGACGTGTGTTTGGCAGTGCAGCGGGACAGCGGTTGAACTATTTACAGCAAACAATTAGTGAGTCTTATTCCCGACTGCAGCAAAAAGTTCCGAAGCTTGGATAGTGCTTAAAAGTTAGACAATACGTGTATGATTACCGCACGTTTTACGGCCTGCCAATGTCGACTTTTTCCTGTTTAAGCAATAGTTTTTTTAGTATGGTCAGAAAACGCTGCCGATGGGTAGTCGAGGCTCCCAAGAACACGCAAGCCAAATATTATAGTGCAGCACGCGGCCTGGAACTTGCAATAAATTCTCAGTCAGCTAAACATTGCTTTCTCTTCTCTCGACAAATAATACTACACACTCAAAAATCACTGCGTCACAGGCCCAAGTATCGCCTTTGGCTGATTTGAGCATAGCGCGCTCAGGAGTTAGTGGTGCCGCCGCGGGAGGCCACGACTTGTCCACGCGTGCGCGCGTGATCTCACTGAAAAGCTGCGCGTTCGAAGAAAAAAAAAGAGAGAAAAAAAGTGCTCAAGGTCACGAGGCGCGCCTGACGCACCTTCTTCCCCCCGTGCCATCCCTCCCTAATTAGCTTCCAGCGCTTTCGTCAGGACGAGCGAAGAGAGAAAGCAGTTGCAGCGTGGCTCGTACTGGACGGATTCTCAAAATTTTTGCGACGGTCATTTTCTGAGGCAATAAGCTCCTTTAGTGAATCCATTCCATGGCTACTGGTAAAAGTTTTGAATGGCCCCTTTAATCAATAGTTCTAGCCTGCGTATCAATGAGTGCGGGCCACAACAATGTGCATTGTACTTTTCGCGCCGGCCTTATCAGTTTTTCTTTAGTGGCGTGATTATAAACGAAGGCTGCTGGGTGAACACAAAACACTTTTATTGACTTTCTGGCGCTTTTTGTTTTTTTTTGAGTATGCATCCAGACCGCTGCCTGATTACCTCGCCGGGTATAAATACACGCCACTCGAACTGCTTGCTTTCTGAATGCTGCTTATCGAAAGTGGAATATAATCTTCCTACGAAGGTTGGTGCCTCCTGTTGCGCTGCTTCAAATCTTGGAAGCGGCAAATATCCGCAAGCTTTCAAACACGCCAGAGAACAAGAGTGCGTTCGAGTCTGCGGCACAGCAGGCTCAAACGAAGCAACGCCGTCATGACTTTTCAGCTCGGGCAAGTTGAACTTTTGGACAATTTTTTGTCGATCGGCAAAGCCATGAAGGGCGCACCAAAACGTTCTTTACAAGCTAAAGGTCTAGACGAAAAGCTTGAGCTATTATTTCACTGCGCGGATAAAGGAAAAACCGACGTCTGTAGAGCACAGCGGTAATTTTCACTCACGATTATATTATTCTCAGAAAATCAGAGACGCTTTTCAAAAGAGTTTCTTCAAAACTAATTTGGTCCTGCGCTTCGTTGACTTCGAAATACCAACCCATTCAATCAGCTTCTACCTAACTTGCGATTTTGCCTTTCTCACTGAATACAAAAAGGCTCAGAGATGGTTTATCGCCATGAAATATCTACGGGGGAAGCTTAATATTGTACGGGAAAAGCTAAGCTACACGAAGAGCGCGAAATTCGAAACTATATTTATATATCAAGGAACTCAGGATATGAACCTAAAATATATATGTGTTCATGGCTTGGCCCTTCTTGTTCCTTACTGTGATTTTTTCCTTGTCTAAGGCAACACTCGTAAAGTATGTATGAACTTCCCCAACAGAATACTCTTTTATCCTCTGTCTTCCATGTCACCTATTTGAATGACTGAATTAAACCTTCATTTCATGGGAAAGGCCGGCTCTCGGCCGCAGTTTAGCATTAGGTGGGAAAGGGTTGGTTGGGCCAACAGCGTCAGGACGTTAAACTGGTACGAGTTCTTGTTAATTCATCGTACGCGCATAGATGTATCC
>JALIZH010013014.1:0-50451 GCA_030522465.1 Rhipicephalus appendiculatus
GCACATGCTTACTTGAACCATTGACGTTATCGGAGAGAGAGAAACAACTTTACTTGAGGTCAAACTAAGACCTATAGATATTCCTCCGCCAGGAGGACCATGGCCAGCTGGTCGGCGAAGGCCGCCGACGCCAACCACACCCGCCAGTGGGGAGGTGGGGGGTTAGGATAGTGAGGGGACTGTAGGGTAGCGGGGCATGAGAAGAGGACGTGTTCTGCGTTTGCGTACGTACATGGGCAATTAGGACACGAAGGATCGGAGCGGTAGCGATAAAGGAATAGGCGTGCTGGAGTGACCAGAGTATTGAGTTGAATGGCTCTTAGTGTGTGTGTTTGGGCAGTGGAGAGGGAAGGGTGTGGTGGCGGTAGAGTCTGCAATGAATGCCGGAGGTTTTTGTAGTGCTGCTTCAGAGTTTTCTTGTAGAACAGTGCCTCGTCCGCTATGGGCGGGTACGGCCAAGGGACCACCGGCGCCCGGCTATTAATCTCGCGGGCAAGCTCATGAGCGAGCTGATTACCGGTAATCCCCGCGTGGCCTGGCACCCACACCACTGTGACCAAAGCAGGGGAGAGAAGGGAAAGAGCGTCGGAAAGGTCATTATGAAGATCCTCGGAGAGTCGGTTGTCTCGAAGAGCACGGATTGCCGCCATGGAATCCGAACAAATGCGGTACCGAGGAGAGGCAGGAAGAAGGCATAATTCTTGCGTCGCATGAACGATTGCGGCCAATTCAAGAGATAAGGGGGAGGTGGGAAAGGAGAAAGGGCCAGCAGTGGATGTGATGGGAGTGTGAAGAGGGTTAGGCGTTATAACACAGGCAGTGGAGCCATGGCTTTGTAGATACGCCGCGTCAACGTAGCATGTGACAGTGTCCGGAGGGTAGGGGTCATGGAAGTGAGCGCGGGCACGTCGTCGTCCTTCATGAAGATGCGGAGTCATATTAGAGGGTATAGGGGGCACAGCGGAGATTGCTGGGAAGGGGTCGTTGAGGGGTGTGTAGAGGAAAGTCAATGGGCCGGATGCCAGCACGACGCAGTAACCAATGGCCCTGCGCAGAGCTGGATAAGCGGCCCAGTTGTCGATCTCTGTGGAGGCGCAACAACTCTGCTAGTGGAAGAAATAGGCCTGTCGCGTACAGTTTGGCTGTGGATGTGTGTACAGGGAGATGTAGAGCAGCTTTGTAGAGAGTGTTTAAAGCCGATTGAATGCGATGCATTTGTGCTTGCGTAAGTGTGCAGTATGGCAGGCAATAAAGGATTTTATTCAGAGCAAAGGCTGTAACAAGTTGATTGGCTTTGCATTCATCGAGGCCACCGCGCCGCCTGACTACTCGTCGGACTAAGTGAGTTACTTGGTGGCATGTAGTGATCGTGGACTGTGTTGCTTGAGTAAAAGAGTGCTCTTGGAGGGTAAAGCCTAAAACTCGGCAAGATGACGTTCGGGGGATGGGAGTACCCGCGAGAGTGAGAGAAATGAGTGGGTTAACAGACCGTTGGTATTTAGTAGTGGAGAGGAGCAAAAGCTCAGATTTCTCTGGAGCTGCTTGCAGACCGGAGCGGGAAAGGAATTCCGAAATGAGGTTGAGGCCGGACTGTAGTGTGAGTTCGACCTCTCCCGGTGACCCGTGAGTGCACCAAAGGGTAATATCGTCTGCATAAAGAATAGATTGTAAGTAGGGGATCTCAGACAAAGCCTTTGCGAGTGGGGCTAGCCCTATATTAAATAGGGTTGGAGAAAGCACGGCTCCTTGAGGTGTACCGCGCGTGAGTGTGATGGGTGAAGATAGCGTGTTCCCTAGTCGGAACTGGGCCCGTCGCGAGCGGAGAAATGCACAAACATATGAGTAGAGTCGCGGTCCGCAGCCACTGTCTTTGAGGGGAGAAAGTATAGCGTCGTGAAGTATGGTATCGAATGCCTTGCGCACGTCGACAGTGACAAGTGCGTGAACTTGATACTTCAAAGGTCGAAAGAAAGTTTCTTGGAGGAGGAGAAAGAGGTCTTGAGTAGACATGTGAGCGCGGAAGCCTATCTGATTGTACGGAAGAAAGTGAGTATCCTCGAGAAGATCAGTAAGACGGGCGAGAACCATGCGTTCCATGGTTTTCCCTACACAGGAAGTTAGTGAAATGGGACGCAGGTTAGAGAGTGTGGCGGGCTTGCCGGGCTTCGGTATGAGTGTGATGACGGAAGAGGTCCATTCATCGGGAAGAATGCCGCTGGTCCAGTGTTCATTTATTTGGTCCAAAAAAAATTCTTTGTCCGAATCTGGCATATTCTTCAGCAGGGTATAGGTGATGTTGTCAGCACCCGGAGTGGTTCCCGCCTTGTTTTGAGCCAAGGCTCGTTCCAGCTCGAGCATTGTAAAGGGGTCGTCCAAAACAGGTTAGGTTAACGGAGCAGTGGGAACTATACAAACGGGAATCGCTGGACATCCATGCTAGCCTCAGGTTGCATATTTGTGGAGCCTCACTTAGCAGACGATTTAGAACTAGAGCAGTCACTACATAAGTTGTTTCATCGCCTAATTGTCGTACAGTTTCAGACGTCGTCAACGGTCGATTACGGCTTCGATACTAAAGGCGCTGGCCACTGCAGGGAAGCTTTCAAATGGAACCGCGAGATGAGAATACCGCATAAACTATTACCGCCATTTACACTGCAAGAATGAATGGACCTCTTAGGTTATGGTACCTGCTAATCAATAGTTAGCGCACCGTTGCCCAACAAAGTTAAAAATTGTTAGCGGAATGCAAGGGCCCCTGTCTTTGAATTGCTGGAGGTCACAAAATGTCGCCTATAGGGTAATGCTCCCCAAGAATTACGATCGGACATGTAGCTTTTGTCGCGACTTTTATCATGCTGCCGGCATGGTGCAAATCACTCATACAAGGAATTGACTTTCGGCGTGAGTACGGAGCTCTGGTTGACATACGGGACGCAGTCCGCCGCGGTGGTGTTGAAGTTAGTGAGCTGGGATGCTGATCCGAAAATAGCTCGTTCGGTCCAGACCGCAGTGGTCGCATTTTGATGGCGACAAAGTGCTAGAGGCCCGCGTACTGTGCGATGTCAGTGCACGTTAAAAGAACACAAGATGGTCAAAATTACTGGACCTCTCCACTACGGCGTGTCGGATGATCATTTTGTTGTTTTGGCGTATTAAACACCACACATTATTATACGGGAAGGTGTATTAACATTCACCGCAGGTAAAGGTGCTGTGCACCACGACGCCGCAAGACAGAGAGAATGTCTCCATTACGCGTCTATGACGCAGCCTGGTTCCCGTAAGCTGTCCCGCATTGCATGACGAATGTGGAATAGCCAATTTTATATATGCCCTTCTGCTTCGGCAAGGTACTGCCGTCGTTCGGGGGGATCCTCAGCTTGACAAACTGTTGTTCTGTTGACAAAAAACACGAAAGAACGCCAACTCAGCAGCGAGGTTTCCGTCATTGCGTCTTTTGGAGAAGTGAACTGCACTCAGGCTTCTCTGAAACGGGATGGAACCAGAGAAAACGAACTACGTGGGCTGGTTGCGGACACTGGTTCAAGTACAACACAGACAGAGAAATAACGTCTGCTGAAAATTATTGGCCAGTTTAAATGCTGTTTCGCTTCAACAGCACGACTTAGTTCAACGCCGCTGCATAAACATCACCGAATCATTGACGAAACACCCAGACCCTTTCGACAGAACCCCCCTTATTAACCACAGATGAACACGAAGTCATTCATGAGTAGTTTAGAAAAATGATCAATGATGATGTGACATAGCCATAAAAGAGCCTCAGTGCATCAGCTGTCGTGCTCGTTAAAAAAGAAACAGGGCAGCCTCTGGCTCTACAATGCTTATCGCAAACTCACTAGGATTGAGAAGAAATATGTTTGGTCAGGGCTAGAGCTGTGCACGGGCCTAACTTTCAAGCCCGAGCCCGGCCCTGGCCCATTGACTACGTCGCAGGCCCGCCCGAGCCCGACCCCAAAGGGCTTCGAGCCCGTCCGGCCCGGCCCGACGTACAAAAACACAAATCCGGGCCCGGTCCGGCCCGACACTATGAAAGTTTGCTGCAGAGACAAGATATCACTTTTTTGATCATATTGCATTTTTGTTCAACATATCAAAGTTAAACATATGCAAACGACATTTGTTAATGTGTATACAAGGATTACAAGTTCTGTAAAAATAACAAGCTGCGCAGTGATTCGGACTTCAGTGAAGTGCGGTGCATCACATATCCTGTCGAACTGAAGTTCCGTTCGCTGCTCGCACTGGTAGCCGGAATCGCAAATATCTTTTTCGCAAGCATAAAAAGCGTAGAATAATTAGACTCCTTGTTCTTCCAGCAGTTTATTATCTATGATGCAGGACAGGAGGATGATTGTATAGATAAATAATCACAAAGGTGATCAGTGTGCTCATCGCTAAGTGCTAGAAAACAATTCCGGCACAACGTCTATATTTTTTTGGTTTGATGCGGGCTTTGCACCTGGCCCGGCCCACCCGATGCCCGAGATGATTAGCCCGAGCCCGGCCCGGGCCCGAGTTGGGAAGACGTCCGCATACCCGAGCCCGGCCCGCGGGCCGGGCCGGGCTCGGGCTTTCGGGCTACCCGGAGCCCGTGCACAGCTCTAGTCAGGGCCACGAATTGATTCTTTGGATAGGCTATGGCATGCGAGTTACCTCCTTTTTATAGACCATAAAAGTGGGTACTTGCAAACAGAGATTTAATGGGCGTGATCACGAGAACCTACAGATTTTACGAATTCATGGTTCTCATTTTCGTTTTATGCTCAGCAACAGCCACTTTTCAAAAGCGCATAGACACTGTTCTTTCCGGTCTCAAATTCAATACTTTTTTGGTATATCTGAATGATATCATAGCTTTTGTTCTACCTTATTTGAAGAACACCGCAGGTGGCCAAACTCAGTTCTCCAAGCTATCATCTCTACGACACTCTTACTGAAGTCTGAAAAATATCCCTTTGCATTCCAAGGCTGCAATTTTCGGGCCACGTGGTGAGTCAGGAAGGTGTAAGATCTAACCGCGACAAATTCGCAGCCTTCGCAAAGTTTCCAAGGCCCGCAGATATGCAAGCAGTAAGTCGCTTCCTCAATCCGTGAAATCGTGCATTGGCCGTCTCATCAGAGCGCATGAGGTTTTGGATATCACAAAACAATGTACGCCAGCACATCACTCAGTGTTACATCGAAAATCAGAACATCTACAAAACATAAAAAAGTCGTTGAAAATGAACCGCACACTTATGCCATCGTTGGGTAGCTTCCCCAAGACACTTTATGCCTCTTTCTAAACGTTATGTCACACAGTTTGAGTTCTTGCAATTTTTCATGCCTCCCTGTTGTGCTCAGCTTCAGGGGGGCAGTGCGACTTTCAACATGAATTTCAGACGACAGTGGGAACTTCTTTTGTGAGTATTAGGCGAACAATTGTAATTCGGCGTTATTGTGAGTTTTCTGTCACGCTTTTTTTTTGTGATGTTTGTTAAGAGAACTTTTGCTAAGATTCGCCAATACATTGAGAACTTGTTAGCAATATGTGAATATAGAAATGGCCGCGGTACTTCATTTATTAATTGTGCTCTTCAGTGTCAGACTGTACTATCGGTTTTCGAGCTCATTTTTTTTCCTTTGCAGGTTTAATCGAGCCTAACAGCGGATCAGTCCTCGTTTCAGGTAGAGATGTTAGAACCGCCGGCTTCGAACGGTTGGGGTTTTGTCCACAGTTCGACGCACTTTTCGCGGACCTAACCGTGTCAGAACACCTAAGCTATTTTGGCGGGGTAAGACTATTCTTTTGAAATTCTACTATTCTGATTTAGGTGACGTCCAGGTTCTGTTTGTCATCAATCTGTAATAGAAAGGAAATTCTCCAATGTGCTGGCCATGGAAAGGGAACTGTGGATAAGAAACTGGAAATCGCAGTTTCACCGCAAGCTCTACGATATTAACTGCGGAATGCTGATGTGTGCTTCTCAATCTTGGGGATTCACTAAATATGCACGAATACTTTGGCTGATAAAAAGGGTGATGTTTAGGCCGCAACTTTCAGCAGAAATTTCTATGATACAGCTAATAATTAATCGTGTTAGGGCATCCGACTCCTGTAACAATATAAGGCAGTGTTGGAATGCCGTAGTCTCCGAAAGTATTTGCATGAACCCTCACAAATTCTGCCATTTCAGTGGTTTTGTCATTTTATCGATAAGATATTCAGTTTTCTTAGATGCATTAGATACATTTTTGCTGCAGCTGACACTGGTCATTAGTGCGCAAACCAACAGATATTTGTAGTTGAAAAGCACGAGACAGCAAGCTCCTTATCGTTAGAATAGATACCGGACATCGCTAAAAACATTGGTTCAGCAATATACGCTTATTTCTATCACTTTGTCCCTGGAAGGAGAAAAATTGATTCGCTACACTTCTGTAATAACGTTTGAAGCTCCATTTGTATTTTTATATCTGGAGGTTGACTGATGACACCTTTGGGAGCCTCTTTATCTTCTTGTAGTTGCATGTGTATCTTGTATGTCGTCTTTGTCTCCTGCGACTACCATACGGACCACTTCTTTACTTGTGACTGCTGCTCCCCGCCATATTTTTTTTTCAGCACATTTATGTAAAAAGCTTTCCTGGTCATTTTCAGCAAAAGCTATATACCGACTTCATTGTTCTTTTGCGTAACTTTTGCGGAGGCTAGGTTCACGGTGCGTTGAAGGGCATTGCCCTCACCGGAGGAGAGTCTGGACAGGCTCTTCCATTGCATCACTGGCTTCTTTTCATCACTGGGCAATAGTACGTGCACCTTGGCTCCAGCATTGACATGTTTTCACAAGTACCCCTATTGCAAAAACCAGCGCCCCCCAGCGTGATACCAGTACGTTTTTTGGCGCTGGATCGCACTGGGAACACTGGTACACGCTGGGATTCACTGGCACTTCGGTGAGCGCACTGGGAAAGAGCTGGGTCGCGCTGGTAGGGGCGCTGGCTTGGCCGCTGTGATGCTGGCGCGTACTGGGAAGCGCTGTAAACGCTGGAATTTTCACTGGAGTGCGCTGGTGCACACTGGAGCCTGCACTGTTTCTTCCAGTGCGGCATGCAAGTTTCTGTAGTGTATGCGGCGGAATGTTTCGGTATGTTTGAATATAGAATGTTTGATTCGATGGTACCAATGGATGCTACCCTAACAGGCAGGCCCGTAGCCAAACAATGTTTTCGGGGGGGGGGGGGGCACTTGTTGAAAGCCTTGAAAAACACCGATCTTTATTATTTTTCCTCCGTAAACACCCCCTTCCATCCGAATTTCGAGGGGGAGGCCCGGGCCCCTAGCCCCCCCTCCCTTGGCCAGGGGCCTGCTTACAGGTCCCAAACATTTTCACAACTTCTAGCTTGGCAGAGAAAGAGAATGAATGATAAGCGCAAGACGCGTACATTATGTGATATATATGCGAAATCACCGTCATTTTTATTTTTCCATTTGGAATGCAGAAAAAAATGCGTCAATAACACAAAGGAGCCAACGCTGATTATTTTGCTTGATTTTTTTTTTCTTCTTATTCACGCAGATTCAATAACGGCGTTAATTCTTGCGGAGCACGTAGCAGCGATGAATGCACGTTTTGTGCATGCGCCGCACATATACCAGTCTGGCATCAGGGATTGGTTGTTGTAATGATTCCATTTTGCAGTGTTTATAAGTCTGGAGGCACCGGTCCTACCAGAAACAGCAAATCGTTACATCGCCGCACAGTTGGCGAGAAGCAATTCAGCTCTGGCTTCGCAACCCCACCCAACGGAGGCCAGAAAAACAGCCGCCGTTCGATATCACCACACCGGAAACTCATCTCTGGCACTGTTTGCCCTTCCACTTACTTCCGCTGAACTTTAGTTAACCATTAGAAAGGTTCCGAAGCTTGAATGCAGAAACTTCAGCCATCGCAACTGCGCTGCGCCGAGACCGGTCCTACCCAGCGAGACTCCCAGCGAGCGTTAGGCCTAGTGTGCCGGCCGTGTCCGTCTACATGTTACCGGCGCTTCGCGCTTTAAGTACACGCAATTCTAAAGCGTAAGAATGACTGTAAAGTACAGTTTGGACATTCGTTAACCTAAATTAACCATTTTTCCTTGTGTACGGTGTCCGCACAAGGAGCGACGACCACCGAAGCGACGCGCTTTCAGCAACGCGCACAAGCTGTCACCGAAAGCTGCCGGCCGCGCTAGCCGGCACTTCTCGTGACTCTTATGTAAGAACGCATAATTTTCAGTCGGTAATTTGGTACGCCTTAGTGAACTAACATAGTGACATACTCGTTTACCGAATTGTATTTTTATTTAGTTGGGCGGTTTCTTAGTTATAGGTATCGATAGAACTGCAAATCTGTACACTGGCACGCCCGCTGTACTGGCGTATCGTCGCTTGCGCGATAACACTACTCAATACTCAATCATGTACGCACCTGTTTATCTAACTAGTCATCATAAAACCTCTGTAAATGTTGACCAGTAGCAAGAGCGAGAAACGGCTATTAAAAAAATCGGCAGTAACAGCCAGCCAACAGTGCCTGCTCTACGTGTATTTCATATTTTTCGTAGTTAATATGTGAATTCTTAAAGAAACTTAGCGCTCTTGCCATTATCGGCATGTCATTCGGCACCGGCCGCCGTTCGTTTGTCTAATAAAGACGCAGTTGTTATTTGGAAAGGAAGATCGCGTCTATCGTGACTGTGCGACATGTAAACATGAAGCCCAACCATGTGATTGTTGGTTAAATAGTTGTTTTACGCACAGTTCAGCATGTTCCGGCGTGGCGTAGTGGGTAGAACACTGAGTTCAGAATCGGGAGGTGGCAAGTTCGAATCCTGCTGACGGAGACTTTTTTTTTTCATATGGCTTTTTTTCTTTTCTTTTTTTTTATTGCGTTAATGCGTTCTATATCACTTCTTGCACTAATATATTTATTTATGGCACATAGGCACCGCTATTTCAACGCTGTAGAGCCGTATTGCGCGGGAGTACCAGCGCCTCCCAGTAAAATGCCGCTCCAGCGTCCCAGTATCCAGCGCGATACTGGGCCCATAATCCGGCATGGCACTGGACGCTGGTACCCAGCGGCGCTGGGTTTTGCAATAGGGACTTCTTGTATTATTTCATATAACGGTATTTTGCTGTAATCAGGCTTGGGCGTACCAATTCTATGTTTCTTTGAGCTTCTTTCACAGTTCTGACACATGCATATATCTCCTTGTAACGTCCACGTCGAGCTCTCTGGTTACCTATACCTAAAACCAGTTAAATGTCCCCTAACCATGAGTCCGTATATCTTGAGACAAGTTGAGGCATCCTTTTGATAATTGCCTGATTCAATGAACTCACAGTCAGTGCGCCTCTCTTTTCAAAACTACGAAATCACGTTCTCTAATGCCACGGCTTCACTACTACGGCCATCACTTATACCGCCGCTAACATACTAGAAGGGACCAGTGCAAGTTGTTCAAGTGCCTTTACTGCGTGTCCCATTACGCTGGCTACGGAGAAGCCAAGCGGACACGCAGTAAGGCTAGGCTTGTACGGGTCATAGTGGTGTGACATCTCGCAAATCATCTAGAGGAGGGAGTCGTTGGGCCCGACTTTTAAGCCTGGTCGTCTCTTCAGAACACATTGCATCGAAGACCGGTACACGTTCTGTCTAGGTGCGCTGCTGCCTGTTGCCGTCTGAAGACCATGCCGTCTGCTCCAGCTCACTAGGGCCTCTCGCTCCCAGTGTTGTGCCTCGTAGCGTTCTCCATTTTCCCCCGCGTCACTTCTTGAGCCAGTTTCTAGCTTAAGTTCAATGTTCTTTAACGGCGTTCTCTTTCCAATATTACTTACATACATTTCACCTAGATACGTATTCTATACATCTTCATTTGCACCCGATAATCTTTCATGGACCAGCTTTTTACTTTCACTTTTTTTGCTCACCTCATCTTTAGTCCGCCATTTCATTCACTCATGGCATGGTGTTTTCATAAAAGTCGATGGCCGGAAGACGTTATTCTGCCGCCCCTTTTGTATCTCAGAGGGCTTTTGCTTATTTGTATAGAGAAAAGATTTCAGCCATGTTTCCGCAACATTGGTTTTTGTGTTGGACATTCTCCTCACTTCTTGAGACCTGTGAGAGACGGCCTGGTTTGTTAGGGTGAAATCTGTTGGTACATATTGCACCTGTGTTAACTAGACTATAGCAAAAAGGAAACGTAGGGTTACAGTATAAAAAGCACCACTCAGGTGAGTGCAATGGAGCGTCTGTTTTCATCTCGCATTCAAAATGTCTCGTGAAGTTTCTTTTTTAGATCAGAGGACTGGACTCTAAGGTAATACCAGGAACAGTGGAAAAGCTCTTAGCTGATGTCCGCCTGTCTGATAAAGCGCAAGCATTCCCTGAAGAACTCTCCGGTGGAATGAAGAGGAAGTTGTGCATTGCTTTGGCACTTCTTACAAGTCCGGAGGTACGAATGTGTCGCTTCGTAATTTATATTGCATGGCATCACACGAAGAGTTGTGTTCCATTATTCGGAAATTTCACATTGTCCATTGAAACTCTTATTTTTTTGTCTTTAAGTACAGTTTACGCAATGTTAAAGGTAACCTGAATGAATTGAAATATATCTTAGGTCATTAATCGACTGAAATGGGCCAGAAGTCTTACCGTGTAAAACAGAGTTTATAGAGAAGAAGGTTTTGTCGTTGGCATATATATATATTAGTAAATGGTACAAAAACCATGCCGTACACATATCGTAAAAATCTCGCAAACTGGATGATCTATAGCAGTGTCGTGAGCGTGGACAATAGCCGCCACTCTGGTTTTGACCTTTATTTTAAAATGCCACGTTCCTGATTTGAATCAGAGTCACTTGTATGCTTCACAAGAAGAAAATCAAAATTTCGAAGATACAGTTAAATCTGTCAATACCGAACTAAAGTACATGAAATTATGGTGTGTAATGAACTGATTTTAGCGCTAATGCGCAGAAAAGGTGACGGACGGCTGCATAAAAAAACATACGAAACACATGTTATATGAAGTCGAACATCAGGCAACGTGAAACACAATAATCAGTTGGCTTTTTCACACGGAGGGGGGGTTTCTTCATTTGCATCTCCGATAGTGGGCGGTGTGACTAGATGGACGCCGCCTAGAGCAAGTAGAAATTATCGTTTGCGATCGCGTGCTTTCAGCCATTCCTCGCGGTCACACTGGTCAGCTCGATCGGTGTCGTCATTCGATTCTCCGCTCCCGTTAACACAATATCTACTGTAAAACGGAAAAACCTGGCGGTTTCCGGCTGTGCTGGCGAGGATGATCACAGTCGACCATAGGGAAAATAAGTTCGACGATGTCGCTGCCTAATGCACAAGAGGCATGCAAAGTATGATAATGTCGTGCGTGTTAATTTTTGATATTGCCACGCGCGTTTCTTTTACTGTATTCGGTTTCCGCCCACTAAGACTATCAGCAGTACTCGGCGCAGACCGCGCCTTATTGTTCCAGAAGCTTCTCGCTTGTAGTAGATCGTTCCGTTAAGATTGCACGCAAGACGCTAACACTCAAGATTATTCCAGAGCTTGCGCGACGACTAGTGATAAGGCTAGAATGTTCGACGTGTGAGTTATAAAAGCCGACGCGTTCCAACGATGTTCAGTTGATCGCCGCCCGACGCTTCGTTCGCCGCTATCTGTGCCAGTGCGTATTGCTGACGGCCACAAGTTCGGCCAAATTTTTATTTATTTATTTATTTATTCGATACTGCGGACTCTAGGTCCAAGCAGGGTGGTTCATACAAAAAGAATACAAACAACGTATGAATTACAGAGCAGAAACAACATGAATGGCAAACAACTTTTTTTTTTTTTTTTTACAGATTCATACACCAGTAAAGCAGTTCCATTCCTCAATGGTTCTTGGGAAATACGAAAACTTAAATGTGTTAGTGCGAGAAAAATATGGGGTTAAGGCATTTGCGTGGTGGTGTCGGGTGGGCCTGCTAGTTAGGGGTGTCAAATAGGCGGATGGGTCCAGAGCTAGCTTTTTGTTCAAAAGTTGACAAAGAAAATCTAACCTAGCTTTTTGCCTTCTTGTCTCTAATAAGGGAATATCATTGACTTGCATTAAATCTGAGGGTGAATCTAACGCGGAAAACTTGTTGAAGATAAATCTGACAGCTTTTCTCTGAATGCGCTCAAGTGCGTCAATATTGCGTTTAGTATAAGGGTCCCACACTATGCTCGCGTATTCTAGTCGTGGTCGTACAAGGGCAGTGTAACTAAGTAGTTTAACATTTGTGGGAGCAGTTCTAAGTTTGTGTTTAAGAAGACATAGTTTGCGAAAGGCAGATGAGCAAACATTATCAATATGGAGATTCCAAGATAAGTTTGAACTGAGTGTCACACCGAGATATTTGTAGCTATTTACTTGTTGTAGTGGTGAAGACCCTAATGTGTATGTGTATGATTGTGGATTCTTTATGCGAGTCACTGGAAGGAAGACACATTTGCTCGCGTTGAGACACATGTCCCATTTGTCACACCATTCACATATATTGCACAGGCTAGAGTTGAGATCGTTGTAATCGCTAGTGGAACTTATTTCTTTAAACAAAACGCAATCATCTGCAAATAATCTTATTTCTACACTAGGGTGAATAACATCAACAATATCATTAATATATAACAGAATAAGCAAAGGACCTAACACGCTGCCCTGCGGTACGCCCGATGTGACCGGAAGAAAGTCCGAATGTTGACCCCCCTATATCAACGAACTGTTTGCGATTATGAAGATATGCAGATATCCAACAAACAAATATTTCGGGTATACCTACTGTTCTAAGCTTGAAAATGAGTTTACTGTGGGGTACTTTATCGAAAGCTTTACAGAAGTCTAAGAAGAGCATATCTATCCTACCGTGTCTATCGATGGTTGATGCAAGAGAATGAAACAGGGTGACGAGTTGAGTTACGGTGGACAATCCTTTCCGAAAACCATGTTGATATTTTGTTAATATACAGTGCTCTTCGAGGAAGTTAGTTATACTAGTAGCAATAATGTGTTCGATAACTTTACAACATTGAGAAGTCAGGGAAATAGGACGGTAATTTCCAAGTGCCAAGCGGTCTCCCTTTTTAAAGATGGGCACAACTCGGGCTGTCCTCCAGTCACTGGGCAGTTGAGAAGACAACAAAAATAGTTGTCCAATAAATAATTTCTTCCTTGACACGCCGACTTGCCTTCGTCGACGTCACGACCACGTGACAATATATTCGGGTTTCGAAATTTTTTAGATCATTCTGTTAAGATTGCGCTCAGGACGCGAATAGACTATTTTACTGAAGCGCTTACGCGGCCACAAGCAATAAAGCTAAAAATTTCAATCCCTCATGTATAAAAGCCGACTCGATTTACCTATTAGAAGAATATCGATGGCCCAAGCTCTGCTCATCGCTATCAGTGTACTACGTCATGCAGTGCTTGTTGTTTAACTTTTCCTTTCCCGTGCGCAGGTTCGCCCAAACAAAGAGTTAGGTCTTTAGTAGCCGGGCTGCCGTCTCTTCTCCGGTACGACCACGTGCCGATATCGACATAAAACACCAACGTTATGGCCAAGGCTGGCTAGAGGCTGCGGGCGCCCGACGAATAAGCACATTTGCGTATGAAGATATTGAGGCGCAATACATATCAATACCGTATGTGTTCAAGCGTAGCCCGCCTCTGGATATATCACGCACCCGGAACCACAAACCGCGGAAAAATAAACTGGAATAATATCATGGTACTACCGTGAAGCATTGTGCTAAGGATGAAACAGTCCCTGCAGGGGCTTTGCGCAAGCAGGAGTTTTGTGATCACGGACTGGAGCCAACGAAGGGGGGGGGGGGGGGGGGAAGGTTAGACCCGCTCCCACACACCGCCTTGCGTGGCATTGCAGTGTCTGGGAAAACGGGGAACTGGGGGGTGCAGCTGACGCCGGATGACTGGACCTTTACGGCAACGTGGCAGATGCAACACAACCCTTTGGCCCCGGCTTCATGTACAAGGCACCACGGGCTGACCTACTCAGGGGAAATCGGCGGTCGCCCTTTTCTAACCCCCTCTCTGATATTATTTTTGGCCGTCTTCTTTATTTGCTTTCCTGTCTACTACTCCCTTCAGTTACTTCCGCATTTTCGTAGGCACCCTGGGTTAACGTTGTGCGAATAGTCAA
Source organism: Rhipicephalus appendiculatus (assembly GCA_030522465.1). Lineage (NCBI taxonomy): Eukaryota > Metazoa > Arthropoda > Arachnida > Ixodida > Ixodidae > Rhipicephalus > Rhipicephalus appendiculatus. Next base: position 14,266 of record JALIZH010013014.1, read on the forward strand.
CCTTGGCCTATGCATATTGTGTCATAGTGGCCACGTATAGCTTACGTCTCCTTGTTTTCCGGTATCACGAATCTTGTAGCATCCTCGTGTTGGGCTCCGTGTTGAGTGCCTGCCATCATGGCTGATTTGAATCCAACTACCATGGATGAAGCCTTTCTGTTGTTCAGTGATCATGCCGCTGCAAAGCGCATACGCACCGAAGAACTGACCTTTTTCAGTCAACCCAAGGAAGTATTCCCCCCACTATCACGTTGTACACCCTTCTAGAACTCCGCAACAACGGACAATTTGACAAACTAAAGAACCTCGTAACTTTTTGCGACATTCCCATATTTTAACACCCCATAGCTCCATGAACTCTGCACTTAGAGTTGTGTCTCTCTGTGTTGTGCGTGTGAACTCGGCACGCATTTGTTGTGTCCACTTGTTGTCCTCTTTTTGTGCTGTCGTTCGTCCCACTTTAAATAATATGGAGTCGTGTCAGACACACAACTCCTTGACTTTACTGAGGCTGAACTGCTCGACAGGTGCAAGTCTCAGAATGTTACCAATGTAAAGCGAATTGTCATCACAAGAAACAATCTCAAAATCTCCACCATATGCTTGATACTGACGTTTGCGACTAGCGAACTACCCCGAAGCTCAGAAACTGGGTTCACGATTACACCTATCAGACCCTGCACCCCAAACCCTCGTCGATGTTTACAGTTTCAAAGATTAGGCCATAGCTCTCAGAACTCATGATGAAACAAGCGCAATAGGCACGAATGCTTAAAATGGACCTAGGACGGAGCGCTCACTAGCCTCAGAATTTCTTTTATTTTTGAGAGGCCGTTCTTATATATGCATCTCACGAACACACGTCGCCATAAACCATGCTTATTATCACCAACATTGGGAATCAACGCAAGACGGCGATGATAGGTGAGTGCATACAGCAGGAAAGCACTCGTTAAACCCCAAAATAAAAAAGAAAGCAAAGGCACTCAATCATATTACGCCCAAAAAAAAGCAAAATCATAATATGTTAGCAGAACAGACGCCTGGCAGATACACCAATATCCTCCTTTCCTAATTCCAAAGGCTTCACTTATTTCTCTTGTTCGCTTCTTCTGCTTGTCTACTATTACTCTGCCACAAAGTTCTTTCTGGTAACTACACTCCTTGCAGAACATCACTAAGTACGAGTACGGGGACCCCTTTAGCGAACCCTGTTGTTCGTGAAGGTGCATATTAAGGCAACGACCCGTTTGACCAGTGTATTCCTTTCCACATGTGCAAGGTATTCCGTACACGACATCTTTTCTGCACTCAACATACCTTCTGCCATGTTTTCTGTCGCATCCATCTGTTTTTTCTGTGCTTCTCTTTGCGGCCGGGAGTCTCTCTCGAGCGTTCGAAGAGAGCGGACATGTTTTTAGAGCTCTTGCGGCTGTGGGAGGCGCTGTGGCGTCTCTTGCAACGCTCCCGCTATCTTCCGCCAAGGCTTATTGCCAGTGCTTCAGCGTTGCACCCCGCGTTCCTGCCGCGCCCGGTCACCACCGCTATGGAGGTTGTGGTTGATGGACAAATTATTTCGGCAGAAGAATGGTCGGACGGCTCTTGGCAGCCATCGCCCGGTTTTCGCGCCCAGGAGAAGCGACGTCTCGAGCTCCGCCAGGGGACGCCGCCCTTGAACGCCACCCAGCAAGCGACGCCGCTACGCACCGACCTAAAACCGCGCCCACCGCCCCGGCGAAGAGGTGGTCCACTTCCAAGGATGCCGCCTGACGCCATACACATCGTGGGACGGCCCAAAGCTCCCGTTGACCTGACGAAGCTGCCGCCATGGCAACTGTACGAAGCCCTGCTCAAGGCGCCGTCGTTACCGGATCAGCCGCCGGCGTCCCGCGACAAAGTACGGGTTCACGCCACAAACAACACTTTCACCCTCAGTGTACAAGAGTCAGTTCGAGCACAGGCCTACCTTCGCATCACGTCCCTGCGGATTGGGGTCCTTAGCGTCGAGTTTCACGTTTACGCCCCATCGCCCGACGATGCCTTTCGTGGCATCATGTTCAACGCCTATGACAACTTTACCAATGAAGAAATTCTGAAGGACCTGCAAGAGAGCAACCCAAGCATGCCTGTCGTGGGCGGCCGCCGAATGGGACGGACCAACCACGTACTCGTCACCATGCTTGGAGACTGTTTGCCTCGATGGATATTGTATCACGGCGTCTGCATTCGACTCTACCCCTTCTACGCAAGAGTGGAGGCGTGTTTCAACTGTCGCAAAGTGGGCCACCGAACTGACGTTTGCCCCCATCCCAAACGCAACTGCTGTCCTCGTTGCAGCGACGACCACCCGCCGACCCCAAAGGGTACCCAACCGACGTGCCTTGCCCGCTGCATCGTTTTAAGGGCGGCCACGTAACGAACAGTTCGAACTGTAAATACCGTTTTATTAAGAAGCCCACCCCGTCTGGCAACGCGCCGAACCAAGCGCACCAACAAGAGCAACCACCGCAGCAGCCATCGATCCTTCGCAACAGTCGCTCACCGTCTCCAGAGCGGTCATTCCCGCCTCTCGGCCAGCCGCAGCAGCAGGAACAGACCAGCCGCTCCAGCTTCCGCTCACGCCGCAAGTCCCGATCAAGGTCTCGATCGAAATCTCGCTCGAGATCCCGATCGCGCTCCCGTTCGGCTAGCCACCTCAACTCATCCTCGTCGACCCTCCCCTGCTCGCCGGAGTCATCCCAAGGATCGTCACAGTCGTCGTCCACGCCCGGTCCCAAGAAGCTCGCCTGGGCCCAAGGACCCCCAGCGTCGCTCAAAGCGTCTCCGACGTCGTCACCCGAAACACAGGTGAGGGAGCTGGTCAGGGAGAACTCCTCTCTTAAGGCACAACTGTCCTCGGAGGAGTCTCAAATCTCTACATTAATGTCCCAAATAGGACACCTTACACAATGCATCCAGTCATTAGAAGCGAAGCTAGACAGAACCCTTACGCAACCCCCCGCAACCGCGTCGCAACCGATGGAGGAAACCGATATCGCTGTGGCGGTGTCTAAGGCAGTATCTGCGGCTCTCACGACCCTAGACGCCAAATTCGAAGCCCGTTTCAACCCTCTGCAACAGGCCATTGCGGACACAAACAGCTCGCTGAACGCCCTCAAGAGTTACACGGAGGCAACCAATACTTCACTGAACGCTCTTAAAAATTACACGGAGACCACCACAGCCGAAATCCACGCGCGTCTCGAGCACCGCCAGCGTTCGCCCGCGTTCGGCCAACCTGCCACGGCGCAGGAGGGCCTTAAACCCGCAACGGCTTAATCATGGCGCGTCCCACACTCACCGTGTGGCAGTGGAACTGCAGGGGGTACCGTAAGAAACAAAGCCACCTGCAGCAACTCGTACAGAAACTGCAAGCTGATCCGCAGGCGACGGAGCCGGCCCCGGATGTTATCGCCCTGCAAGAGACGTCCACTCCCTCCACATTACGCGGTTACGTAGCCTACCATCAGCTCGGTTCGCACGATTCCCCCCTGCACATCCACGCTCGTTCACAACGGCCTCACGGCCGTACAGCACGAAATAGAAGCAACGGGCATCAGTACACGCTCGTCAAGATTCTCCCTCGCAAGCGCATAGACAGGTCGTTGTTCGTCCTGAATGTATACAGTTCCCCGCGTGAGAGAGCGGCAGACTTCTCCCACCTATTCAATGAGACCATAGCTCTTGCCGGTGCCGCGCAGCTGCTATTGCTCGGCGACTTTAACGCACGGCATCTCGACTGGGGCTACACGCACACAGACCCGAAAGGCACAAAGCTATGGTCGCTAGTACAAGACCTTCGCCTCACCCTGCTTAACGACCCGCAGCAGCCGCCCACACGAGTAGGCAACAGTGTGTGTCGCGACACCTCGCCAGACCTCACGCTGTGCAAGAACCTGACGCGCGCAACTTGGGACAACACGGACCTTTTAGCGGGCAGTGACCACAACATCCTCCTGATCACAATTGAGACGCGCCTAAGTAAGAAGCCGAGACCCACGGCTCGCATTACCGAGTGGCAAAAATTCCGCCAACTGCGTGAAGAAAGAGCCCCCGACACCATTACCGACATCAACGAATGGATCGCCTCCTTGCAAGAGCACGTGCAAGCCACAACCCGCGAGGTGGAGACCACCGCCGACTTGCCCACTACCGACTCTCGCCTCCTCCATATGTGGGACGCACACGCTGGCATCTTGCGCAGGTGGCGGCGGTAGCGTCACAACAAGAAGCTACGCCGTCGCATCGAGACTAGCGCGCGAAATCGAGAACCACAGCCTCGCCCTCGCGCGACAGCAATGGGGCCAGCTGTGTGACGGCCTCAATGGGCAGATGAGTTCCAAGAGAACGTGGCACCTACTGCGCCACTTGCTCGATCCCGGTACGTCACAGTCGTCTGCACAAAAACAGCTGCAACGGCTCCTACATCGCTACCCTGGCACGGACACCGAGCTGCTCGACGAGCTAGCTCTTCGTTACGTGTGTCTCGCCTCGCCGGACGCACCGCCAGAGAACCTGCCCCCGTACAGCGGCAAACCGAACCCACAACTCGACGAAGATATTACAGAGGCGGAAATCTACGCGGCCATGCTCAAACTCCGCACAACTTCGGCGCCTGGTCCTGACGGCGTAAGCAACAAGTCCCTCCGAAATCTAGACGCCAAATCGGTGGCCGCGCTCACGCAGTACGCTAACGAGTGCTGGCGTTCGGGCCACTTACCGCAAGAATGGAGACACGCGAAGCTCGTATTTATCTCGAAACCAGGCAAGAAGATGGACATCACCAACCTACGCCCCATATCGCTCACCTCTTGTCTAGGGAAGCTGATAGAACACGTCGTCCTAGCCCGATTACAAACCTACGTTGAAGAAAATGACCTCTTCCCTCATACGATGCTCGGTTTTCGCGCCCACTTATCGACGCAAGACGCGCTCGTGCAAATACACCATGACCTCCTTCAGACCCCGCCGAAAGCCGGCACTCGCGCAGTGCTCGGTCTTGATCTCCACAAGGCCTTCGACTCGGTGAGACACGTGGCCATCGCGTCAAACCTTGCCGCCATAAATCCTGGCGAGCGGACGTACAACTACGTCTGCGACTTTCTCTCAAACCGCACCGTCGAATTATCGCTGGCCGGCAGCTCCGCCTCTAAACGCCTCACACTCGGAGACAGAGGCACCCCTCAAGGAGCGGTTTTTTCTCCATTCCTCTTTAACCTTGCCATGCGCAAGCTCCCATCTTTGCTGAATGGGATCCCAGGCCTCCGCCATACTATCTACGCCGACGACGTCACGCTGTGGACGACTACGGGCTCAGACGGCCAGATCGAGGAGACCCTCCAACGTGCGGCCGACGCTGTCGTTAACCACGCGACGCAGGCGGGCGTCACGTGCTCGGAGAGCAAGTCGGAGCTCTTACTGCTTCGGCCTCCCGACCACCGTAGGAATAAGTCTCCTCCCCCACCGGCCATCCACGTCTATGTCAATAGCGTAGCCGTGCCCCACGTGGATCACATGCGCATTTTAGGCCTATTCGTTCAATCGAATCAACGAAACACCATCGCGATAGAACGTCTCACCATCGCCGTTACTCAAACAACCCGCCTCATCGCCGGCGTGTCTGCTCGCAAGCAAGGCATGAAAGAACAAGAGCTGCTCCAGCTTATCCACGCCTTCGTCATCTCTCGTCTCACTTACGCGCTACCTTACCTTCGCCTACTGGTATGCGAGCGAGACAGAGTCGACCGACTCATCCGCAAAGTGTACAAGATGGCTCTTGGCCTCGTCCCTACGACCTCAACGTCGCATCTCCTCAGCATCGCCATCCATAACACTATCGACGAACTGATTGAAGCGCATCGTACAGCACAGATCCAGCGACTTCGCGGCAGCAAGACCGGCCGCTGGATACTCGCGCGCATCAGCATCTCCGCCTCGCCATCAGGCGCAGACCCGATCTCAATACCTCCACCCTTACGTCGACGGTTTTTTATAAAGCCACTGCCGAAAGATATGCTTGCTGGACACCACGACGGTCGAAGGCGAGCACGAGCCCAAGCATTATGCGACGCCTACGCCTCGCGGACCGATGCGGCCGACGTCGACGCGGCCCGCTACCCCACTCAACCAAGCGCCTACGCGCTCAGCGTAATGGCTACTCGCACCCCCCATCGACACCAACGCAGTCTTACGAGTAGCCGGTTCCGTTCGAGCCCTCCACACCGCCGAAGCCGAGGAAGCGGCTATAGCTCAGTGACTCGAAGCGGCTATATTCTCAGTGACTCGAAAACTGCCACCTCCCATTTCGCTCGCGGTGCCATTGCTCCCGGTACCCTACGGCTCCTTAGGTTCCTCGCCCACCGTGAAGACGAGGATCAAATTCCCATATCTCTCGTCTGGGTCCCGGCGCATGCGGGAGACCCGGGTAACGAGGCCGCCCACCGGCAAGCTCGAGAATTCGTCAACCGAGTGATGGGCCGCGCCACGGACCCCGAGGACCTCGGTGAGCCCCTGACCTCCTATCACGAAATAGCCCAGCACTATCGCCTCGCGCGACGAACCAAACCACCGCCGCATCCCAAACTCACGAAACCACAAGAGATCGCGTGGCGTCGCCTCCAAACGAACTCCTTTCCGTGCCCACAGATATACACGCACATTCACCCCGATCTTTTCAGTCCGCATTGCTCGCAGTGTGGCTCAGTCGCCGCCCTCTCTCACATATTATGGGACTGCAGCGAGGATCCTCGCCCGCCTGATCTCCTGACCACTCCCTCGCCTGAGGCGTGGGAAAGTGTACTCCGCAATCCGAGCCTCGAGGTACAGCTCGGGGCCATACAACGTGCCGAGGAGGTGGCGGCCAGGCACGGCCTAACCGCCATCCCTCTGTGAAAATATTTTTCACGTAAATAAAGTTGTTTCTCTCTCTCTCTTTGCGGCCAAGTTTTGCATTGCCGGACAAAGCTGACAATTTGTTTTGGATGAAAATAAAACCCACTACCCACACCTTAACGCAACCGTTTTCAAGTGATGTGAAACGTTATGCAGGTAATGTACAACCAGTATCTTTAGCGAAAAATATTCATAGTCCCTTAGAAAGCCTCAACGTCGTATCGACCCAGTTGTCCCTCCACTTGCAGAGATCTTACTGATCCTTTGTATATTTTCTCACGGTGAACGCAAGAAACGAACACGCCTCGAACTCCTGTCAGTCGTTGACAGGCATCCTTTGGTGAGACAGCCCTACTCACTTCGCGTGAGGGGCCTAGCTGAGGAAATGGGTCTCTCACTCTATGAACACCGTGTAATGGTTGCCGCTGCACATCTGCCAGCGTGGCAGTGACAGCTCATAGAATGTGATGTATTCTTCCAGGAAGTCGCAAAGCAAGCGCCTATTGCACATATCCGTACATGCTTCATCGGAAGTATGCCGCACAAATACACTTGTCCTGAATTCTATACAGATGGCTCAGAGTCGCACACTACTGTGTCGTATGCAGCGTTGGTTCAACTCTTGCAGATGTCCGCGTTGAGCACCATAATATAAGCATATTAAAAGCAGAGGCTTATGCGATATATACAGACGTCTAACATATTCAACACTTAAAACTACAAAGTTCAGTAATATACACCCATTTCCTAAGCATGATGACAGATATGAAAACTCTCAAAAAGGACATCCTTGTCTGACTCTACTCACTTTTAAGGCGAGAGCCTTTACTGCCTCATGCTCACGTCCGTCCATCCGTCCGTGTCCGTCTGTCCTTACCTCCGTCCGAGCCCTGGCACGGTGCCAGGTGGCCGCCGGGGTGCGCGAACGGAGGCCTGTCGCGTCAGACTTTACAGCGCTCGCGCTTTGCTTGCGTAGCGTCGCTGTGCCCAGCGTTTCCAATCATGCAAGGAGGGAGACGCGCGCATCGCGTTTTATTCTTACCGAACCGTCTCAGTGGACACAGGTGTTCGCGGAACACACTTGCGAATTTACAAAGGGTCCGTCAATTTAAGCGCTGGAACACGGATGGCGTTTGCACGATGCGCAAAGCGCAAGAAAATGTGAACGGAGGCAGATTATTCTCGTGTCTCGCTGCGATTCGCGGTAAAAAATTAAAAAAGAAAACACGCGCACATTCCATTTGTATGCCATCCCACTGGGAGTGTAAAAGAAAAAAAAAGACATGGCATAGTCAGTCGAATGGCCACAAGCTTTCGCCGAACACACTTTGGAATGTACAAACTGTCCTTCAATTTTTTTATGCAAAGTCGACACTCAACCATGTTGTGGGGTGCTGGGTACCAGGACACCGCGAAATCCGAAGGAACGTGTTGTTGGACCAGCTTGTTGCATCCGTCCTAGATAATGCTCCCGATATATTCATATCAGTGACTGCACAATACATAAACCAATGGCTGAAATAAAACTTCAGGGCTTATTCGCAGCGTTTATGGGACAGAAAAATGCGAAATAAACAAAATAAACAATCACGTATTGATGTGACGCGACACGAGCACATCAAGCGGACATGCCTTAACGCCGCCAATTGTAAGGTAATTATACCTGGAAGTATGCTTTTCTCCACAAGGGTGCGGCTTGCTTACATCCCGTAGCTTTGTTAGTGCAGAGTGAAGTATAGAACATTGGCGCCCGCTCTGCCACCGCATACGTCTTAATGTTTAATGTCATGAGCAGTGGCGCTTTTAAAATCCGCATTGTGAAATTCATTTTTTTCGGGGCCGCGCCGTGTAGGGTGAGGAAAAGGTTCCATGACCCGCTTAATTTTGACGTCCAGTCCACAACGCGCCATCCCCAACGTTTCGAGACATGTAGTACATGTCGCGCATTAACTCGGTGGCGGCTGGGTGCGCCGCCTTAACTTTATGAGAAGCACAAGAAAAATGATATCTCACCACAAAAATTTGATATTGAAAACGACCCTCGTTTTCAGATGCTAGGGGCTACTGGAAGAATAATAACGTGCCAGAAAGCGTTTGCCTTGCGAGGACATTTAAAGATTTTACCACAGCCTATGAGAGCTGTCTCAATTCAGACCGATTTTGGCCATTTTCAAGTTCGATTGTAAACCTCGGAAACGAGGTTTAAAAAACAAATACCGATTTAAGGTTGACTCAGAAGCGCTCTTTCAATTGATATGCACCTTTTTATATCCACCTTTCAATTGATATAGTCTGTATATAACCATACAACTTCCGTAGTCGTTTTTGTTGGTCTTGTTCCGGTTGCTATGTAGCAGCCCACATGTGCTTCTACATTGTATATCGAGAGTGTGCAGGAGAGCGAGACGAATATGCGGCTTCGATGCCTCAATGAGTCCACCTCGCCACTGGTGCTGGCGGCGCTCGCAATTTCAGCTTCTGTGCTGACATCTGGTGGCAGCTTGCTCAGCTACGTCAATGCCTCGAATTCCTGCCCATGCCACCGCAGGAGAGTCAAACTTTCGATCCTCCTTAATTTTGCTCGTGAAACAGAACATTTTAAGGCTACTAAGCTAGTATGGAAAGTGTTGCCTTCCTGCATAGTCTTCATTTAAGTAGCTTGGCTAAAAAAGTACATCATGCGCATTCTTTCGCGCATATCAAAATAAACTCACAATGCAGTTCATGGTGGTCTAGAAATACTGAAAGTATTTTCTGATGCTTCAATTTCAGCGAATATTCTGCGTTTGCTTTTTATGCAACTCATATATTCAGTGATGGTTGGAACAAAAGACGTTGTGCAGTGAGTAAAAGTGCCATCAGAACCTAAGTATCTTTGACGCATAACAGGTGCTGATACTAGACGAACCTACGGCGGCATTGGATCCCGAGACGCGGCGCAGCATATGGTCCTTGATAAAAGAGCTACGTGGCAAAGCAAGTATGCTGCTCTCCACGCATGACATGGAAGAGGCCGATGTTTTGGCCGATCGGATCATCGTGATGTACAGCGGCAGTATCATCTGCTGGGGCTCACCGAGCTTTCTCAAGAACGCGTGTGGTGAGTGGCTATTCAGCAACTTCCTTCAGCTCAAGACACGCCCACTTGCTCAAATATTGCCACTATTTCATATAGCGTGTTCTCCGCATAGTGTTCTCTTGAGGATCGTTAGTTTCGTTTCTATGGATCAGTTCGTCATATAGCTAGATAATTAATAACATCTATTCGCAGTAAGACGATGACAAAACGGAATATTCTGTCTATTTGGTTTGATATTCAACTTCTTTATTACTTAACCTTTTAATAACCATTTAGCAACTCATGGTGCTTGTAGGAAATGCGCCCAGCATTTTTTTACACACTGAGACACCTGGTTACGTATTTATCGGAAAGTTCATAAATCATTGAAAAATTATGATATAAATGAACGAACCACGAATTTTTACACAAGTAAGTGATATGTTTACGTCGACAGTCACCACTTACCGATGCCTTCTTGTCTAATAATTCTAGCTCAGTAATGCGGTACAATACTGCATGACCATACAAATTAAGGCATTGGATTTATCGCAGCTTTAAACAGTGCCAAAAGTATGCATAATCAGTATTTCTTGTGCATTTTAAAAGATAATGATGGCCTTTGGCATAGCTAGTGGCGTGAGTACTGTCGGCCGCAAAAGATTGTGGGATCTGCAGCGCGTGGCGGAGCGGCGAAAAACCGCATTGCTGCGCCACCTACCGCGTGACGCGGCATGGTGTTGGTATTATCGGCTACGGCTGCCGAAATTAGATCCGGCAACGGCGCGTTGTCTAAACGCGCCGTTGCTAATCGCCCAGGCCGCGGACGATAGCCTCAACACCACACCGCGTCACGGTAGGCGGCGCAACAATGCAGTTTTCTGGCCCACCACCACGCGCTGCAGATCCCGCAAACTTTTGCGGCCTACAGTACATCTGTTGTTAATGACTTCCAGAAGAAATTGACCATCAACTTATGATTACGTGCCATGGTTTGATGTGCCACCCTTCACCATCGATCTCTTGTCTATTTTGTGCGTCATGACTGTGTGTCTCCTTGTTCAGAGAGTCAAACCTGGCACGCCGTAATCTGCAGGTGTTGGCTACAAGCTACGCATTCAAAAGGAACCGAAGGTCTTCACGTCTGCTGCGATTCTCGCTGTGGTGAAAAAGACTGTACCTCAAGCGACTGTTGAGGAAGAGAAGGAAAATGAAGCTATAATAGCTCTCAACACCATGGAACGACGCAACTTCCCGGTTATGTTCCGGCAGCTTGAAGACGGCAGCAAACGAGTTGGCATTCAAAGCATGGGAGTGTCGGTTGCAACAATGCAGGATGCCTATATAAAGTAAGTCGGGTATCTCTACCTAAATCATATTTGCCTTCAAATTAGACACTTCTTGACGCTCTAGATACTCGGTCACGATAACTTCGGTGAAATGAGCGCCTTCTCACAGTACCTAATAAGTACTGCGTTTCGTATTCAAAGGCCCACAAGGGCGTCTGCGGGAGCAGGCGTTTCGTGAGTGGCGTCACCGCGGACCCGAGCAGAAAGGGGGAGGGGTTCAACCTTCTCCCATGCCTAGCCAAGCTTGGCTTAGCCGTGTTCGGAAAAAGGGGGGATGCTTGGGGTTGCGTCGACGCTGAGTGCTTAGACCTTTAAGGTCCTCCGGCAGAGGCAACAAACCCGTGTGGCTCCGGCTTCACGTCGCCGTAACCCCCCTACGCTGACCGACCGAAGGGAAATCAGCAGTCGAGTTTTTTTTTCTTTCTTCTCACATCTTCGTTTTTTCTCCTAACATTTCATCTGTCCCGTCATGTCAACTGTTTTGTTTACTTCATGCTTTTTTCTGGTGCCAAGGGTTTACTCGGTGTGCGCTATCGAACCGTCGTAGTTATCTGGTTATACCGCTGATGTATAACTGGTGACTTCTAGTGTTCCCCCCTTTGAGAGTCTCCTTGTTGTCTACGGTGGTAAGTGATCACCAACACCGCCGAATTTGAAAGCCTTCAAATTGCAAACGCATTTATCCGACTCCTTGCTTACTCCCACAAAAGGTGGCGCACCGATGAATTAACACTTTCGATACCAAACCGTCCTTGGCATACTACCATGTTGTGCACAAACAGAACAAAAACAGGACAATCCGAGCAACTTCACCTTTCCTTGTGTCGAAAATTCTCGCAAAAACAATTTGCCGAGGGTATAGTAACATAGATGGCAAACGGCGATCTCTTTCTCGAAGTTCGCGACAAGGTTCAGTATGACAACCTAAATGTAGCGTTTGGCAACATTTCGGTTTCAGTGGGCCCCACAGGTAAGTGAACACAGCGCGTGGTGTCATCTCTGACAATGACCTTCTCGAATTGAAAGGGAATTATCAGGATGACAAGATCAGAATATAGAGCGGGTCCAAAGAATGATGATATGGTGAGACAACAAACAAATCCAAACCCAGAACGTAAAACGCAGCACGGATAACCAAGCTCGTTAAACATCCCAGTTGCACCGAAGATTGACACGGGGTCACTAGCAAATTTGCTTCCTTTCGGAATGTTCAGCAGGAGACATCCGAGGCCAGGATTGAAGCCCAGCTGCGCAGTACTTGACATATATGGAGGCGGAGCAGTCAGATGCGCACTGCTGCCACGTATAGAAGTGACAGTGGACGACCACACCACTGCAGTCGCGTTCGTGGTGCACAAGGCTTAGACCATCCTGGAATCAAAGGCAAGCGAGCAACTCACACTAATTTCTCGCATACACGCAGTGCCTCGTTCAAGTTCCGACAAAATTGTCAACGAATTCCGTCACAACATTGCCGGTACCGGTTGTGTCAAACGCACCAACCAGATGGCCCTCAGTTAGGGGACCGTTACAAGTGGTCCAGCCAACACAACGTGTATCACTGACGAACCAACTGACTCGGAGAGTCTGCTTGCTATTGCTTGGAAAAGGTACAGCAAACATAGACCCAAGAAGAACTAAACCAATGTCTGAAACGAGATCAGTACGAGATGTGTTCGCATGAGTACATAGAAGCTATGGTGTCTGGCGAGGTGCTGTTCTCTCACTTCTGACATGTATCGACTTGGTGATCGAGTGAGACATGACACGGAAGTTTGATGTGAACAAGAAGCACATCGTTACAGGGCGGCTTTTATATGCCGGATAAAACGAGAACGGGTCTGTACCTTCTCCGCACAACTATATTATGAGAGGGTCGGTTTTCTGTGCCTGGGTGAAAGAGAGGAGCGCAATGGGAATCTACCATCAGCTTTAGTACGGCTTTTAGCCGCCAGGCGCCGCCGCTGGAGTAGAACCGCCGTCGCGTCGTCGCTTGCGGAAAGGAATTCCGCGGCTGCATTTCAATCCGCTCTATGGTTCAGTTTGCGGCTGTATTTATACTGTTTAAAGCAGGGGTCTCAAACTCAATTCAGCCTGCGGGCCGCAGTAACGCAATTTAGCCCCGCAAGGGCTGGGGCAGTGAAGAAGGTAGAAGCGGGGGGGGAGTTCGTAAATTTGCTTGAAAACGCTGCCATTTGAAAAACATTTTCCCATATCTCATATACAGGTAATTTCTAAAGGAGGTTCGGTGCCAGGATTCCAAAAACAACGCCGATACCGATCTCGAAACTGACTCAAATCTGAACGCCGATTGTGAAATATAATTTTTGTTTCACGGTTATGTTTCAAAACAAAGTGAACACATGGGATGCCTCACGCAACAGTGCGTTAAACCAGTCAGGTTTGTGTACCTCAGGACCATACTTAATAAGAATAATAACATAAAATACGAAGGGCAAAGACAGTCATGTGAGGGCTGCGGGCCGCAACCGAGAGCTTGGCGGGCCGCATGCGGCCCGCGGGCCGCGTGTTTGAGACCCCTGGTTTAAAGTATTGGCCTAGTGCGCTGAACTTTTGACTGAACAAGGGGTGCCGCTCCGCGGTGCGGCGCGCTGCTTATCAGTCGCGGCTGTGAACGGCTGCGTATGGGCGGAACAATAGCAGCTCGAAGGGACCAAGCTAATTCGCGGTCATACATGTGTCTTACGTGTATGGCTGTCATAACACTTGTAGGAACGCTTCCGGCAGGCTGCCAACAATAAAATTGTATATATTTCCGTAGAAGGCTCACAAGGACGAGTGATGAGCACGTCGGATAAGGGCGGTGCGACGTGCGTCATAAACAGACGTTCTTCATCTTTTTTTAGCGCCTTTCATGCTATTATTACGCATCCTTACTCGTCGTGGTCATAAAGTCTGCTTTTTTTTAGCCTGAATGGAAGCCTTCGGCACCTAGTGAAAGCTCTAACCCGCTTATGCAGTGCCCACTTCTTGGGCAACTGAAAAAGCTCAATAGCCCGGCATGCACTCTGCCTATGTGTTCCTACCTTTTTATAGGAAGTGCGATGGCGTGAGTGCGACGAAGAGTAATAAATGAACATCGTATCTAGAAGGGAACGCGGCAATGGCCACAGCCAGGTGCATGATAGGTGCATGATGTGCATGATGCGCATGATCTGTGCATAATGACAGCTCGCACTTGCTGACAAATATAGCCAAGGCGGTGGCCTGCTTACACTGTCCACGGCAACCAGCCTTGCAAGTGCAGCTGGCTCCTGCAATGTATAAATGGTTCTATAGAAAACTGGGAAAACGCGTAGAAAACGGAACGACGGAATTAAGGAGCGAACATGAAAAGCGAAAGGAACGGAAGAAACTCTTTCTTAGCCCAAACGCCAACTACCAACAGACGGCCGTTGAATAGGAGAACGGATACAAAACTCATAGGTTAAGTATTCGCGAAACAAAAGAAAAATACTGCTTTCAATGGCAAGTGGACGCTCTTTATCTGAGCGAGACACTCGCGAAAGACGACGGAGGGCCCCTTTGCAGACTGTTTCCGTCATAGCGCCGTAAACGCGGTTGCCGGCGTAAAGGTCATTGCCGTGAAGAAGACTGTTTTTATTTTGAATATCTTTATGAGTCTTCAGCTGTGCAGAATCCGCGCAATCACGCGATCTGCTCGTTCCGTAAAGTCAATGCTGGGCTCTTACAGAGCGCAGTTGGCAGCGGCAATAGCAGGAAAGAGCGTCCGCAACATGTCACGACAGGTTCACGCGCGCGGCGGCTACTACCGGCGCTGATCGTCGAAGCGCCACAGCGCCACGATACCATCTGTCGAGGTCCATACCTAAAACTTGTAAGCGAGAAGCATGAGGCATTTGTAGTTCTGGGCATCGAGACCATTTCAAGGGCATGTGTCATTCGCGGCTCAATCGATCGAGGTTGTCGCGCGTTGTCTGCTAGGCCGATACCACAGAGCGCATGCCAGTTATTCTCGGATGGTTGTTTTGTAATGATTAGGTTCGCCTGACTGGGAGTTGGTTTGTGACTTTCTGAAAGTCGATTATCGCAAGCAGCATTTGTCAGAAGCTAATACTGAAAGCTTGGGCGCTTAAAGTTGCCTGATGCATACTACCGTCTACTGGTGTAGCACATTATTCACAAGCCGGGAATTCATGCGCTAAACAGCACGGAATGTCTCTAGACTGCTTCCAGGTATGAATTGGATCGCCCGTTTCCTTCTTAAAGCTTTTGAGAATTACATATGTTGCCATTGAGAGAAAGCAACACCTCGTGGCAAGTGTATGAGGAACTATGCCAGGTGATTGCACCATTTCGGAGCTTAAAGCAATTAAATCGTCGCGGTACGAAAAACAAACACAGCGGTATATGCGCAACGCTTCCTGCAACACTGGCCGATGTGGGGGAACAGGCGCAGTTCTTGAAGTCTAATGTTGTGGTGCTGACGCTCTACTTGAGCCAATGCGATAGGCGTGGAATATGCGGCCTATTGTCAGTTCCTCGAGCTCGTCTTTGTTTGTGACGACGCATTTTTTTTGTCTCAGTATCTGGCTCCATAGCTCTGCTTCTTTTTCTCTTCCATATGGCCTTTTGGGTAGTGAACAAAGTAAAGGCCGAATGGCTGTCGACCTGGACGCTTTTATCGGATGAGGTAGCCTGTTCAGCCATTTGCGCACATTTATTACGGTGAAAGCCTTTAATGGCTCATGCTCACGTCCATCCGTTCGTTCACCCGTCCGTCCGTCCATACGTCCATCCGTCCGAGACTTGGCACGGTGCGAGGTGGCCGCCGGAGTGCGCAAACGGACGCCGGTCCCGTCGGACTCTACGGCGCTCACGGGTTGCTTGCGTAGCGTCGCTGTGCCCAGCGTTTCCAATCATGCAAGAAGGGAGACGCGCGCATCGCGTTCCATTCTGACCGACCCCGTCACAATGGACACAGGCGTTCGAGGAACACAGTTTGGAATTAACAAAGTGTCCGTCAATTTAAGCGCTGGAATGCGGATGGCGTTTGCACGATGCACAAAGCGCGAGAAAGTACGAACGCATGCGAACGGAGGAAGATTAGTCGCGCGTCTCGCTGCGATTAGCGGTAAAAAATAAAAAGAAAACACGCACACATTCCATTTGTGTGCCATCCCATTCAGAGTGTGAAACGAAAAAGACATGGCATATTCAGTGGAATGACCACAAGCTTTCGCCGAACACACTTTGGATTGTACAAAGTGCCCTCCAATTTGTTGCGATACATGACGATTCTCGGTTGTTTCGCCGACAGCGCATGTGGTGTCCATGGTCTCCGATTTTTCACCTTCGGGACCTCATGTCAGCGTTGCACATGGCAGTAATCAACCTTTCGCTGCTCGACCATTTTGCTGAAGTTGTTTCTCCCCGTGTACATTTTGTAAAGGCCTTACTTTCTGTTTTGGATATTCTCATCCCCGTGATAATATTATACGGACGAATTTTAAATTCGCCTTATCGTAAGCGCATACCGAACTCCAAGACACCTTGTTAGTCAATATTAATGCGCGTTTTAGCGCTGTCATGACCTCACACTGAACACGCACACACGATAAGATATAACTTTCCACAATTATATCTGGAAAAAAGTTGCGCAGTGCGTAAGGAAGCTGTTCTTTCCTGAAATCACAAATGTTGTATTTTCATTCATATTTAAAAAAGAAGTTTAGGCAAGTTTGCGTATATGCGTTGTGAGTGATCTTATTTCATTGTTCAAGCTAATTTGCTTACCATGCATGCTGAACCGTAGCCTGCTGCCATTAGGCAACTTACTCCTCATGCAGAAAGAATGAATTACAGAACGAATAAATAAATAAGCTTCTATAAGAATGTCGCGTCAGATAGCTGTGAAGTAATATGCCTTTTGCATGTTTTTTTTTTTTGTTTTTTTTCATTCAACCAGAATATACAAGGAATGGACTGGTGGACGAAAAAACGAGTCTTTGCTAAACGAAGGTAAGCCCGGTGGATATGTTAAATTTTATGGTCTGTGCAATAATTGTTTAAGGAAAATAAGCCTTTATAGACACGTTTTACACTTTTCTTTTTCGTTGTCATCAATGTCTTCACAGTGGCACGCACGCTGTGCAAAGTTGAATAAAGGTCTCTGCATTCGGAAAGCGGTAGAATGCACCCACAAGAAAGTTAAGTGCATCGAGGTACATTTTAACAATGACAAATTCAACACAGACAATATCGGGAAGCCTGGTCACTTTCAGGTAGTTTTTAAACATGACAGGCAAGCCACCGCCACGCGAAGGTCTGTCTTTCCTGTAAATACTGTATCCTGGAGGCATTATTTCGTCATCGTTAATCTCTGAATGCAACCAGGTTTCTGTTATCACTACCACATGCGGGGAATGTGTTAAAATGGTACTTTCCAAGTCATCAAGTTTATTAAGGATACTGCGGGCATTAAACTGGATGCAGCGATGTAGTTTGCCCGATTGGGCTTCGTTTCACTGCTGGGATTTTTTTACAAAATTCCCCTGAAGTGGCACACGCTCTTCATGGTCTGCATCCCAGACAAAGAGAACACCGTCAACTCGGATTTTGTCGTAGATTAATTTCACTTTTCACCTGCTCTTCGATTTTCCGCCGTTCTTTCCCAAAGCTTTCTTCTTTTGTATCTTGTAACTTCAAAAAAGTCCTCAGAAATCGAGATGTCTGTACCCTTTAGTTTAAAGCACTTTTTTAGCACAGTTACCTTGTCGCTGTGATCAATAAGCTTCATAATTACAAGAGGAGGCTTACGTAGTGGTTTGCGGCCAATTCTATGAATTCTTTCCGCAGACATTATTTGTATTTCCAAGATATCGGCAAACACACCTTTCAACACAATTTTACTGAGTTCATCGGAATTTTCCTTTGTTGTTTCTCGGTATACCAAAAAAATTACACCATTTCCCGCTAAAGGGAACCATGTGTAGATGTGAAGCAGCGGGCGCTAACGCTTACACTGGCGGCGGCGTTGACGCTGGCGCTCATCGCAGCGTTGCGCAGGAGAGAAAACTGGGGAGGCGCAAAGCAGGCAGTGATGGAGCAGTGTTTCCTACTGGAACATGCCAATCGCTGCTAATGGGCAATGAGAGACAGAAGACTCCGACTGGACACACAGACCCGCACTCCGCTTTTAGTTAACGCGCACGCTGCGAATTTTTATTGTTCAACAACGCACAGGAGAAATCTTCCACCGGCACCACCTTGGAGGTCAAGATCCATTGCCATATATACGGGATGGCCAGTGAACGGTTGTGCAGCGCGAGCAGTCGGTTTTTTCAACCAAGAAACTCGCTAGCAGACGCTGCCTGCGTCGGCGTCGCGAGGCGAGAGACGGGGAAGCGGAGGAGAGGAGAGAGAGGGGGGTGACACGCATGCGCAGTGGGAGTGTGAACGCCGTGGGCAGGGATGCGTAGAGGAGAGGGGGGGGAGCGTAGGAGAGGAGAGAGAGGGGGGGACGCGCATGCGCAGGGGGGAGTTAGACGCCGCGGGCAAGGATGGAGAGGGGGGGGAGTGTAAGAGGGGGAGAGAGGAAGGGAGGCGCATGCGCAGTGAGGGGATGGTTGCCGTGGGGAGGGATGCCTAGAGGAGAGAGAGGGGGAGAGGAGGTTTTTTTTATTTTTATTTTTTCTTTAACTGTTTGCGCATGCGCAGTAAGGGTGGGCACGCGGCACACCACCACCACCACCACCACCACCACCACCACCACCACCACCGGATTAAGCTTCGCCATAAGATGCTTCACATCTAAAACAATCAGGTTGTTACGCCTACTTCTGTCTTCAAGATCTACTAGTTTACTTTCGAAACTCACGACATTTTTTTTTCCATTTACCCATTTACACGCGCTACTTAAGAACTGCACTGAAATTCTTCTGACCTCTTACGTCTATCGTCGGCACCGCTGCGGGAACGTCTCGTGGGTAGCCGCTGCTTCTCGTTTCAGCCATTTTGAAGCTGACAGCTGAGCGACTACTTATTAGTGTCTTTACACTCGCGAGACGTTGCTGATTGTTTTGCCCGTGTACCGCGAAGTACAAGCATCTCTTGTCAACTGAGCGTACAAGAGCTGTTCACTGCGCATAGGATGTATTCACTGAGCCAGCCGCCGTCAGTGTGCGTGCCGCCATAGCCGTGGTCTTTCAGCTTTCCGGCATATCAAAGAGTCGCGCCAGCTCTCTTGCTTCTGCTCTTTGTATATAGCCGCTGATATCAAGGTCATTTATTTAGTTATACACTTATTTGTACATTTACCTACAGCGCCCTCTGGGGGCATTTTTGTAAGGGGGTTTACAAATCACAAGTACACACATGCCATAAAAAATAAATTGCTCGGTACAAAACAAAACGATAACAAATCAAAATAAGTAAATCACAGCATACGATATTAGCACAAAATACATGGGCTGGAGATTTCCGCTTCGCTAAATGGAAAACGTTGACAATAGACGAAAAGAAAACGATGTAACAACATACTGCGTTAAAAGTATAGGGAACGCTGCGTGAGGGGCGGTAACGATACTTGCCGGAGACTTTTCGATTCGTGTATAGGTTTTATAAAAAAGAATATTTGCAAAAGTATTCGCGCACTTTTAAAGAATGGTCCCCTTGTGATGAGATGCTGGTTGGGGATTTGATGTACTGATTTTTATCGATCCCGTTTGTGTCATTTATCAGATGGAAGAAATGACATAGTGTGGTATATTTACGCATTGAGGACAGTAACGGCCATCCAAGTGCACTGATAAATTCGCTTGACCTTCTTGTGAAGTTGTGATCCCGTGTCACAAACCGGGCGGCACGTTTCTGTATGCGCTCCAATGCATCAATGTTTACCTTAGTGCCCGGGTGCCAGGAAGTGCAACCATATTCAAAGATTGGGCGTGTATTGGACACGTAAAGAACTTTGGTTCTGAAATTGCGTCGTACGAAGTTCAACACTCGACTGGCTTTAACTGATACCCTGCGAAATTGATCATTCCGTGATAGTGTGCTGTTGATGACAACTTCAAGATACTTATATTCATTTACACTGTTAATTAAGTATATTTCATGTGGCTTCCAAATTAATGAGACATCTTCTATTTTAGATCGAACCAGGAAGGTGTATGCTGTAAGTTTCGTCTTCCCGCTATCTTGATGTAAGTGGCGTCTAATGAATCCAAGGGTTTTAGATGCTTTAGATGTGATTGCATCAATGTGGGCATTGCAAGTCAGATCGGCGGAAAGGTACACGCCTAAGTACTTTATTGATGAAACGTGTTCTAATGGAATTGCGTTAATCAGATAGGAATTTAGCGGGGCGTTGGTAGAAGTCGTAAACGTTATAACTTTTGTTTTAGAAGCGTTAATTTTCATTTGTAATTGACATAGCTCGGCACACTCACTCATGAGTGCACTCAACTCACACTCACTCACACTCATTTGAACGTGGTGAGTTGAGTATGAGTGAGTACTCATGAGTGTGAGCGGACGTGAGTGAGTACTCATGAGTGTGAGTGGAGGTGAGTGTGAACGTGAGTGAGTACTCATGAGAGTGAGTGGACGTGAGTGTGAACGTGAGTGAGTGCGAAGGCTGAAAAAATTGTGGTGAGTGAGTTTGAGTGAGTACTCCCTTAAAGTGCCGACCTATGGAGCTCGGCACACTCACTCATGAGTGCACTCAACTCACACTCACTGACACTAATTTGAACGTGGTGAGTTGAGTATGAGTGAGTACTCATGAGTGTGAGTGGGCGTGAGTGTGAACGTGAGTGAGTACTCATGTGTGTGAGTGGAGGTGAGTGTGAACGTGAGTGAGTACTCATGAGTGTGAGTGGACGTGAACGTGAACGTGAGTGAGTGCGAAGGCTGAAAAAATTGTGGTGAGTGAGTTTGAGTGAGTACTCCCTTAAAGTGCCGACCTATGGTAATTGAACATACTAAGTAGAAATACTGTTGAGGTCATTTTGTAAAGCAGTGTGGTCGTTGCGGTTAGTAATTTGTCTATAAATCAGGCCATTGTCGGCAAAAAGTCGAGTAGTAGATGTCAGGTTTTTAACAGTGTCGTTAATGTAGATGAGAACGTATATCGGTCGAAGTACTGAGCATTGTGGTAGACCGTATTTAACTTGAATCAATGTAGATGAAGAATAAGCTACAGTCACGAATTGATAACGCTTACACAAAAATTCAGTTATCCAGTCGATAGCGTTTCGGTTTATGTTAAGGTAGTCTAGTTTCATTAATACACGGGAGTGTATTGATGAAACTATACCACCTTAACTGCCTTTACCAAACGCTTTAGCAAAGTCGATCAATACAGCATCAATTGTTGTACACGCATGAATGGCATGATGGAGGTCGGTAATTATTTTGAACAAATGTCTTTCGCATAAACGCCCACGCTGGAAAACACCATGTTGGTTAAGAATAAAGTAATTATGCTCAGTAAAGTACTTCATTACTGCAAATTATATGACGTGTTATAGTAATTTGCAAGGTACGCTGGTTAGTGAAATGGGCCTGTAATGTGATGGCATGGATGAATCACCAGGTTTGAACATTGGCGTCACGCGAGCGATTTTTCATGTGTCAGGCACGCATCCAGTATCAATCGATTGCTGAAATAAAGGCACAAATCAAGGGATATGACCAGCTTAGCAGTCTTATGTAACTTCGGGCATATACCAAGTGGTCCAGGTGATGAGTAGTGTGCAAGACGTTCAATAGGTGATTCGATACCTTCTGGAGTGATCACGATGTCATTCATTCTGGCGTCAATGGAGTCAAATTTTATATTTGCAGAAATAGGCTCTTCCTCGGTGAAAACGGATCCAAAGTAAAAGTTCAGTTCTTCTGCAGCCTGTGACAGTGCAAGAGCATATCGTCTTTAGTTAGATGAATTCACTGTACAGAAGAATTCCTAGGATTTACCATTTAGTATTGCTAATTAAGAGCGCAGGTAAATTTTCATTAAAAAATTTGTCATTAACCATTTCTATTTATTTGTTGCATTACTTTGCATAGTTTCTGTCCTCTTCCCAATCGGCATCACTGCCCGTGAATCTTGCTATAGAATGCAAGCGTTTTCTCTCGTTGATGCACCGCTTGAAATGCGAAGGGAAACACTAAATGTGAGTCGAAGATGTGATTCCGATTGTAGGAATGTATTAGTTTTTTAGTGATAAGAGTTTCTCATAAACCATTCGCCAGTTTTCATTAGTGTCACAACAATGAAAGCTGGTGAGAAAATTATCAGAGAGAGATGACAAGTCGGACAGAAGCTGCTCTACGTCACTTCGTTTGGAGTCGTACAATAATTCGTTTTAATTTTCTGGCTTTACGATTTTTATCGTGGCCTCGCAGTGCATACATTGTGGTCACTGGTACATTCTAGTAACATGGACACGCATATCTGAGGTTCATTAATGAGCACTAAATCAAGAACAGAACTTCCACGTGTAGGGAGAGAAACCATTTGTGTCATGTTAAACAATGAGTGTATCAAGTAATTCTATACATTCATTTCTCCTTGTACCGCCTATAGGGGTGCATGCCCGCAGTCTATACCTGGATAACTAAAATCTCCGGCTAATATTATTGGTAATGTTGGATGCTTGCATTGAACAAAACTATGTTAGTTTTGCATCGAAGGTACTGTCACGATGGTCTGAAACGTCTGCATCTCCTGTTGCGATGTTAGAGGGCCTGGATTTTTCGTCTACATCTCTAGATAACAACGAAAATGTTTGGAGCATATGTCCACACGCGACAGCATTTGCGCGTAAGGCCCACATGTCGCAAAGCAGTCATCAAAGAACAGCGGTGAGATCTGGCGCCGATTTCTTAAATTGTCTAGCATATACAATGAGAGAAAAATAACTAACCTGAATATATATTAGGCCTGCGTTTCCGGCAGCCATGTCGGCGTCATCCCCCGGACGTTTTTTTCAATAGGTAACATTGCATCTAAAGGTGTGGTGACCGTCCGCTAAAAAAACTAGTTGGAGTGTCGTCATTTGAGTTGTCGCTTGCATCGCGGTGTTACAGGCTAATGTTGCGTGCTGTAATATTTTATCCCATGTACGGTGCTCTATGCCCACGTACGTCGACCACATAGTCATCACTCTGTTCAGTGGTTCAGCAAGTCCATTCGCTTGTGGATGATATGCCGTCGTTTTCCTTTGGCTGGTGTGCGTCGATTTCATAATATACTTTCTTAGGTCGGCCGTAAATGCGGTCCCTGATCAGCACCGTAGGAGTTCTATGTCGCAGTGCGATGTTGGTGGTTAAGAATTCGGCTACTTCAACGGCTGTTCCTCTAACAAGAGACGCTTTCTCGGCATATCTGATTAGATGGTATGATCCACCACTTCCCCGACGACGACGTTGGAATTGAGCCCAGTAAATCCATTCCAAATTGTGCGAATGGGCGTCGGGCTGTTCTTTGGGTTGAAGGAGACCTGCTGGTTCTAACTGTGGGGTTTTACGTCTTTGGAAGTCCCGGCAAGTTCTGACATAGTGTCGTACATAGCTGAGTAACATCGGCCAGTAGTATTTAGTGCGGATGCGTGGTAACGTCCTGCTTACTCCAAAGTGTCCTGCTGGTGGATCGCCGTGGCAAGCCTCCAAAATCTCTCGTCGCAGAAATGAAGAGACGACGAGCAGGAATGTCACTGTATTGTTTTCAAAGTACGTTTTGTACAGGAAGTCGTTTCGGAGAACGAACGCTGAGAAACAACGGGTAAAAGTTTGCGGAACTTCCACAGACTGCCCTTTTGGGTACTTGATCAATATGATAGCTTCGGATCAGATGACTGATGTTATGCTGTCTCCGGCGTTGTTACAGCTCTCAAGAATGCAAAATCCTCTCTGTCCTCGGATGAAGTAGAGGCAGCAGGTTTAATCGGGGCACGTGAAAAGCAATCAGCATCACTGTGCTTGCAACCGGACTTAAACACAACCGTTGTATCGTATTCCTGTAGTTGCAGACACCATCTTGTGACCTGTCCACACGGGTCGTTGAGATTAACCAATCAGCATAGTGAATGATGGTCGCTTATAGCTCCAATAGGCCTACCGTATAAATATATATGGCCGAAACTTGGTGATAGCCCACATTACGGCTACTCATTCTTTCTCCATCGCTTAGTAGTTCACCTCAGCTGACTGGCGTACGCAATGACTCGTTGCTGTCCTTTTTGCCACTGAATGATTACGGCCCCGAGTCCTAAATTTCTTGCATCTGTGTCGATATCTGTTTCCGTTTCCTTGTCAAAATGCACAAGAAGTGGATGACTCTAAAGGCACTTCCGCAGTTCACTGACGGCATCCTCTTGTTCACCAAGCCATGCGAAAGTCGCGTCTTCTGTCGTGAGCCGCGTTAACGGTTTAGCGATTGATGAAAAAATTACACCATCTCCCGCTAAAGGGAACCATGTGTAAATGTGAAGCAGCGGGCGCTAACGCTTACACTGGCGGCGGCGTTGACGCTGGCGCTCATCGCAGCGTTGCGCAGGAGAGAAAACTGGGGAGGCGCAAAGCAGGCAGTGATGGAGCAGTTTTTCCTACTAGAACATGCCAATCGCTGCTAATGGGCAATGAGAGACAGAAGACTCCGACTGGACACAGAGACCCGCACTCCGCTTTTAGTTAACGCGCACGCTGCGAATTTTTATTGTTCAACAACGCACAGGAGAAATCTCTCACCGGCACCACCTTGGAGGTCAAGATCCATTGCTATATATACGGGATGGCCAGTGAACGGTTGTGCAGCGCGAGCTGTCGGTTTTTTCAACCAAGAAACTCGCTAGCAGACGCTGCCTGCGTCGGCGTCGCGAGGCGAGAGAGGGAGGGAGGAGCGTAGGAGAGGAGAGAGAGGGGGTGACACGCATGCGCAGTGGGAGTGTGAACGCCGTGGGCAGGGATGCGTAGAGGAGAGAGGGGGAGCGTAGGAGAGGAGAGAGAGGGGGGGGACGCGCATGCGCAAGGGGAGTTAGACGCCGCGGGCAGGGATGGAGAGAGGGGGGGAGTGTAAGAGGGGAGAGAGGAAGGGAGGCGCATGCGCAGTGTGGGTGTGGTTGCCGCGGGGAGGGATGCCTAGAGGAGAGAGAGGGGGAGAGGAGGTTTTAATATTTTTATTTTTTTTTAACTGTTTGCGCATGCGCAGTAAGGGTGGGCACGCGGCACACCACCACCACCACCACCACCACCACCGGATTAAGCTTCGCCATAAGATGCTTCACATCTAAAAAAACATGGTTGATCCCTCCGTCAAAGGAATCGGTATAACACGAAAGTGAAACGTGTCCATACAGAAGTAGTCGAATGTTTACTGCACATTGATATAAGAGAGCTTGCACAATGTCTATTGGTGTGTTGACAGTTATGGCAACCATTAACGTGGATGGGTCCATGTTGACGCTTGATGGTACTATATCTGTATCCCGCCGACTAACGTCGATGATGAATGATAAAAGAAACCCTTGTGGTCATAGATGCTTGTGGTAGCTGTACGGTGAGAGCGGTGTGACAGCCAGAAGAGCGTCAATGATTGGGCGCCGAACTTGGGCTGAGGTCGCCTACTCGTGGCATGTTAGAGTTATTGAACAACGTTGCCCGTCCAGAGAGAAACGCAACGCGCGTCGTATCTTCACAGTTGGCCGGCTGCGATTTTTCGCGGGGTGAGCTAGGAACATGGCTAGGGACGCGGAGTTACGGCCACGCGGTGCACTCGCGCGTCGCACAGCTATTTTTGGTATGGACATATGCTACCAGTGCGGATGCTAGGGGTAAGGTCGCCGGATTCGAAACACGCCGAATGGGACGGACGCGGAGAAACGACGCTTTGAAGAAACTAATTGTGCATTTCACTGTCATAATGCATTACTTCTCTTAGCAAGAGCACTATGAGAGGACAGTGGTAGATATAAAAGGCTTGTTTTTAAAGCCTGCAAAGTATGTGACCATGGCGCAGTGAATAGCGTGCCCGACATCTCTTGTCGCGGACGTAGAGGTCGTAGGTTCGACTTCCGTTGATGGAACTTTTTAGATGCGAAGCTTTTTATGGCGAAGTTTAATCCGATGGTGGTGGTGGTGGTGTGCGGCCGACCACCATTACTGCGCATGCGCGAACCTTTTCAAAAAAAATAAAGTAAAAAAACGTCCTCTCCCCCTCTCCTCTCGGCATCCCTCCCCGCGGCGACCAGACTCTCACTGCGCATGCGCGTCCCCCCCTCTCTCCACTCTCCTACGCTCCCCCCTCTCTCGGCTCGCGACGCCGACGCAGGCAGCGTCTGCTAGCGAGTTTCTGGGTTGAAAAAAATTGACGGCAGATCCACGAGGTGAATGATGATGAGATTGGGCGAAGCTCCTGGAAGTAATCATCGGTTAAACCGTGAAATTGCTTCCGTTAATTCTCCCGCTAAAATTGACGTGAAACGATTGATTAAATGTTTTATCAAACTTTTATTGCTGGTTTCAGTTGTCCTTTCATTATGATCGCTTTGTGGTCGGTGAAATGTAAGCTAAGTGGTTCTTGCATACGAGCACACACCGACGGCAACGAGCATCGTCAACTACAAACCTGTATCGCGATATGGTTTTGATTATAAAACCATTGCTTTAGAAAACACCTGGCGTCTTTTCGTTTTGCTTTAGAAACATCTGGCGTCTTTTCGTTTTGCTTTTAGAAAACATCTGGCGTCTTTCGTTGGTTTATTTCATCAATCAACGGCGTTTTGAACAAAATTTTTATTGTTTAATCACGCACAGGAGAAATCTCACCAGGCACTACCTTGGAGGTAAACAATGGCTGCTACTGGGAATGAGAGACAGCAGAAGTCGGCTTTTAACACGTCTACTTCTACTAACGTTTCCTACTGGAACATGCCAATGGCTGCTAATGGGGAATGAGAGACAGAAGAATTCGGCTTTTAGTTAACGCGCACGCTGCGAATTTTTTATTGTTCAACAACGCACAGGAGAAATCTCCCACCGGCACCACCTTGGAGGTCAAACCGTAAGACTGGTTACGCACTACGACTACGACGAGGGACGAACGGGTGCCGCTTTAAGGAGCTTCGCCCCTAAAAACCGACTGCTCGCGCTGCACAACCGTTCACTGGCCACCCCGTATATATTGCAATGGATCTTGACCTGCAAGGTGGTGCCGGTTGGAGATTTCTCCTGTGCGTTGTTGAACAATGAAAATTCGCAGCGTGCGCGTTAACTAAAAGCGGACTGCGGGTCGCTGTGTCCAGTCGGAGTCTTCTGTCTCTCATTGCCCATTAGCAGCAATTGGCATGTTCCAGCAGGAAACACCGCTCTATCACTGCGTGGTTGCGCCTCCCCAGGGTTCTCTCCTGCTCAACGCCCCGCCAGTGTAAGCGTTAGCGCCCGCTGCTTCGCATCTACACATGGTTCCCTTTAGCGGGAGATGGTGTAATTTTTCTTTGTCTTGCGATCATGTGTATTTTTCCGACGTCATTTCCGTGATGGAAATACGTCGCTCAAATCTTGGTGGACCCCGGCATAAAACACTTTCGTGTTAAAAGTAAGTTTCACCGCAAGGGCTGTCAAAGGTTCACCGCAAGGAGCTATCGCAATGAATGCGATAGCGACAAATTTTAATGTTATACGAAGTGAGGCTGGCAGCTTACTCTTTTGGATACGATCTCACGCAACTCCACAAAACGCTGGTGTAAGAGAATACGGTCGCTCAAAGCAAATTTTCTTCAAGTTGGGAGCGCAGTACGTAGAAGGATCTACGAGCCGCCCGCTGACGGCTGCCGAGATAGCCAGATAACGCGCCGGCCAGTGACGACGGCGCTCGTGAAATCAAAGGTCGCAGTTGCTGCTCGAGATACCCCCCTCCCCCCCCTCACGCGTCGTTTAATGCTCGCTAAAGACGTACGCGGCGCTTCCTGTTTGAGCATTCGACGGCACGCCTAACAGGCGGGGGGGATCTTATCGCATGCGCCTTGAAGCGACAGAGATGGCCGGCTCGTTTGACCTTCGCTTGAGCCGCGTTCGACGCCCCCCGCTCGCGTGAAATTCTTACCAATGTAGACTTTATACGGGTGATGGTGACGGCCACGGCGACGGAAAAAGAAAAAAACGTCCAGCCTCTCCATATAACTGCTGTCGCAACAGAAATTTTTGAAGAATTGTCTGTAATAGGCGCACAGACCTAAATATCATCACACCAGCGTTTTATCTGTTGACTTCGAAAAGTTTGGTATGACCTCAGTTTTTTCAGTGTCTGGTCCTTCCGCACTGATGATATCACCCAGAAAAAGGAGCTCGCCGAAGCCGAAATGACATTTCTGGGGCTTCAATGCCGGGACTGTTTTAAGATGGGACACGTCAGTGCTATTTGTACAAACCATGCCGTGTGCTCGCGATGCTCAGAGTCGCACGGTGCAGACTCTTGCCATGCAGAACTTCGGAATTGTCACGGCCCTCACGATGCATCGTCGAAGGATTGCCCAAGCATGAAAAAGGAGATGCAAGTGTTGAGGCAAATGGTCCGGCACGGCTCAACACACAGGGAGGCTGCTGCCAAAGTGCGACGTCGGCGTTCTCGTCGCCGGAGGCCTTCGAGGAAGCCCGCTACCGAAGCTAGGCCTGCACCTCTTCAAATAATCACCCACACACTAACCCAAGCGTCCAGCAACGCCAACAAGAAACAATCCAAGCAAAAAAAGCCGGCAGATACCACGCACTGTGGGAATCGATGTAATGCGAAGCAGCCAGGAAGGAGCAAATCCTGCGTTACATAATTTGCATGTCATGTTTGACATGTTAGGACCTGTCATTTGTGTTCGTCATACAGTCACGTCGCGCAATACCAATTTTAGTGTAATATGAAGCTAGCGAACTGGACGCAAGTGCACCATGAGCGTGGCATGTAAATGGCGTTGTAGATGACACGCATGCCAAGATTTTCATGTTACCACCTACCACTTATGTTCGTCATACAGTCACGTCACTCAATCCCAAATTTGGTGTATATCAAGCTAACGAAACGGCCGCGAGCGCACCATGAGCGTGGAGTGCAAGTCATGTCGCACATGACAAGTCATGGTTTCCATATTACGTTTTGTCATTTATGTTCGTCATGCAGTCATGTCACTCCATACCAAATCTGGTGAGACGAACTCCTTGAGGGATGGAAGGACGAGGGCGTAACAGATGTCCACCGCATCACAATCAGATGCAACAACACCGAAATCTCAACACAGCACTTAATACTCACATTCAGTTCAACAACATTACCTGAGACTCTTGAAACTGGTTACGTAAAACTTCATGTGCGACCGTACATCCCAAACCCGAGACGTTGTTTCAAATGACAACGATTTGGACACGGATCGCAGAGCTGTAGAGGGCAGTTCACCTGCGCTAAATGCGGCACAACCGGTCACGGTGCTGACGACTGCAGATATGATGAGGTTCTCTGTGCTAACTGCGATGGTAGTCACCCCGCATACTCCAGAGCTTGCCCAACAGAGCTTGCCCAAGAGAAAAGAAAATCCTGACTATAAAAGTTAAGGAAAATACCTTCCGTGACGCAAGACAATGGGTCTCATCGTCATTCACACTAAAAACACCTTTCGCCGAAGCGGTGCAACGAGGGGCGGCACCACAAAGGCCGCTGGCATTCGCCCTGACCACGCACAGCGTGCCGAGGCTAACGGCACTCGCCCCTACGGTAGGAGCAGCTAACGCTGCCCTGCCCACATTCAACCAGCCCACACCAGTGGCCTCCACGGTCTCTGGCAGCAGCCAGGGCAATGAAGAGGCCAATGGGGTCCCATCAACTTCCGGCTCGGTGGGGGCAAAGACTTCGTCGTCCGAGGCGAAGTCTAAGCGACGCACAGATCGCTCTGCGGAGCGCGTGTCCAGTGCCTCGCAGGAGGCTATGGACACCAGTTCTAGCCAAACGGTGCAGGTTCCACCGAAGGAGCGGCGAGCCTCCCTCAACCGCTCCAAAAAGGATAAAACACCAATTACAGGGCCTGACAAAGGCCCTGTAAAATGAGCTAATCGCCATCCTCGTTACACACAGCACTTTTTTTTTCGTCCATCATGGATAAAATTATTCAATGGAACGTAAGAGGACTACTTAGAAACCTAGATGACGTCCAAGAACTTTTAAATAAGTTCAATCCGAAAGTGCTGTGTGTGCAAGAAACACACCTAAACCCCAAACAAACCAACTTTCTCCGGCAATACATTACGTTCCGAAAAGACCGCGAGGATGCTGTCGTGTCTTCGGGCGGTGTGGCCATTATAGCTCATAGGAGTGTAGCATGTCTGTATCTAAAGCTCCAAACAGCCCTTGAGGCAGTGACTGTTCGAACCGTATTTTTCGATAAACTCATTACCATTTGTTCATAGTACATACGACCACATTATCAGCTCCACAACCGCGGTTTAGAATCCTTACTAGCAGAACTTCCGGAACCATTTTTAATCGTTGGTGATTTTAATGCACACAGTAGCCTATGGGGCGATACTCGTTGCGATGTGCGAGGCCGCCTTATTGAACAGCTTCTGTTTTCTTCCAGTTTATGCCTTTTGAATACGAAACAGCCTACATATTTTAACCTCGCAAGCAACTCTTACTCTGCTATAGATCTCAGCATTTCATCGCCGGCACTTTTATCTGATTTTAAGTGGAACGTTCTCCAAAACCCATATGGGAGCGACCGTTTCCCCATAATACTGAGCACACCAAACCGTATTCAACTTCCTCCGCAGGCTCCTACATGGAAACTACATGCATCCGATTGGGATCGGTACCGAACACTCACTCACATGACGTGGTCTGAAATGTGCGCATTAACCATAGACGGTGCCGTCGAATATTTTACAGCTTCCTAATTGATGCTGCCTGGAAATGCATTCCCGAAGCGAGCATAACAGGTTCCAAACGTCGGGTTCCCTGGTGGAACGAGGAATGTAGAAAAGCGCGCAAAAACCAGCACAAGGCATGGAGGCTGCTGCGGGATTGTCCAACAGTGGAGAACCTAGATAACTTCAAAAAGGTAAAATTCGAAGAAAGGAGGACACACCGGCAGGCTCGAAGGCAGAGCTGGCATAAGTTTTTGTCAGGTGTCAGCTCGTACACAGACGAGGGTAAAGTATCGAACAGGGTGAACAAGGTTAAAGGGCGAGAAACACATACACTTCCATTGGTTAACACACAGGGCGACACCTTGGAAGACCAAGCGAACTTCCTCGGTGCTCACTTTGAAAAAGTATCGAGCTCGTCACACTACTCTGAAAACTTCCAGCGGTATAAAGCAAGAGTAGAAACACAGAAACTAGAACGTAAGTGCGCGAAAGGCGAGAAATACAATGTACCGTTCTCCTTGGCTGAGTTGCTGGCATCACTAAACTGCTGCAACAAGTGCGCCCCAGGCCCCGACCGTATATTATATGAAATGTTAAAGAACCTACCCCTCGAAACACAAAAAACCCTACTTTCCTTGTACAACTTCATATTCTTTTCAGGCGAGATCCCTATTTCATGAAAACAGGTGATTGTAATTCCTATTTTGAAACAGGGCAATGATCCATCCTCCGTCAAAAGCTACAGGCCCATTGCACTAACAAGCTGCATCTGTAAACTCTTCGAGAAGATGATAAAGCGTCGGGTCATACATTTTCTTTAAACTCACAAGTTACTGGACCCTTACCAGTGTGGATTTTGACAGGGTCGGTGCACCAACTGCTTTGAAGATCCTTGACCCTGTCCACCACCTAGGCATCCGCCTCTCTACGGGAGCGTTTCGGACGACCCCCGTGGAAAGCCTTTACGTGGAATCCAACCAATGGTCACTTCATTTGCAGAGATGTTATAGTTCATTTGTATACTTTCTAAAGGTCAATGCAAACAGTGAACACCCAACGTACAATGTTATAAATGATACATCTAGCTCCAGTCTCTTCCATAACCGTCCAGCATTAAGAGCGCCCTACTCACTACGAGCACGGGGTCTTGCAGAGGAAATGGGAGTCCCACTCATAGAACACTGCGTGATGGCTTCCACTGTGCAACTGCAGCCATGGCAGTGGCAACTTATAGAGTGTGATGTAACTTTTTTAGAAGTGACCAAGCACGCACCTATTGCACACATCCATACATACTTTCTGGAACTACAGCACAAATACACCTTTCCTGAATTTTTCACCGACGCATCAAAGTCTCATGCTGGTGTGTCCTACGCAGCGGTCGGTCCATCCTTTTCGGATGTCGGCGTTCTGCATCCTTACACAAGCATCTTCACGGCACAAGCGTATGCATTACTTGTGGCCGTTAAACACATCAAACAATCCAAACTACAAAAGGCAGTAATATACACCGATTCCCTAAGCGTGGTAAAAGCTCTGAAAACTTTTAAAGAACACAAAAACCCCGTCCTTGTCTCTCTTTACTCAATTTTATGCACAGTCTACAGATCCAAACAGCATGTCGTATTGTGCTGGGTGCCAGGGCACCGCGAGATCCAAGGAAACGTGTTGGCGGACCAGCTAGCTGCGTCCGCTCACGAAAGCACTGCGAAAACATCCATAGGTGTCTCTGCTCTCGACCTTAAACCCTTCCTCAAACGAAAGCTCAGGGAGTACTGGCAGCGGTTATGGGACAGGCAAACACAAAATAAACTTCATCTTATCAAGCCACATCTCGCGAACTGGCCGCCAGTATCGAAGTCACGCTACACAGAAGTAACACTCACCAGGTTAAGAACAGGACATACACTCAGCACACACTCATACCTTTTGTCCGGTAGTGATCCACCTTTGTGTGATAAGTGTGGTGAACCACTCACTGTCCTGCACATATTTATACAATGCACTGAATTAGATCATCTAAGAAAAAAGTATTTTCCATTAGCATTCCGATGATGATGAAAAAACATTTTATTGGCTAAAAGGGCACTGGGCAAATGGGTGGGGTCCTCAGTCTAGGGCTCCACTGGCCTTTGCGGCTCGCTGGGCTTGGTCGAGCAGAGCCAGCTGGCTCTCGCGATCTTTGCTAGCAAGCCACGCCTTCCACTGCCTCGTTTGAAATCTTGTCCCCAAACGGGGAGAATTGATGTTTTGGGGCCGCGATTCGCATTCCCACGTAATGTGGGCGAGAGTTGGCCGTTTTCCACACCACGGACAGCTGCGCGCGTATATTGTGGGATTTATCTGGTGGTTTCTTTGTAAGTGAGGGTACGTGTTTGTTTGTACTCGACGCCAATCTCGCGCTTGTTCTCCGGTAAGATCCGGATGGGGATGGCTGTATTTCTGTCGTTCTCTTCTTTGGTTTTCGAGGATGTCACGTGGAGTTGTTAGGGTTTCCTCGAGGGTTGCAACCGGTGCTCGGATACTCATTTCGCAAGCAAGCCGGTCGGCCCTTTCGTTGCCCTCAAGTCCCGCGTGCGCAGGACACCAAAATATTGCATGTGGATTTAGGAGTTGTTTCCCTAGGATTCTCATTGCAGTCCTTGGAATTGCCCCAGCCTGAAACATACGGCAAGTGAATTGAGAGTCGGTAATCACAAGGGCTGAGTCTCCCCGTTGTTCTGCGCATCTTATCGCCATAGCAACCGCCACCGTTTCGGCCGTACTGACTGATGGGGTTCTTATCGACGCTGCTACGGTTGTAACTCCGCTTGTTGCAACAATGGTGTAACGATTGCCGTCCAGTCTGCAGGCGTCAGTGTAGAGAACAAATACCACTCCATCCAGTGATGCTCATAGGCAGCGAACCGGCATTTAAATATCAGTCTGTGTTGGCATTTTTAAAAGAAATACATAGTTTCCACGTTATATACCCTGGAAATCCGTAGCACGGCTTCTCAAAAGAGGTTGTTGCTGCGGCAGCTGTATTGAAAAGGCACCTGCCTCCCTGCCTTTGGCCTCAAAGGCCTTGAGGAGGCATTCGTGCTATTTTCACGTCTCTCACTTGTTAATATCACACTCACTTGCATTACATTGCACACCCATAGATCAAATCACCTATCACTGCCATAATTTTATACTTTATACCAACCTTTTACGCTCCGAGATAGCGCATGATTTTAAGGCCTCTATACAACCATAATACACCCTGTCATCGTAACCATTGGTCATTGCTAACACCACATAAAAGACATGGCGCTCTTTGGCCACCCATGGCCCTTGCGCCACAAAACCCAATTAATCATCAACCAATTTCCGATTATTGTTATTTGCGAGCCACGCCTTCACAATGCCATACGGTTATCCAACTACGAAGCATTCAAGTCTGCTACCTGCAACGAGCAGAGTAAAGTCATCGTATATATCAGGTGCGAGCTTACCTATATCGAGCACTCTGTAACACCTGATGATAACAACCAGTAGGTCTGCTTGACAGTAAAACGTAGGGACCTCACTTTCACGCTAATAGGTGCGTATCATCGTCATCATCAGCCTGTCTACGCCCACTGCAGGGCAAATGCCTCTCCCATGTTTCGCCAATCAACCCGGCCCTGTGCTTTCTGCTGCCACGTTATACCTGCAAACTTCTTAATCTCATCTACCCACCTAATTTTCTGTCTCCCCCCTCACGCGTTTGCCATCTCTTGGAATCCAGTCAGTTACCCTTAATGACCAGCGGTTATCCTGCCGACGTGCTACGTGCCCGGCCCATATCCATTTCTTCTTCTTGATTTCAACTATGATATCCTTTACCCCCGTTTGTTCCCTGACCCATTCTGCTCTCTTCCTCTTAAGGTTGCACCTATCATTTTCCTTTCCATCGCTCGCTGCGTCGTCGTCAGTTTAACTCTTTCGTTACCGTGGGAAAATGGGCAACTTTTCGTAGGTTTTTGTTCGTATTTTTTGTAATAAGTAATAAAATGGTTATACTGTAATGCAATACATCAAGAGAAAGCTAAGTAAATGTACTTTTGACGTGTGTAAGTTTAAAAAACTGAACTTGAAAACTAATATGTAGAAAAAATCGTTAAAGGTAACATTTCTTGCAAATTTGAAAGAATATTTGCAATTGTATGTTTACTACATAAAAGAAGTAAATCTGGAAAATATTCTGAAATATACAAATTGTTTAGATAGGAGACATATACCTAACAGAAAAGCTTCACTGACCTAGCTCAACAACTGCACGAGTTACACTTGTTTACTTGTTGCCCAGTAGAAAGTGTCTTGTTCAGCCAGGTTGCACAGTTTTTTCTTTTTATTGCACAAATTTCTCACACACAGAAGCACAGTAAATATTAGTAAAAAGGGAAACAAATGGGCTATTGAACCATGTATATATGGACATATTGCGCTCTATAGTTGCTCAGGAAAAAAATCTTAACTGGGAAAGTACAATGCCGCAGACGGCGCCAGAACATCATTATGTATGACTTCACTACACAAAAAATATGTGGAATTGTGTAATTAAAACAAAAAGCTTCTTCATCATCTGAATCACTGCTGCTAGAAGCAGCCAAATGATCGCTTCCAGATGCAACAGAATCGCCAGAAAGGCGTCGTTCGCGCGAGGGACCGGCAAAAAAAGCGTCTGCCATCTTCGTAAACAGACGGAGCGAAATTGGAACCGCCGCTTAAATCGCTGCCGCACGGGAAAAATACAAACTACGCAAAAAATGAAAGATTGGTGCCTATAGAATACGACAGAAGGGGCTGCAAGTCCATAGGAGCGCTCATATTTTAAAAATAGCTTGTGGCGCGTATGGGTCACCGGTGACCCATGTCCTATGGACACGGTAACGAAAGAGTTAAGTTGAACCCTCTTTGTAAGTCTCCAGGTTTCTGCTCCGTAGGTAAGTA